>WBMW01004170.1:317403-380077 GCA_013396635.1 Penelope pileata
GGTCTCCCCCTCTCGCCGGGAGCCGTCCCGGGAAGGGGCCGGAGCCGGGGCCCGGGCGGGCACGTGTGTGCCCTGCGGGTGCTCGGCGGAGCCCCGGGCCCGGCGTCTGCTGGAAGGGACGGGCGGGGGGGCCTGCCCGGGGATCCGAAACTTTGTTTTCCTTGGGCTCAGCTCCTTGTGGTGTGTGGAAAATAATTCTTCAGATAACTTAGGTCCTGGCACTGCCGTGGGTTGGGCTCTTTTCTCTCTCTCTTTTTTTTTCCTTTTTATTCTCTCCAAGAAAGATGGATGCTTTCCTCTAGCCTAGATCAGCCGTGCTAAGCAGCCACAGTGCCTTCAGAAGCTGGAGCAGTGCTCCCACTCGTGTGCAGTGCTCACCCCCTTGGTGAACGCAGCCTGTGTGCTGACACTGCTGCAGTCAGCGGCCTCAGCTTTTATCCTTCTTCCCACCTATGTCTGAGCAGTTGCTTTTTCAATCCCAGGTTTGTGGACCCCTGATGTTCTCCAGCAGAGCTCTGTGTGCTCTGCGGTCGTTTAAAGCCAGCCTGCCAGCAGGACAGTTGATGTATAAGTCGTCCTCACACATGCAGGAGCCACAGATCCCAGGTTGGAAACTGCTGACCTAGATCTGCATCTCCCCCTCGTGCCTTGCACAGTATTATTTATGGGTCTGGTTTTGCTTCAGACAGCCCAGCTGGTTGGTGTTCTGTCACATCAGTGACTTTACCATCATTCCATAATATTTAAAAAAAAAAACAGAAAAAAAAACAAACAGAGCTCTAAGGGTTCCATGTGAAGCAGCCACCTGCTGATTAATGCCAGATACATAGCTTACAGAAATACCAGGAAGTCCAGCTGTGTGGGATTTAATCGCATCTTTTTCATTAAAAGGAATTGTATAGCTTTGTCTAGTGTGTCTTTCTTGCTTTTCCCCTCTATTTGAAATAATAATCATAAAAAATTGAGTTGCCTAAACGCTGCATCCAGTGCTAAGGAAACTGACCAACCAGTGAGGGATGCAAGGGCGAGTCAGGGACCAGAGCACGCTGGAGGTCAAGGAAAAAGAATAACAGGAATCATACCTACAAAATCTTGACTAAAAAACATCATGAAAGGCTGTGTTACAGTTTTTCAGACCTGCTTCAGTAGCTGGGTGTTAGGAGGTGAGATTGTGTCACAGAAATAGCTGTGCTTTAATTTCCTTACTCTTATCTCGCCTGTGATGTCCAATGAATGAGATACAAAAAAATAATTATCGGGGTTTTGCTGATGTTGTAAAACAGTAATGCTGTCTTATCACAAGCTCAGAAGCAGTGAGGTGGTGGACACCTTCCATCCAAGTTGTCTGAAGTTTGCTGAAACAAGGAGTTGTACTCAGAGCATAGCATTGACATGGCGTGGCACGCTGCAGCCTTTGGGTTAAACAACCTCTTGGACTTGGTGCATTAGAGCAGCAGCTGGATTTTTCAAGATGCAAGATGCAGAATGCATGTCAGCTGGCTCGTGTTGATTCATTCTCTAGGGATAATGTTCCTTAAGGTTGTCTTGCTGAAGTGAGAAGTGATGAAGCTTCAGCTGAATTATGTGCTTCTTAGGGCTGTCTTAAACAATGAGCTGCAGTGTGCAGTAGCCTGTTTTGTAAGGTTACGTCTCTGTTCCTGCTTCTCCAAACCAAAAAAAAAAAGTGGAGGGGGGATGTAGATTAAGGTGCAAGGACTTCAGTGCATCTTCTATGTGTTTAACTCCCGAGATGCTGAAGTCCAGCCGTTGCTCGTGCTCAGATTTACAGGTTCTGTAGGTGTGCCCATGCCAAGTCTGAATCTGACTTGCTCTCTGGGGGGAGCTTATGTCTTGAGGCTTCAGAAGACGAACCAGCTGAAGCCCAAGTGAGTGTGATTTTGAGCCCTTCCTGGGCAGAAGGGCAGCATGCTCCTGTTTCTGTTACGAGGCTTATTTCCTCCAGCTGCTCTTCTGTGACCTTCTCAAGTGTAATTGCTTTCAAATTGCTGTCAATTAGCAGAGCTGCATCATTTTGTGTCTCAGGAAGATGTTTTAGAATAGAAACGTTTCAGTTCTAGCTGGAACATTGCCACTGATATACTTACTTTGTGAGAGCTTCGTTTTTTCCCTGAAATGGGAAAGTTTCTTAAAGAATTACGAGCCGTCGGGAGATTGATTAGATGGTAATAGCAGTGCTCGATGTTGCATAAAAGTGAGAGCCAGATCTCGAGTCTAATCCATATCAGTCTCGATCTATTGCAGTGCTGTGAGGAGCTAATGAAATCTTGCTAGATGATATCATTGGAATTAAGATGAGAATTTGTCACATCCCTGTATTGTCCTTTTGTCAGTGACTGGCACTTCCAGTTATTTCCCTGCTGCTCAGCAGAGCTGACAGTGCCCTGACTGCGAGTGGATCCTTTGTCTTTTCCTATTGGAAAGGTCAGAGAGATGCTTGCATTTATCCGGAGAGCTTTTTAATGTGCTTAGGTGTGTCTCTGAGTGCAAGAACAAGCTAATCAAACGTACCAGCTCTCCTGCCTGCACACCAGCTTGCTGCCTGTTCCTGCTGCCGTTGACCAAAGCAGGAGGAGTCTGTTACTTAGCAAGAACTAAACAGATGCTGCTCTGCCCATCCTGATGGAGGTGAAATGGTCTTTTCAGCTTGCAACCAGCTGTTTCATTACCACTGCTCTTTTTAGGGAGTTTTCATTTTGCTAAAATGTTGTTTGCTGTATTTAGAAGTTCCTTTCTCAAGGCTTGGTGCGCTGTGGTCCAGCAGAGCTGCGTTGTGGATGCCCTGGATGAGGAGGTGGGTTTAGTGGTGACTCTCTAAAGGAGATAAAAGGAACAATAAGAGGAGATTGTTACCTGCTTTGTAGACACAAGGGTTTTTCCCATCCCTTCAGCTCAGCTGTCTCCCATCAGATAGCCCAAGCCTTCAGGAGCCAAGCAACAAATCTCTCCTTGCTGTGCCTTGTCAGAGGTGACCGCATTTCTACAGGGCAGGGAAACTGGGGGAGAGAGAGCTGTTCCCTGGCTGCATGCAAGTTGTGTGACTCCTTCAGCTGCTGTGTGTTCAAAAAAGCTTTGAAGCATTGGGTTTGGAGTTAACTGCTGGAGAACTCCACACTGTAAGTGTGGTTTAACAGCTTATCAAGCTATGTTCAGTTTGGCATAAACCGGAGAATTTGCATTCCCACGTGCAAGTCCCTTTTTGTAGGGCTCTTCTGAAACTTCTCCTCTGTTTCTAGCGGGGAAGGACTAGGGAGTTTGTGGAGGAGAAAAATGAATCCATTCATTTTCTTCTGGCAAACTCTTACCCTTTAGCAGTTGCGTGTTACTTTGCCTTCCCAAGTTCAGCGCAGCACTTCCTTGTGCGGAGTAAGGCAAGGGCAGGGGATGCCGTGTCCCGGAGCGCGGGCATGACAAGCCGTGGCACATTACATCTCGGCTGTGGCTGTCTGATTGCTGCTGTGCTCTCCTTGACGTGATGCGAGCCTGCCTGTTGGAGCTCTTATCGCCCTTCTTTGATAGAAAAGACGATGATTCCATTTGAAATTTGTCTTCTTTGCTGCTGCCCCTATCACCCAGCGGTGATAATGGGAGCGAGCGGAAATAGGGCTGTGTGTCTGACTGCTGTGCCAGAATGTGTGAGAAGTATAAATCCTCCATGCAGTACTGGACACAGTGCTGATGCTTTGTTAAGTTCTAGAAAGGCAAAGGTCAAGCTTGACCTCTGCTTTCAGTAGCTGGACAAGAGTTTCTTAAATATTTTCAGTTGAGTGCTGCCTAATGCTGTACATCACGTTTCTAATTTGAAGTTACAATGACGGCTTTCATGGTGCTCTATGGAAGGCTGACCAAGGGAATTTGCATATTAAGTAGTCAGATTTGTTGCTCACAATTGGACTAATACAGTAGGCCTATGCACAGCCAGCGCAGGGTTTTGAAGCAGGGATCTTAGCACCGAGCAGTTAATAGCATTTGGTGCATACCCTGTGTGTCAGCATGCACAGAATCCCCCAGACTGCGTTGTGCAGCGCTTGAGCTGCTGATTGCAAGCTGTGGATGGTGCCTGCCAGCACACCGCACCTTCCTGGGGCCGTGCTGGTGTCTGGAGAAGGTTGCTCTGGACTCCAGGTAGTTCCTGCTGTTTTCTAGGGCCGCCCTGAAATAAGGTGGATATATTTTGCAACTGTAATACTACACTCAGAGCAGGCATTACGCATCACATCTTACTGTTCTATTGGGTTTTTTGCTTTGCTTTTGTCTTGAAAGTGTAATAACGAAAGCTTGGTATGGTTCTCACAACTTGCTGTAGGTCTCATGATTTCCACAACAGTACGTGTGTTTTTTTTCTAATTAGAGCATCTGAATGGAGGTAGCCATTGAGGAATGGCGTGGTTCTCCAGGGGCTGGGGACCAGTGGGATCTGCACGTCTTGTGTAGAGAGCACCTGAAGATCTCGTCTTGGTGCCACAATTTCCACTTGTAACCTAATAGACCGTCTTTGTTTTTTGGGTGATAACCAAGTACCTCCTAGAAAATGAAGTAAGGTGTTATTTTTACTGTTAATAAGGGCTGACTAATGCAGCTGTTCTGTTTCCTTTTTGGCATTGTTCCTCCATGTAATTGTTTGTTTGGTTTCTAGATGAAGTGATTTGTTTTAATTTCTCTGTTTGGGATTTCAGTATTGAAAGCAATGAAATCCTCCCTCACTGAATATTAAATATAATAAATTGAACGTTCTTTGTGCTTCGGAGATTTTTGGTAAATGAAAAATATTATTTATTGCCTGTTTGAATAAACTCTAAAAAATCAGTAATCCCCTGTTAGTACAGCAGGGTAACATCATAGCTATTATTTTTTTGTGTCAATGTTGAATAATGCAATTTATGAGTCACAAGTTATAACACAGCTGAAGCCCTGCAGCTAGGTCCTGGCAGGTCCTGCAGGTCCTCTTGCAGGTACAGGGAAGGATCAGGGGAGCCACAGCTGGTCTGGTTATCCAGCCCTTAAAAACAGATTTCTAATTCTGAAGAACTTCTGACCAGCTGGCGTTGTTCAAGCAATGAATGCAACTATTCCTTTGTTTGTTTTCAAGTATCACAAATTCTTTTTTTGCTTACAGGGCTTTAAGTAAGCAGCACTTTGGCTTTGTCTTGAAGGCAACCACTGTATGTGTTGGTTACGTTTTTAGGTGGTTGTTACCAGTTTGCTGCGTCTCCTTCACTTAAAATTCAGACTCTTTTGGTGCAAATTCTTATAGTTTGTTTACTTTTTCCTCTTAGACCTTTGTAGATTGTGTGTGTTTTATATATATAATCTCACAAATTACTTTTGCCTGCTATAGGAAAGCATCATTTCCTAGCCAGTAGGTACCTTGTGATCCTTCCAATTTTTTCCCATAGGATTCAGGTGACTGGGAGCTTGGCTGGTGCAGTATGGCCACCCTCTGCTGCAGAGGGGTCAGGCACCAACACATCTGCTGCCTTGCTTTCCAGAAAAGTGCTCTGGAAGAAAATGCAGCGAGGGCTTGGTTTCTGTTCGTGATGGGCATAGTTCATGAGGATGTAACTGAGACGTACAGCTGAGGGTGCAGCAACAAGCTTCCCTTTCCCAGTGCTGGTGGCATCCCTGCCCCAGGAAGGGCAGGGACAGGAGCTTTTCCAGCCAGGAGTCCTGCAGCTGGAGAGGAGGCCATGTGCCATCTGTTGGATGCGTGCCACCAAGTGTCAGCCTGCAGGCAGGAGCCATGGGTTCGCTTTCATCTTTCCTACATGCAGGTGTTTAGGGTATAGTTCATGGAGGTTTTTTTTATTATTATTTCTACCAGCTGGAAGCTCTGTAGGTCTAAAAGTCGCATTGTGAAATTAAGCCTTTCTAGGTGTTGCTGTATCTAGTTTTAAAAGCTATTCCATTTAAACAGCTCTAGTTATCTTGTTCATAGGATAAACACAGTAAGCAGACTGAGGGAGTGCTCAAGGATGTCCTGCCAGTTTGGGGTGCTGGAAGGTGGCTGTCTTTGGGTGGATGCCAGGGCGATGTGAGCATTACACGCACACGCAGTCCTCTCTTTGCTTTGTTTACTGACAACCCATGGGCTCTATTTACTCACAGTGCTCTATTTACTCACAGTGATGCTAAGCCGTGGGCATTTCCATTGCAACTTTGCAGCCAGAGACTTGGCATGGCAGGGGGGAGGGAGGAGGGTCCATAGGTCAGGAGCAAGCATGGCAGCGTGTCAGAGCTGTTCCCTGGGGACCAGCTATGCCACAACCCCCAGTGCCCACCAGTGGGGTCTGGGGTGGGCATCGAGCAGTGTGGGAGCACGGCAGGGCTCGGTGACCCATTCTGTGAAGCACGTAGAGCAGAAGGAAGGAAGAGAAAGCTCAAGTCAGTAACCTGGTTTCTGGCTGTTGGATGAACAGCTTTGCTTGTGCTTTGGGGTTTCCAGTTACAACTTAATCTGCTGCTGTTATGTTGTCTGGCTGAAATCTAAGATTTGAAGGAACAGAAATGTTCCGCTGCTTGAGAAGCAAAAGAAACGAGGAATTGCTTGTCTGTTATTAAGAAAAACAGTTTTCTCTCACAATGTGGTTGTGCTTCCAATGTAAAAAGTGCAGAACTCAATTCAGTGCTCCGTACAGATTTGCCAGGGATGAGCAGAAGCAGTAACAGCCGCCCATCCAAAAGCTGCCGGCGTGCCCGCGTTCCGCTGCTTGTGCAGTTAATGGAAACACCTATCACACCGCCTGTAACTTGATAGTTCACGGTCTTGACCTGCGTGCAGTAAAATATGCAGGATGTCTGATGCAGTTTAAGGTTCAGCTGGAACCTGAGTTTTACATTTTCTGCCTCTTGCTGACCCCGGGCTGATCTCCCAGCTGTCAGCAGGCAGCAGCTCTCTCTGGCAGGCTTGGGCTAGGTTTGTGCAAATGAGTGATGGCCAAAAGATGGGCAGTGCAAGCTGTGTAAGTGGATTTTGCTCTGTTACCTCCCTTTGAAGTGAATTAAAAACTGTGTTTTAAATGCAGAGTGGTGCCGGAGCCTCTTAGGCTACCTTAAATATTTAAAATGACATAAGCAGCCTGTCATCCTGAGGCTTCACAGTAGTGAGAGAAGCACAGCAACTGCAGATTCTGCAGGTAGTAAGTGCACAAGCAACTAATATATTCAGTTAATGAATGTGCAGTTGTTCTATATCCATTCAACCTATTAAGAACTAACATAAAGCATTTGAAAATTGTACGTCAGAAAGCACAAACACAGGTGGAGGGGGCCCTCGCTGCTGTACTTGCTTGTTAGACCACTTTTCCAGCTCCCCCATTCTTCTTTTTTCCAATGTCCTTTTTCGTTCCCATCTCCCCACCTCCTTAGTGAACACGATTTAACAGGAAAAATTCAAAGCACTGCTTGGAAGCCGTTTGTGGGAGGAGATGGGCACAGTTTTGGAGGAATGATTCTTCCCTTCTGTAGAAACTCAGATGCAATAAAGGATTTTTTTTTAATGTGTGTGTGTGCATATAAAGACATCCTTGTGCTGAAGATGAGGTGGAAGGGAGAGGGGTTGGGGAGTTTCTGCATGATCTGTTGTGGTTTTCACACATTCTCAAACATGAAAGAGAAGGCCCTTTACAAGTGGGGGTGAGGAGTACTTCAGTAGTTTTAAATGAGAACAGGTGCTGCCCAGGAGAAAAAGATGACAGGCTAAAGCATGGAAACATGCAGAGTAATGTCGTGGATTGCATGTTGTCATTTCACGTGTTTCATAGAGAATTTTAACCTGTAGTCTATGTTCAATCTCCCATTATTGACGTTTTTCTAAAAATAGCTACAATATTGTTCATAATTACAAACATTTTATGATTTGTGATTTCTAGTAAGTGCTGCAGCTTCAAATAATTCTCGTAGTGCAGGCGGTCTGTGATGCAGGAAGGCATTTTTCACCTTTCTCTCATTAGAGATGCGTATTCTTTGAGAATACTCTCAGGGCCTGAAATTGCATCAGGAGCAGAGCACAATAGTTTGGGGTTGGAAGCTTGTTACCTTTGTATTTTTAAAATTCAGTTCGGGAACTCAATTTCTGCTCTCATGCTGTGATCAAGGGCGCTCCAGATTCATGAGAAGGATCTCTCTTGGCATTTACTTTGTTGCTTTATTTTTCTGCCACAAAACTATCATCTCCTGTGATTTCTTGTCTGTAGGGATAAATACAGTCTTTTTGTAAAAGAGTACCTACAAAACAGCGGATAGTACCTGCAGCTGGCAAATGCCATTTTCTCCTGCCAATTTTTGTTTGGCATCATGCTGCTATTTGAGCAACTGAGCCTGCTGTAGAACATGGGCAACTGCAGGATAATGTCTAACTGGTGAAAAGGTAAATAGTTGAAGAAAAATTGCTAATTTGCACACTTAACATAGAATCATGGAATGGCTTAGGTTGGAATCCACCTTAAAGCCCATCCAGTTCCAACCTGTGCCATGGGCTGGGTGCCCCCCCAGCTCAGGCTGCCCAGGGCCCATCCATGGCCTTGGGCACCTCCAGGGATGGGGCACCCACAGCTCTGTGGGCAGCTGTGCCGGGGCCTCACCTCCAAGTAAAGAATTTCCTCCTAACATCTAACCTAAATCTCCCCTCTATTAGTTTGAAACCATTCTCCCTTCTCTTGCCACTATCAGACCATGTAAAAAGTCAGTCCCCCTCCTGTTCATAAGCTCATTTAAGTATTGGATAGCCCCAATGAGGTCTCCCCAGAGCCTTGTCTTCTCCAGACTGAACAAGCCCAGTTCTTCAGTGTTTCCTCACAGGAGAGCTGCTCCAGCCCTCCAGTCACCTTCATGGCCCCCCTCTGCCCCACTGTGACAGCTCTGCACCCTCCCTGTGCTGGGGGCCCCGGGCCTGGACGCAGCACAACAGGGGGGGCCCACGAGGGCTGAGCAGGGCGGCCCAGTCCCCTCCCTCGGCCTGCAGGCCCACGGCACACAGGCTGCAGCGAGCGCGGGAGGCAAGGGGCAATGAGCACTTTGGAAATGTTAATGGGAACGAGGAGAACAGTTTGGAAACGATAAACGTTGTGTGGAGGCTAGGCTAACAATTCCACTCACACTTGCTGGATGTACTCTTAAGGAAGCTATATTTGGTGGCAGCAGGAGTTAAACATACGCTGAGGCGAAGCTCAGCGCTGCCGTCCTTCACACCTCGCGCTCGCAGCGTCCTTCGCTCCTGCCGTGCTTGGTGCAGCTGCGCTGGGGACGTGATCACAACGGCCCAGGGGTGAGCAGAGCTGTGTAATGTGCATGGCGTGCCTGCATGAGCCCGCTGCAAAGCAGCAAGTCGTGGGTCCCAGCGGAGGGCTGGAGCTTTGGGGGTTGGAGATGGGGAAAGCTGTGAAATCGCTATTTAAACTTTTTTTTTTAAGGAGTTGGAAC
This sequence comes from Penelope pileata, assembly GCA_013396635.1. Lineage (NCBI taxonomy): Eukaryota > Metazoa > Chordata > Aves > Galliformes > Cracidae > Penelope > Penelope pileata. Next base: position 326,839 of record WBMW01004170.1, read on the forward strand.
TGACTTGAGTTGCATGTTGATGACTTGGCTCAGTAAAATGCGTAATGGAGTGGTTTGGTTTTTTAGTTTTTTTGCTCTGTGCCTTGAGAACTACATTAACACGGGTTGCTATACATACACTGCCATTCGGTAATTGCTTGTGTTCTGTAAAGTGCTTACCAGTGCTGCGTGTTATTCTAAGACAAGTTAAAGTGCTCATTTGAGGTAAGTTCTCTTAGCTGCTCATTTGTATGTCAGTTTTTCACATCTGTGTATCTCCATTGTATCCCTATCCAAATCTAAAACTAGTTCTGGTGCCAAAACAGCTTGCATTCCAACAGCAAACCACATGTGTATTGAAATTACATTGCTTGATTAAAGTCACATGCTTAAATCAGTCACGTATTGTATAGCCTCATGCTGATGGTGCTCACGACAGTGATGGAACGCTGCATTAACACGACCGAAACAAACGCAGTCATTGTACACAGCCAAGGCACTTCGACTGCTGCACTGATATTACAGCACAAAAATAGCTCCAAAAATACTACAGGCTCAGTCTTTGGCCTTGACTGGAATGTCTTCGGGAAGGAATGAGAGGGAATGTGGGATTTTGGTCTCTCTGAGAGAAGGAGCAGCAGCACCAGAACGAGGGTCCTCGGGGTGCAGGGAGCCCACTGGTCCTCAGCCTGTACAACTCATGGGAGAGGCTCTGAAAGTCTCTGTTTTCTTCCTTGCAATATGAGAAAAAAACGATCCAGTAAACAGCGTATTTTCCTGTAACCCTCCAAAAATGGTTTAACTGTATTTGGGATATTTTTATTTATTTAAATGGCATGAACCCTGTGGAAACATACCTGGTGCTTCTGCACTGTGACAGCTGCCCAGCCCATCAGCACCTTGAAGAGATCGTTAGGGAGAAAGTGCTGTGCCTCCAAACAGGTTTCCAGAAGCTTTTGTACTTCTTATTTCTTATGGAAAGAAACATTACCAAAATGCTCTTTTTTAGAGCTAACTTACTGTGAGAAAGAACAGTGCAGTGCTTCGTGACTTGCAGTGACCTCGTGGAGCTCTCTTGGATTCTGTCCTACTGCTGATTTCTTTGGGGAAGCTGTGCTTGCAGCTGGATCATGCTGTTTGAGTAAAGTCACAGACTGAGTCCTTGTTGGACAAGCTAATGAATGCTGGATAGATTGAACTGGAGGAACAGAACTGGCCCCAGAGAGTTTATAGTCTGATGCGCCCTTACAGGCTTGTTAAAAGCAACTTCTGCATTGTCTGAATTGCCCAACCCCACTTTTTGGTCAAATAGGCGTGACCGAAAATGAATTTCTTTGACTCCTGCTCTTTCCATCTTGCTTCACTTGTCACCTGGCTTATTTCCCGTTAGCTAATGCTCCAGGGTACCCACCTCGTGCAGAGTGCTGCAGGGGGTGGCTCTGTGCTCCTTCACCCACTGAAGTCCACCGAGGTGTCAGTGGAGGTGAAGCTCGAGTTCTGTGTGTTGGTCTTCCTGGAATTTTTCATGCCCTTCCTAGTAGGATCACTGTGCACCCAGTGGTCCCACATAACCCTCTTTCTAGTAACTAGTTTGGGGTTTGGAAGGAGGAGGAGTCACGGCTTGTGGTTAAACTGCCTTTCGAGTTTTTTAGGCAACTTAGAAAGTGAAATACTTTACTGGATTTTGGAGAGTTAGTGCCCAGCAGTGGGAAAGGCATGGCAACCTCATTTTAAATAAGAGGAATTTGTATTCTCTGTTTATCCTTAAATAGCGAGTGCAGCCTAGTTTTGCTGGTGGAGAGCATATTTGACATAAATCAGTTAGGTGGGGATCACTGACCAGACAGTCTAGGATTAGAAATTTGGGGGTGTGTTAGTTTCCAGAGGAAATGCCACCCTTAAGGCCACCCATAGCTGGGTCCAGCCAGCTGCCCGTGCTGGGTGCTGATGGCACACAGGGAGCAGGAGGGCTCTGTCGCTCCCCACGTGCAGCCATCCTCACCCCCAGGGCATGATCAGGTCTCAAGGCACAACTTCTTCTCAGTCGTTTCTAAGTAAATACATTTGAAACAGTACTTGCCACAGCTTCCTCAAAATACTGGGTCGGAAACTAGACAGATATTTGCACGTATTGTGCATTCTGTATATGTGCTCACGTGCAGAATATCACTCTTCTGGCTTTATCCATCCCGAAGATGGGTGTTGCAGTGTATTTTAGGAATGCAAGTGCAAATTTTTTTTTTACTCCACTTATGTTCTCTTCATTTCTCTTAAATTGTTTTACCTTTTTGTGGTGGAAACTTATTACCGAGAGTTTGATTTGCATTGAGCTCCACTCTCGTTAGGAAAATGTCACAGGTCCTTGGGGCGGTGGAGGAAGCGTTTCGGTTCCTGCAAGCGTCCCACCTTGTTAACATCTCTTGGCACGCTTTGTGCCGAGATGCTGTGAGGGCTGCTATCTGATGATCAAACCTGTTAATAGTTTTTGTTTGTTTATTTTTGTAAAAGTAAAACAAGGTTTATGAAGTCCAAGATGGCAGTGCTGGCGGAGGTGCCTATGTTCTAGCTCGGTGCTGTGTGAAAGAGAATATTAAAATTCCCTGTTAGAAGTGCTACCAACCAACCTGATCTTCTCTGAAACCCTTTCCAGGGTTGCCTACTGAAGCATGCTGTCACTATCTGATTGCTCTTCCTGCCAAATTTCCAAGCTGAAGTCATCTTCCGTTGATACAGTCCGCTTCCAGCAGCTCAGTGCAGTCACCCTTCCTTCTTTCACATGTCTTAGTTCATTATTATAAAAAAAATAAAGGATTTTTTTTCCAGCTGAAGGAACTCTTGCCATGCAGGTCAGGTTTAGGTATCTTTACCAACTCTTTCATTATTTTGAAACTTTCCAGTGCTGATTCACTCCTCCATACTGAAGGTTAATCAATAAATGACGCAGTTTCTTGGATAACAAGTGTTTTCTACTGAGATGGTTTAGTGCAGATTGCTGTGTATGAAAGTCAATTTTATTGCTAACTAATGAGCCTGTGCAAACAGGCTGTTTTCAGTTAGGAGAGCAAATGCTGTTCTGGCTGCACAAAATGTATCTGAAGACAATTTGGGGAATGGTTCTGGGCAGTGAATATTTTGTGTTGCTTTTAAGGACTACTGGAAGACTTAAGAGATCCTTGCCTGGAAAATGAGATTAAAAATAGTTATGTGTGACTCAATCTAAATTTAATATTTTTTTCATTTAAAACTCTGTAAGAAATGGTATGTTAGGAGGGAAGAGAGAGCACGTGACATTATCAAGGCATGCTCAGTACAGGTGCTTAGAAAATTTAATCTCAGCAAATATCTGCTATCTAGGAATAGGCATATCTGGACCAGTATTAGCTAGAAATCTGCCTCTTTTTTTTTTTTCTTATACCCGGTTCGTAGCAAATGAATCAGAAGGCACAAGCTATTCTGTGACAGCTGAGAGGAAAATGCCATGGTCTGGGGAAGGGAATTACAGCTCAGTCGTAAAAATAGAAGTCGATTTGGAATACAGGAAATCAATCTTTCAGGGTTAGTACAAGAAGAATATGAAAAGTGGCTTATTCTTTCTCGTTATTTTTCCTTCCGTTTCTGTGTAGATTGCACTCATCTTGGACATACCCCAGCCACGACTGCTCTTCCCACTGCAAGGGAATCTCTTGTTTCTTGCTGCTTTCCTGGTTATTTTTAATAGCCTCTGTTGCTAGTAGTGCCTAAATATTGCTGGAAAAGGGAGGGTACTGAACACACCAGCCATAGTTCTGTGAACCAAAGATGCAGCTTAAATAGTAAAGAGAGAAACTACTGTTGGAAAGAAATCCTTGCCTGGGGGCTGGCTGTGGTAACAGTGCTGGATTGATGGGTTCCAATCCCGGCCGGCCGTTTTCAGTTCTTAGTTTTGATACAGGCTTTTAAAAGCAAGAAAACTTAAATAGTTTCTTTGTGTGTTTGTTCTATTCACTGGGGGATCTGAATGGCTTTCTTTCATGTTTACAATGTCATTGCTACTGTAAGGGAGGCAGCAGTGAGGTCCCTGCTCCGCCGGGCCCTGTCTGACCCCCTCCTGGATGCAGGGCGTCCTTTGCTCATTAGAGCGCAGCAATTAGTACAGCAAGCTGGGTGAATCGCAAATGCACTTGCAGCCACTCATTCTGTGAGTTCTTCCTTCAACCCATCTAAGCAGCATTTGGCTCAAGGCTTTCAGTAGTCCCTTTGCCTGAACAAAGAGCTGTACCTGTGCAGTGAGTGTATGAGGCAGCACAGATCGCTTGTTTTCAGGTGGCTGAAATACGGACCCCTTTTGCTAATGCTCTTACTCGTTGTCTGTCAAAAGTTATCCTTAAATTTGCAGCTAAGTGTATTTTCTCATCAAGTGAAGGAAAAAGGATTGAGATGAGGGTCTGTCTGATAACGTTGGGCTCTGCCGTAATCTTNGAAAAGGATTGAGAAGAGGGTCTGTCTGATGTCTTTGGCCCCAAGATTACGGCAGAGCCCAACGTTTTTTCATACAGGAGCTGAGCTGGCAAGTGCAGTATCAATATACACTTCAATCTGCCAATGCAACGTTTGTTACTAAAACTATGTGAAAAATAAGAGAAGGGACATGTTTCCTGACAAATAATGCTACTTCTGCTTACAAATAGATGATAACTATAGAGGAGTAAGCTCCCCCCAGCTTTATGGTGAATGCTTCTTAGGGAGGATGGAGGTAGCCCACGTTCCGGAACTTTCAGCTGTTGCTGGGTACGCTGCAGCCGATACCTTTGCCAGCATGATCTGCACTGAGAGTTTTCAGCTTGCTCTGAGTTGTTGAGAATTAAATGCGTTTTAAATGAAATCATACTACCACGTCTTCCTTTCCTTAAAGGGGAAGGGAAGTTCCTTCAGTGCTGTTGTGTCTGCTGGAAACGCTGCTCTTCGTTGCAGAGCGAGCAGCGCTCAGAGCATTCGTAGCACTAAGGACTTCTGCACTCGGGGACTTACAGAGGAGATTAATTTGCTAAAGGTGGAAGGGCTCTGGCTGCTCTTACCTGTCTTAATTTGAGCAATTGCAATGAGGAGAGCAGTTCCTTGGCCTGTCCCTTGTCTCGTGTTGCCTTGGCAGCGGGGCCTGAGCTGGGTGCGCTCCCTGGCTGTCCCACTGCAGGGTTGTGCTCCTGATTTCAGCACCTTCAGTTAAATGCTCAAAGTTGGATTGTGTCAGTAATCCTTGACTAGAGACTATAATTTGCCTCTCTTTTCTCTCTCTCTTTTTTTTTTTTCCTTAAGTGCATCTACAAGGGGCTAAAATGGCCTTGGAGGGATGTAATTTTAAGGTTATTTTGTGCAAGTGCTCCCATTTAGGAGAAGAGTTTTATTTTTGCCTGACCGTGTGACACACAAGCCTTTTTTGCAACCTGTATAGATTTGTGTGCCTTTATTTTAGGTTAGCAAGATAGATGATGGTTTCTCATTATCAAAGCAGTGCACTGGGTATCCTTATGTACTATAACTCGTGTCTAATTCTAGGATAAGGGTGGTTTCCTTAGCAAAAGATGTACTTGAGAGGTAGGAGTTCTTCATGTCTGAGAGTTCTATATGTCTAATGTGGACAAAATTTGGACTGATTTTTGCAGTTTGGTCTTTTGAAATTGCTTGGGTGTTATTAGTAAACAGTGCATAAAGTAGTATAGATACAGTTTGTGCAATTCTAGAGAAGTCCTGCTTGCAGATGAGAGCTAAAAAACCTCCCTGTGAGTTGTTCTGAACCTTCACATATTAAATAGACTTTCAAAAAGGTCTTTGTATCTGACCAGTCCCAAAAATTATGTCAGCTTTAGTCTGGACAGCAGTGAGAAGTAACTAAACATGTAGTATTTGCTCAACTTGGCCTCTGCTAAAATACAAAAAAACCCCACCCGGAGCCCTTGAACACAGAGTTTGTGCTCACATTGACCTCAGATGGCATTAGCTTTGTCATCTTGTGTTATACCAAAGTTATGCACAAAAGAGGGGGATTTCTCTGCATTTCCCCCCAAAAGAAGGATAACTCAAAGGTAATTGTACTAATTAATGATGCAATTATTATCGTCAAACTGTAGCTACTTATTAATTATGTAGCAAAACTGTATGGAAAGTAAGCCCCTATTCTGATTGCAGAATAATAGTTAGCTGAAAGTTGGCTTTGTTTTTTTCCTCAATTCTTGGATATTATTTGTTTCCCTTCCTCTGTGAGTTCTGGAAAACAACAGGGAGTGCTGCTGGAGCACTGGGCTGAACCCTCGGATTCTTTGTAACACTTCGTTTCCCTAAAATCCTTGGAGATTGCAACTGAAAACCAATTTTAACCATAAAAACTCAGTTCCTGGCATGTTTTAACCTTTCTTCCACAATCTGCCTGTTTCCACGTCTGTGGAAACCAGAAGCAGGAGGACGGTTGGCACCCCATCGCTACCAAAGCCTTGTGCCCTCTCCTCCCAGGCTGAACAAGCCCAGCTCTCCGCCTGGCCGCGAGGGAGAGGTGCTGCCCTGCTGCCTCGTGCTGCTGTGTGCGGCAGCTCAGCCGCAGCAGAACGGCGGCTCTGCAGGAGGAGAAGCTGCTACATCATCTCCTAAATGGGAAGCAAACTGAAAGCATCTAAAAGTTGATACAGAATTTGTCAATGAGTGCGAAACAGTAATTTTATCACGGAAAAACTGCCTTGTAGAGCTTAGTAAGGCAGCAAGTGTAAGAAGCAGCTTTTTGATTAAATCCTTCAAGGTTTGTTTGCTTACCTTGTCTTACCCGTTCCTTGCACTGAGCAATTGCCTTTCTGTTTTCCAAGTGGCACTTGTGGGACATAAAGCAGAACTGTAAAATTAAATCATTAAGGTAATGTATGTTTGGTATGTATGTCAGGTAAAACTCCTATTTTCAGTTTCTACCAATCTCTTAATTAACTGATGAGCTGAAGTAGCTGAGATACAGTAGTAGTGCATTTAGTTAATTGGCTAATGTGAAATTCTATCCCTGCCAATAACTGTGGCACTGGAATAAATTCAGGATACGATGCTGGGTCCTGTAACTAAGCTAATTTAATCATTGATCTTTGTGAGAGCAGTTGCCAGCCCCGAGGCTTTTTTGTTCATTCCCCTCTGGAGTTGGTGACTTCTCTGCGCAGGTTCCATCCCCAGCACAGCTGGCTCCGTGCTTCCCCTCCTGGCCTGTTGCTGCCCTTTCCCCTATTTTTCTTAAATAAGCACTTCCAACATGAGCAGAATTGAGGTGGGCTACATCCAGAGCAGATGCACAGCAGCTGACCCATCCCTTGGCAAATGCAGGGAATTCCTGACGCCCTCGCGCTGCTGTGGCTGCATGGCTGGGCTGGTGCTGGCAGCCCCGCTCCCTGGGCACAGCCTCCAGGCTTTGGTCTGAGCTGTGCTGAGCCCAGCGCTGGCTTCATCTCACTTGGAGCACACACAGCGTGGCTGTTGCAGGGAAACGTTTGCAGCCCTTTGGTGGGAAGCTTTCTGGTTTTTGCTGTCCTGTGATCGCCAGCGGGCGTGCAGCTGGGCAGGGGAACCTTGCTGTGCAGGCTGAAGTTCCCCTGTTAAGGGAACAGAGGGGAAGGTACAACAGGATCTTAGCACACTTAGTGAAGCTGCTGAACTGCATTCTTCCTCATAATGGGAGACAGAACGCCCTGGGGCTGGAGGTGATTCCTGCAGAAGCTCCCTGCTGCATTCCGCCAGCAGCTTCCAGCTCCGCTGTGCAGCGTGCTGGGAGTGTTGTGTTTTGCACGTGAGAAGCCGCGTTGATGCCAAGCTCTCAGCTGTGACCAAGTCTAGACTTCAACCGCTCTGTGCAGCCTATCTCAAACAGGATTTCATGCTGCTGACAGCTCCCTTACTGGGTACCTGTGACAACCACCAGTGCGATGGCCGGGTCGTGTGCTGCAGTGCTGCGCGTCAGAGGTCTCTGTGCTTGCACGCTGTGTTTGGTGAATGCCTAAATCTTCATCCTGTTCTGCATCCAGCTGAAAACACAACATGTTCCTATCTACCAGAGATAGGAACCGTTTAAATTCTAATGTAAACAGCACTGAAAGGTAATTGTGTTGATAACGGCGGTCCCTTGAAGCTCATCTACCGCAGCAGGGCTGAAGCTGCACAACCTGTGCCTGTGCTGTGCTCCTCGCCTGCTGCAGCAGCAGGTCTGTGGCTGTGAGATGCCTCTGGGGTGCAGTCAGGGCAGGTGGGCATCATCTGGCCATCGCCCTGGCTGGCAGCATCTGGCTCCATTTGTGGCCACCCCTTGAGGGCTGTGATAAGGATTGGAGGTGGGGACTGCAAGGGTGGTTGCTCCCTTAGGCATTTCCTCTGTCAGATATCGTATCAAAGCCTTAATTGACATGATTGGAATATTTTTTTCTCCTGCTTCCAGCAGGAAGGCAGTTGGGCAGGCAGGGCTTGGCAGTAACCATAAGGTCCTTTGAAGCTTTTGCAAACAAATAATAAAGGCGTAGAACTAACGCCAGGAAACAGTGCTGAGCTTTCAGTGACAGACCAATGCGAAAAATTGCCTTTGAAAAATTGTTTGAAAAGTTGAGGCAAATGACAGTAGAGAACCTCGCAGTGGCTTTTCTTGCATTATTGCTCTATCCTGCAGCGCTGCTTCAGAGCGTCTGTAAATGTCAGGGCTCGCCGTCCTGTTCTCGCAGCCTTGGAAGCAGAGAAACCATCCTCATAAAATGTGAATGAGCAGACCCGAGGCTGAACCTCACCTCTTGCCAGCTGGCTCTCTGCTGCGAGCTGCATCTCCTAGACGAAATACAGATAGGTTTCAGAGTTCTGTGAAAAGCACCTACGTTATCACAGCACACCCCAGTGCAAAGCAGATGTCAAGGCTGCTGGGTGTCTGGGTAAACCTTGTGTGTTTTGGGATGGGCTGGGATGTTTGGGTCTGGTGTACCACCAGGCAGCAGATCTCACAGCTTTGAAGCTTTGACTTCTCGCCGCAGCACTGTCAGTTTCCTTGAAACGTGAGAGGTGATGAGCTGAGCTGCTGGAAATACCAGGCACTCTTGATTTCTTCTGCAGTTCCTGTTGAAAGTGGTGGGAGCAGTGGAAAATACAGTGTAATAGCTTGTAATTAGAGTCAGTGTTCTCCTTTGTCCAGCACATTCGTACACCCTCATCCTTTCATGTGTTTTTATCTCTTGTGCTGTGAAGCCTCTGGATTGGCTCTGCAGAGACCCGGTGCCTTGTGTCTGCGGGGTGCCTCGCGCACCACTTGTCCAAAGCTGCTTCTCGTTACCAGCGTAACTTGCATTTTACTCCCTGCAGTTGTTTCTGTGCAATTAGCTGGTTTTAGAGGAGGGTGTTGGGTAAGAGTTGAGGAGAGACTCGGAGAAACAGGGAAGGCACGTTCCCTGCTTCCACTTCAGGCGATGCTGTGTGACATCCACCGTCCTGGCACCAGTGGGCAGCTGCCCATGGGATGGCAGCCCTGAGAGGTGGCACCCGGTCCCCAGAGGGGCTGCACGTGTTGCTTAGCACCAGCACACGCTGACCACAGAGCAGTGCTGCTGGCTCTGAGTGATCAGTTCCCCATCCTCCAGTGCTCCTTCTCCTTCGCCATCTGTTTCTTTCTTTCTTCTTTCCTCCTGCACCCCCTTTCAGGCAGGAGAAGAGGGGAAGAGCCCTGGGTTACTTGCTGGGTTTCATTCTTCTGCACAGATTTGTCTTTGTTAGGTTTGCTGCTCTAAAAACCTTTGCACAATGAGTTTACTTCTTATCTGCTTCATTTCTGACTGTTCTGTCTATGCCTTTATAGCTCAGATCATCTGTAACTTTCTGCTTTATGACACATCTGTTCAAATACAGAACTTGAATTTCTATGAGGAAATGCAGTTTTTCTTGTAGTGTTCATTCCCCCATTGCCATTTCCCTTCGCAAAAAGCTTACCTTCAAGCATTGTCACATAGATAAACAAACGTAGACAGCGTTTGGGAAGTTCATGGCTTTCCCAGTCCCTTGGCATCCCCAGAAGCGTTACCCTGCTCTGAATAGTCTCAGGACCATCCTAATAGACGTTTCCTTCAGTTTTCTGATGAAATCTTGGTGTTCCTTCTTTTCCTTGTTAAGAAAATTTGATTATTTGGTGACATATTTCATTTGTAAGGCTGCAAGTCTTTTACTACTGTCCAGGGACACTTAATTTCCAAAAAAAACTGCTCTTGTCTTGCAAAAATGTAGCCTCCTAAGAAAAAAAGTGTGGAAAGCAATGAACATAAGATTGTGCTATTTCCCCATTGTTGTGTAAGCCTGAATTACTTAATGCAATTTAGATTGTGAAAGCCTATGTGGCTTAATATAATTCAGATTGTCTGCTTCTTAGATGCAATGCATTTTCCCTTATCCCCTCTCCAGTTTCTCTATTTTTCTGCACCTATCCTTTGTAGTAACTCTTCCTCCAAACGTGATTGTAAATCGGCTTCTGGAAGGATTACACCAGAGACAGGTACAAAGACAGGTAACTAGATATTGATGCCAAATTACAAAATAGCATATGAGGGAATAGGAGCAAAATAGTTTTAAAATGAGAGTCATTTGGTGATAAAGTACTATTCAGTGATTTTGGGAAGGGAAGCCCTTGGGATTCTAACTGAAAGAAACTTTATTGGTGGCAAATTGTTACTTTGCATTTCATTTGTCTTTGAAAAGTAATTTGTTGGCAACCGATCCTTAACTGCCAAGCAATTTTACGAATAATATTTTTGATTAGTTCAATTTGCGTAATAGTTAGTTAGCTTCTCATGGCTGTCTTGAAATCATTACCCTTTGTTTCTCAAGCTTGCTTATCCCTGGGAGGATGTAGCTTTGGCTGTTGAAGCTGTGCATGTCTACAGTGAGCTGAGCAGGAGCTGCATGCCATGCTCCTTGCTGGCCTCTGCAGAGCTTGGTCCCTGTTGTCTCCTTGTAGTCTATTACTTGGCCTCCCCTGGAGCCTGCCAGTCCTCCGACCTCACCTTTCCACTGAGAACGCCCTTGGAAAATCTGTCTTGTCTTTCCTATTCAAATAGCCTCCATTTTGTTCATTATTTACCCTTCCTTCAGCACTTTTATTGGGTGTTCCTGCTCTTTTCCCCACAGTTCGTTCAAAATCTTTCATCTCAACACTTAAACAGTTGTCTTCATTTCTTACATACTCAAAAAAAGAGAAAAAATCATGCCACATTCTCCTGATCCTATTTGTCATTTCAACATTTTGATGTTCTCTGCTAACGCTTGCCCCTGTCTGTTCGTAACTTGTGCTCTCCAAGCTGAGTCCTCCTCCATGCCCATCTTCCTCTCGCTCCTTTCTTCACGTGCGTCGTTCTTGCTGTTCGTCTGCAGAGGTGGAAGCTGCGAGGAGCTGTACACGGCTGCTGGTAAACGTGTGGAGATCAGCAGCCTTGGGCCTGCGGCCCCAGAACAGAGTTGGATCAGTCCAGAGGTCTCCTCCTGAGATCTGCTGTCTCATGCTTTCCGCACCCTGTGGGTTGTGTGCCCATGGAGACATTTCCAGTGCATGCTTTGGCCAAATTTGGATGTGTTTTCTTACAAGAGCAGCAGAAGTCTGATGCTACAAACAGCATATGCTTCTGTTTCAAAAGAAAAGGAAGAAATTCACTGTGGAGCACTTGCATGGATTTAGCATGGGATTTAGCGTAAGCCTATTATTCCTTACCTCATTTTGAGAAATAGATGAAAGACGCTTGAAAAAATGGGGTGAGAGGGAGGAAGCTGGCATGAGGATGGCTGAAAGCAGGGGAACCTCTCCCCAGATACTTGGGGTTTAGCTCAGTTGCAGGAGGTAACTCCAGGCCGTTACAACAGCCCAAACCCTGTGCTCTGTCTTAGAGGATTGCCTGTGGAATTAATAACGAGGAAAAAGGAGGAAGGCCTAGCTCACCAGGGAAGCAGAGATCTACCTGTCCTGCTGTGGAGGGTTGTGTTGTCTGATGTCTCATTTGGCTGTTACATTTGTGTTATTTGATCTGACAGTAAACCCTCTGGAGCAGAAATATTATCCAATTTCATTATCGAGTGCTACAGTTCAGGAGTTTATAAAGTAGGAATTATGAATGCTTGAACTGGATATTGGCATTTACACGAGCCTTCGTTACCAGCTGCTTCTGCTCATGTGCCCGCTGCAGGAGGAGGCAGCAGCGCTGTGACCTGTGGCAGTGGTGGCATAACAAGCACAGCAGCTGCTTGAGAAGAGTTCTACATAGACACTTTTTGACATTCTGTGAAGAAACTGTTTTAAATATCTAGGTTTATCTGCATAAGCTCACTCAAAGGAAGCATAGATAACCTTGCTGGTTCCGTTGCTTTGCTGGGAAGCTGTGGGGAGAGGAAGCAAGCCTTCAGAATTCATGGTATAAAATAGCCTGAGAGGGCTGGAGAAATACATCCTTCTGAGAAATGAGACTTGTGAGTTTAGTGGGACCTGCAGTAGAAAGCACCTCTGGGATCCAGGGGTATTCTCTGCCTGCAAAGTGAAAACACAACGTGCTGCTGCTGATGGGGCACAAGCAGCCTGCTTGCTTCTCTGAAATATCCTTAGGCCACTTTGAGGGATGAAATGCTCTAATAAGGGATGCTTGGCTGAGTAGGAGACTTGAGCAGTGCTTGGATTCTGCTTGTGTGGGAACAACAGAAGTGCTGGATGTGTGAGTGCTGAATTCTGCTTCTCCAGCGGCACGTTGCTGCCGTCCTTTCTCCTTCCCCAGCTCCCTGTATCCCGCAGTGTCTCACTAGACAGACTTTTTTTTTTTTTCTCCTTTGCGTACTGAGTCCTAGGAAGTTCATTTTGTAGCTAGTAATGATCAGGGCTTCTTAGCTATTACATCTGCTGCCATGAGCCTTAATAGAGCTTAGCAAGTCCTAGGTGTGGCGTTAGGGGCTTCTGCCCAGCGTGCCATGCAGTGGGTAGGTCTCCCTGAAACTGAAGGGGAGCAGAATCCAGCGCAGGAGGCATCTGCAAGGGCTCTGGCTAGAGCAGTCGGATACCCAGGAGAATGAAGAGCATCTGCAGTCTGCAGGTACCGCCCTGACCAGCCTAGGAAAACATCTGTGAGGCCACAGGTAGAGCCAGTGTGGTTGCTCCTTCTGGAAAAGGTTCTGCTGCTTGTTGGCAGCTTCTTACCCCTCTCTGGGACAATATCTGTGAGCTGTTGGAGCAAGAAAACCCTGAATTATTTTGAGGTGTCACTAATGTGCTGACCCTTGTCCTTTTGAAAAGCAGACTGTTAATGCTCTTTGTATTTCCATCTAAATAAGTCTCTTGCCAAAGATCAACCATTGCCATCTATTGAGACTTTCAATATTGCTTCAGAAAGAACATGCCTTTTTGGCATTTATGAAACAGTATTTCATATTGTCAAGCAGGATATTAATAATTTCTTATTTATGTTGAAGTGATGTAAGATGAAAATTTAATGCGGATGTGACTGTCTGGGCGAGATCTTGCAAGCTGTTGTGCCTCTGATGTACGTGGTTTAAATGGAGTCAATGTTTTCTTTTGAGCTCTAGTTAACTTCTGAAGTGAAGAATATAAAACTGGCGTTGTAAATACCTGACAAAACCTGACAAACTGCTAATGTTTGTTTCAGTGCAGATTCTGACTGGTCTCTATCAGCCTTCTTACAGCTTTGATGTTGTCTAAAACTTTGACTGTAGAAGTGCATGTAGTGATGTTTCTCTCTAGTGACTGAAACTTGAAGTGGAAAATGAGAGATTAGGGCTATTTTACACATTAAATTTTTTACACGTCTTATGGCTCTTTGTATCCTTTCTGCTTCATCTATCCACACAGCTGAAGAGATATTGATATTTCTTCAGGAGGGCTTAAAGCTTTTAGGGGATTCTTGAAAGGCTTCCAATAAATAGTAAACACGCTAAAGACCTTTTAGAGCGTCAGCTCATGAAGCCAAATTGTGTTTAAAGGCTTAGTGCTGAGCTGGATGGCTTGTTAGGGCAAAAACATCTTAAGAGATGTTCGTAGAGTCACCTTCTTCCACCATCCTTCTTTCCAGCTTGGAAAGTGAAATTATCACTGGGTTGATCATCCCTGCTGCCTGCAGGCGGGGGTGTATTTCTGGGGGGGAGTTATTTGAGACTGCTGGGATCTCTGTCTTAGTCTCCACCCTGCTGTTCTTCTCTGGTGAAGAGCCATCTATCCAGGTGCTGGCTTGGGCAGAGAGGGAAGCAAGGGGTGGGATGGGGAGAGGAATGGCCTCGTGCTGGTCCCGCTGCAGGGCTCACACTGGAACCGCCGCCGTGCTCGGGGACTGCAGGGAGTGCCTTTAGCCTGCTTCCATAATTCATGTTGGGCCCGAGGAGAGGGCCCCGTGGGATAAGTAAGCATCCATTGAATGTACATGCTAACAGATGTTAGCCAAAGTAAAAAGGAAGAAAAGATGCCCACTGACCCAAATTTGTTGCATTGTCCTGTTTATTCTGTCTGTCTGAAATTTCTGTGCTCTGTGCCTTAATAAGGAAACAATTCCCTGTTCAAGTGTTTTACCACGTATTTTTTTTTACAATTTCATAATATACTGTATAATGCATGCAGTGCATCTTGTCTGGACTGCCTCCTTCACCATTGTTCTTTGCTGAACCCTCATCAGCTCCCAGCCTGCCTGTTCCCAGCCAAGGCTTGGACCATTAACATGAGGCTTTGCCAGGAAACTTGGTGTTTTGTAAACACTAAGGTTTGCTGTTCCAAAGTCTGTTAAATGGTCAGCACTTCTTTGAAAAGCAAATGGAAGCAATCTCGTGGAAGCAATCCCATGGAAACAAAAGGCAATAAATGCTTGTGGTCACTTGAAAAGATTCTGTTTCAGAAGTGTATGATTGTTAGTTTCTGCATGGGATATAGAATAACAGCTGGACTGCCGTGCAATTATCATTTGCTACTTTTGATTGTGATCTTAGTTTCCATGCAAGCAAATCCTCTACTGTGACTTTTTTTTTTAATCTGAAAAAGTCTCGTGGTTTCACGTAGTTGGAAATGTCACCTTGCCATCAGAAGTTGTATTAAATACCCTATTTTCAATGACTGAAGTCACAGCTTCTTAAGTGTAAATGTCATTCTGGGCTGTGAATTGAAGTAGGTGCTTCTGTGGTCGTAGAAAGTCGGATTGTATAAAGGGGCTAGCTGTAACCACAAGGATGTTTTAATCTCCTTAAAGGCTGTGTGAAGTCAAAATGCCTTCTGTATCACCAGACGCTGGCGGTCAGCCCCGAGACACAGTGCTTGCTGTCAGCTGCTGTCCTGAAAGCAGAGCTGAATGTGTCTGTGGCAGAAAAAAATCAAGGAGGGAGAAGGAATATTTGAGTAAGATATTTAGGCAAAGTGTTACAGCTTACCTGAGACTAGTTTTTCTAATATATTGAAATGTGGTGTTCTCAGTCATGCTTCTCCCTGACCCTCCCCACACGCGTGTGCTAAAGAGCTGCAGGGAAGTGCCATAAATACAGGTTGCAGCTAACTGCAGGGGTATGGCGGGGGTCTAGAGTAGGAAGTGTGAAGAGTAATTAGAGATGAGATTATCCTCCCATTGAAATCTGAGTGCTGGAGTAAGACTGGGGAGAGGCATAAGGCTTTTTGGTAGCTAATGCCAACTTTGCTGGAAAGAGCATCTGTAGAAAGGCAGTGTTCCTCCTCATCTGTGGGGACAGACATATAGACAATACAGGTTGACCCCTGTACTTGCTCTGCTGCTCTGGCCCTTGCAGACTGGCCAGGAGCCTGATACGTGGCAGCTTGGCTCCACAGGCCTCGGCCTAGCGGCAGCTGCAAGGCCTTGTTCCCATACGAGGTGTTAGGCCACGGCTCCACAGATGGGGGGTGGCAGCGGGTCTGCTTGTGCTTCCACGGCCTGGCATCTGATCCGGTCCCTCTGCTCTCCTGGGCTCACAGAGGAGGGGCTGTGTGGCGGGATCCTTAATGGCAGCCCTGCTAGTTTACCTGTCCCTTGAGAGCATTCCGGAATCATCACCTACTGATTGTGACTTTCCCATGTTGATGCAGCTGCTTATTTTCAGCTGCAAACACCCTCAAGTGGGATGTGACTGCCGAAGGACATCTTGCTTCCTCTGGAGGCATTTAAGCTATGTATTCAAGGTTTTGGAGTATGTGGAGCCGTGGTGAGAGCTGCTTTCGTGGTTTGTCATTGTTCTCTTTCCAGTGCTGTTGTCACAGTGTCCCGTTTCAGCAAGGCTCCTGCTGCCAGGAGGGGATTTAAGCAAGTGTGGTTTTCACTCTTGCAGGGAGAAATTCTTCCCTCTGTTCACTGAAGTTCATTTCCTTCTTTGTCTTTGTACTTCAGATGGCAGTAAAAGCTTCCCTGGACCATCTTAGTGTTGTACAGCTAGACTGTTAATTTTTGGTCTCTACCAAATAAAGCCTGTGAAATAATTTTTGGAAAGCACACTTTTAATTTTCCTTTTTGTAGGACAGTGGAAGCTAGTGTTATGTATTTGGTTGCCATCACAATGTTAAAGCACTCATTAAAACTTTTATATTCAGAACTGATGTCTTCTAGCTTTCTCACATAGCCCATAGCAGAAGAGCCCAAACGATGGATGCTTTCAGTCCCCAGGATGTTTTGGGCAAATACTGGTGACAGAGCCTATCCTGTTTGTAGATAAGAGGCATTCATCGTGCTCCCAGGCACCTCTGGGCACCATGCTCAGACAGGAGTTGAGGTAACACCTTGCTGGCAGATACAGTGCAGACAAACAGGAGAAGGCTTTTAGCATGCTCTCAGCAGTGCTGTAATTTAAAGTGAGCGGGTAGTTTTAATCCACCAACATTAGACCTAAGTGTGATTATCTTAACTGGCTATTACATAAACATAGCTGGAGTTATAATAAAACAAACGCTCTCGTGTTTATTGTGAATGAAGTAACTACTTATTAAAGCTTGGCAGATTGCTGGGTAGTCTTCAGGGATTCATCTCTGACGAGTCTAGCCCTTGTGTCTCTTATTTGCCTTTCCACACTTACTCTGAATTAAAACCATTAAAAGGAGAAGATGCAGAAAAAATCCTTAGCCTCTTGAAAGTCCACATGTACCAGAGCATCGCATTTGCTGAGCACTGCTAGAGGCACAGAGAGGAGATCTCAGTGCATTGCTGTGCCCTGGCGTGCGGGTAATGGGCTTCTTGCTGCAGTGCTGTTGTGGCCTAAGAAAGTTTCTGTGAGGTCAGCAGAGGGATACGCAGCTCCTGGAAACATGGGGAGAAGTCTTGGAGTGCTCAGAGGTACGGATGAAACCAGCAAGTGAGAGGTAGCCACTTTTTCTGAGAGGTAAAAAATTGGAGCCCAGCAGAAGGAAGGTGATGTCTTGGAGAAGACTGCTGGGGAAAGAAGGATCAGGGTTGCCTGAAAGTAAACTTTCTCTTCGTAGAATAACCGTGGGACACTTGGGTAACTTTGTGCTGTTACTTTTTTGTTGTTTTAATTTTCTCTTCCTCTTTTTACTCCACAGTTGCTCTCGGTCGTAATCAGCCCTTGAAAAAAGAGAAACCGAAATGGAAAAGTGACTACCCCATGACAGACGGACAGTTGCGCAGTAAGAGAGACGAGTTCTGGGACACAGCACCAGCTTTCGAAGGCCGCAAGGAGATTTGGGATGCCCTCAAGGCTGCTGCACACGCTTTTGAGAGCAATGATCATGAACTGGCACAAGCAATCATTGATGGTGCAAACATAACACTACCACATGGTAGGTTTGTCTAAGATGGATGTGGCCTGTGAGAAGTGTAACAGGAGGTTAAGGAAATGAGTTTTTAACCTGAAAATCATTTGAGCCATGCATAAGTGCTCATATTTCAGCGTGCACAATATCTTTCTGTTGGGTGTTTCAGAGCAAAATGGTGTTAGTATGTAGAGGGACCAAGAAAAGCTACCTTTCTGTAGTGACTTAAGTATGAACGTATGATGTTACATTTTACAATGCGCAGTTTAACTGTATGATCTTTGTAGATAACAGTTTTCTTTCCTCACGCTTGCATGTTCAACGATACAGTTTGAATTTTTTCCAGCCTGCCTTTGCAAGGCAGTAGCTTTTTTTTCTTGATCCTATGGGATTCTGTGACGCTTGAATTTGTTTAAAGTTTCTTTTCTCAAGAATATGAAAAACTTTCCCTAAACCTTGGTGCTGGCAGTCTGCTCTAAGATCCTATGCAAGATGCACTATAAGCACTCACAGTTTCAGTTGCTTTCCCTTTCACTGTGTTGTTCTGAGTTGTTTTTTTCAGGCGCTGTTCTGATTCCCTCTGCCCCTCTGAAATGAATCACTTCCCTTTATGCCAAATAGAAACACAGAAGAGGGGGAAAAAATGGGGGGGAGGGGACATGAAGAGGTTCATGAACTATTATGGCTCTTCACCAGACAATGAACAATTGCCAGACACGTGGAACTGAATGCTGTACAAAAAACACTATATATATGCTGACTCGGTTCTTCTGGGAAGAGAAGAAGGATGATTTGGAAGATCTCATACATTACTTTCTGTGCTAATTAATCTTCATGGGGTTGGCTACTTATATAGTCCCTCCTGTTTTTTCTCATTCTTTTATTGGTGATGCTCAGGATCTCAGTTTCCTTAAGTCACTGTTTATCTTGCATTTCCTTTGGAATGGGTGGATTTAGTGGTCTGTCTGTCTATTTCCATACTGAAGTGTGAAACGTTCCTAGCTGTTGTGCCTCAGGATGATTTTCCCACTCCTGTTCAGCAGTCAGTCTGTAACCTGGCTGAGCGGTGGGAAGTTTCAGTGCTGCAATATGACCTGTCTTTTCCATAATTCATGGGCAGTCTGTTGTAATCCTCCAGGTCATTGTTTGTTTTCAAGGAGGTTTGTGTTTTTCTGGTTTGATTGAGAGTTTCAATGGCAGTTACACATATGGAAATGATTTTTGTAGTAGCTTTAAGGGGGGATTTGTCAATTAGTTTCAGAACCTGTCAATGCCAAGGAAATCTCAGTTTTCCTGACACAAACCTGCAACAGTTATGTCAATATTCTAATCCTAATCAATTGGAGAGAGAAAAGCAATTCCCCTGCCTATAAGCTAGTGTGATTTTTCAAAAGATAGACTCCTTTCCCTAATGTGGAACTGGTGTTAGAAGACCTTCCTGCAAGTGTTTGTCGTACCTGTATCACCATGTGATATACCGTGTGTGTCACACCTATCAGGCTGCTTGGTTGTATACATCAATACTATATTTTAAATAACATACTACATTTTTTATGTCAAGAAAGCAAAACATTCTCCTTCTAAGTAAGTCGTGTTATTGAACTTCTGTCCTTCTACAACATCTACACTGCTGAAAATGTCCCAGAAGTAACTGGATGTTTAGGCAACTTGTGTGCTGGTGGGAACAGTACAGGTGAGAAGGGTCTGGCAAAATGAGTGAGTGAAGGTACCACTAGTTTTAAGTTGCCATTCAAATAAATGGAAACAGCATCTCAGAAACTGTGTATTTGCAGACATAAATAGCCACTGCTTTGTCTTGCTTATTTGCTAAAATAAAAATGGTCGGGAAAACTCAATGCTATAAATGGATTAAGTCCAACAAAATATAGATTACCATCCACCATGGTTTACCACTGCACATGTGAGCTGTTCCCCAGATCAGGTTTTAGCTTAGCGCGAAGAATGGTCTCTGTGTGAGCGTTGGCTCTGCAGCAAGGGTCTGATTCTGGCTGTGGCTGTGCACAAGACTGACAGAAACATAATTGTTTCAGTAAAAGATAATCTGAATCACAAAGCATGCTTTTGTGGAGAGAGGGATATTATTTGTATAATGCAGTTATGGAATTTGACGAGACCCTGATAATGAGCTGTTTTGACAGCATTAGAATATGTATTCAGTTTAAATGTTGCACGGGGTACATATGAGCAGCACTTCCAGGGGAAATGTTAAATTTATGGCATCGAGTCACGCAGAGAAGCTGCTTGGCATGTTAGGTCTCTACTTCCACTCGTTAGAGTGGCAAAACAGCTTGTAACTGCGGGGGAGGATTTTATTCAGATGGGAAAGTTCCAGCAGTTCAGGTCTGCTGGGAAGGGAGTGTCTGAGTCCTGAGATGGAGTCACTTGTGTGTCTGTGCACTCACCTGCAAGGAGAGAGGCTGTGCCCTGTGTAGTTCTGACACCACCAAATTCTGAGTAACTGCATTTCTTGAATAACTGCTTACTGAGCCCGTTCAGAGTTGCAGGCTTTGAGTCCCAGCAGTTTCTGGTTGCAAGCAAAAATCTGAAATTAGGCAGACAACTCTCATGTCTCCTCTTTGTGCAGTCTGAGCAATTTAGAGTGAATGCTCTGCCCTGGAAATTAGCCCTCTCCATGTCTTTGAGTGTAATACTTGAGGGGGAAGAAGTATGTGCACTCTGAAATTTTGGCTCATGCAGACAATTCGCTCAGGGTACTGCCTACTACTGGCAGACTGCAGTCTCCTTTCTCAGGCCCACATACAGAATATTCTGAATATTTCAGAAATAAGCCAGGCATCAAGCTTGTATTTGAGTCTCTGTTGCCTAGGCAGGCCCGACCTTTGGTCAGATTCCAAGCACAGAGAATATTTTGAGTATTTACCCAGCATCTTGAGTTCAGTGCAGTGATTTCTGTGCCCACAAAATTGAATTATTTCCTTTTTATCCATCTTTCTGCTCGTGACACTTGTCTCGTGTGTTAGCTGCTTGCATAGCTCTTTGTAGCATGACCTTTCCACTACAGAGAAGGCCACTTCATGTAGAAACTCAAGTGCTTCTTAGTCATCAAGCATTGTTAGTGCCATGCCTGAACAGATTATGAATGGAAGCCTTCTGTCTGTGGCTCTGCAGCACCTGTTGCAGCGGGCTGAGCCTGTCTCCAGGCAGGTACAACAAACAAACCATCCTTCTTCCAAGTGACACCAAAATCCTCGTTTTTGTTTACAAAAACTCAATCTGTGCAAAATCTTAGAAGAGGGGAAACTAGCTGGTAAGGAATCTGGCTGCTGCGTGTGCACTAAGGACTGAATTCTGTGCATACCTGACTGGTGCCACCAACCACACCTTAGATGTGTGCTCACAGATGGGGTGCAGAGCTCTTCCCAGCACCAGCAGCTCTGTCCCCATGGGGTGCTCTGCTCTCTGCACTGACAGTGCAGCACAACAGCTGCCACCTGTGTCACCTCACATGCAGCTTTTGCACACTTCTTATTTCCTACAGCTGCTTGCTTGTCCATGCAGCAAATACACAACTAGTTCAGGCTGTCTCTTCAAAGTTAGGACAAGAATCAAATGCTTGTAGAGCCTCCTGAAATAAAGTGTATGCATGCCCATGTGTTTTGTCTTCTGGTCCACCATAAGCCAAGGAGCACCAGCATCTCTCCTTGGAGCTTAGATTTTGCTTCTTCAAATGGGAGGAAAATAGGAAACTGGCTGCCCAGGCTGTGCATGACAGCATTGTATTTCTTCTAAAGAAAGCAAGCATTTAGTAAGGTCAAGTGTAGACATCATGTCAAGATTTTTTTTTCTAAGTAAATAGTCATTCTGGTAATTTTGTACATGAAAATTTGTATTTGTGGTGGGACTTTTTTGACAGACAAGGATGGGGCGTTCTCCCTTTGATTTCATGGCTCACCAAAGAGCCTTGATTCCTAAGGGTAACTATGTTACAAACACCAACTAAGATAAATTTATTTGGTGAAAAGATAGAATGCTGCAGTACATTAACTGAGCCTATGGCATTACCTCTCATTTCTTCTGTGTGCACAACTGAGACTTGAAAGCCGGCGCAGCAGAGCAGTGTAGCCATACCTCTGCGTTTTGCCTGGCCCATGTGGCAGCGTGTTGTGTATGGGTGCAAGCTGTGTGCCACTTGCAGAATTAAAGCTTTGGGAAGTGGAGGAGTGAAAGAGGGGCCTGGGGAGTGAGCAAGGAGTGGCAGAGGTTTGCAGATACAGATATTGGCCTGCAAAAAGGAAATTGCTCTTTCGTCCCAAAGACCTAGAGGGAAATGAGGGAAAAACACGTCTCTTAACGTTGCATTCAGCCAGATATCTTCCTTTTCTAACCTGGGTGAGGAAAAATCTAACCAGTGCAATTTTTCTAATGGATGCCTTCTGCTGTCTTCTGCGGTTAAAAATAGCACATAAGTATTAAATAAATAAATAAGCTTGTGGGATGGGCTTAGCACTTCTCATCTATCTTGGGTGCCTCTGTGGGATGTATTTAAAAATAGAAATAACATTCTCTCCAATTTATACGGTTTTCTGATGTCTTAAAGTAGCACATCCTCAATATTTTATTAATGAGCCCATTTAAGTTTAATGAACACTTTTGCATACTTCCCAGCTATCAAAAAAGAAATGTTAGAATGTGTGGTATTTTATTAGGGTCTGCACCAAATGTTGGCGTTGAGCTGAACTTATCCTGAAAGTGGTTAATTTTAATTGGAATCTGTCGGGGTTAAGTGGAGTTCTTACATTTCAGGATGGACACTTAATCCACTGCAGCATGGTAACCAGTAGATTGAATTTAGCTTGTTTAATGCTATTTGAACACTGAAAGGTCCTCTCTGTTAAGCCTGGTGGCTTTGTGCTCAGGGGCAGTCAGCTTCTCTGTGCCTTCAAGTGCAGCTGCTGTGGCTCGCAGGGTGCTTTCCCAGCCAGCAGTCTTGCAGTGCTGGCTCTGTGTAAGCAGAACTGTCACATTTACTGTAATGCTTGAGATCGTGAAAAGCAGGGATGTGAGTAGTTACCTTAAATGCTGGGGAAAAGCAGCTGAGATTACTGAAATGTTCTAGCAGCAGGGAGAGCACTTTCTTCTCCTTCGGGTGAAGGACTCAACAGAAAACCAGGGAACTGGTGGAGTCACCATCCCTGGAGGTGTTCAGGAAACGTGGAGATGTGGCACTTAGGGACATGGTTAGTGGGCATGGTGGGGGTGGGCTGACGGTTGGACTCGATGATTTTGGAGGTCTTTTCCAACCTTTATGATTCTGTGTAAAAGCCTCCCCAGACCAACAGCAGTGGTGTAAAGGAAGCATGCTTAGTCTGTTCCGTTTACCCGTACCCCAATTCAAACACAGAAACTTGATTCTGGCAAAACTCCTTTTTACCCCGTGTTGAGCTGTAGTATCATGCTGCGGTACTTCTGCCTGTGGGCTGGGGATTCTGTGAACTGAAGATCAGCTGCTAAGGGCTGTGCCTGATGTCTTCCATCCATGCGTGTACCATCTCCTGTCTGTGTGCATTCGGATTCCTGAGGCTTTTGTCATCTGGTCGTGGGGCCGTGGGTCAGTGCACCATTGGGATTCACGTGCTGCTCACTGAGTTTTGTGTGCTTGAGGTACACAGCCAGTGCTACGGCAGCACTCGCTAGCTGTGCTTTATGCAGCAGGTTGCCATCTCCAGCGCTGAAAACTGCTCCATTGCTGTTGGTAAATGAAGGCTTTCAGGCTGCTACACAAGACCTTGGGAGTGCAAGGTGAGAGGGAGAGAGGGGATAGCTGAATGTGATCAAACAGTGTGGTATTGGGTTGGTGGGGGAGCAGCCTGTGGGCCGGGTGCTTTTGGCAAGGTGTCAGCAGTGCTTTTAGTGCTGATTGCATCCTTGGTGCTGACAGTCCCAAGGAGGTTGTTCTACTACTTTCATAAAGCACAGGGAGTGCTGGAGAACTTCTGCTCCCTGCCGCAGTGGGTATCACACCTTTCACTGGGCTTGGAGTAAACCAGAAGAATTAAAGCTTTTGTGGAAATCCTGTTATTGAAAAGGATCCAGACAGCTCCCCATGTTGGTGAAGATAAGGTAGCACCCAAGTGTCAGCATCCTTTTAGGGCTGTGTCAGCCCTTGCTGCCTGTGCTGCTTGGAATTCATTTAATAAAAGGTATTACATGTCACAGACATGAACTTGTTTGTATTGAAGCCAAATCCTATCTCAGAAGAGAGCTTCTTTATGCCATACAAAGAGAAAGCAGACTTCCTGTTTTCCTAAGTGGGGTTGGAGCATCATCTTGAGCTGAAACAACCAGGCATGAATTGTACATCACTTTCTAGAAAATACATCTGCTGTGGTGTTTTAGCAGCTAACTAAGGATAGCTGCCAGACTCTTCACTCCTTTGTGTTAGGACTCCTGCCACACGCCTGACCTTTGCTAACGTCCAGGTGCTGCACAGGGATGCAGTGGGGGATGCTGCTGTAAGGGTTTCCTGCAAAGGGCCCTGTGTATCCGCTTCAAGTGCCGGTGTTCCAGGCTCCCCAGACAGCCGTCGCTAGAAGCGAGCTGCCAGACAGAGGAGGGGAAGGAAGCAGTGGGAGGCAGTCAATGGGCACCCCGGAGTTGGTCTTCAAATCTGTGCAATGATTCAGAAATACCTACAGCAAAATTGTATAGTAGGTCTTTAACGCTATGTAATGTGTCTCACTTAAAGGAAGTAGTTCCAAAAGTGGAAGTCTAATTTTTGGAGTTCTTTGTGTGCAGTAGCTGCACTTGACATATTAACTATTGTATTGATGGATCTATAGTTGCAAAAATCTATACAGTACGTCTCACAGTAGCACCCTCGGTGCTTCCAGCTCCTTCTGTAAACTGCTGTATCCATTGCTTAGCTTTTGCTAGCAAGTTCAATAGCTTATTTGCTTTCTCAGTCACTTATTTATCTGAAGAGACTTTTTAACTGTCATTAAGAAAATGTATTTTATGTATTACATTGTCTACACTCAAATTTAAAAACAATGGTGAGCTGTGTTTCTCTGTGTGGCTGCAGAATGCTCGGTCAGGTTTTTGTAATGTCTGTTCAAAATGATAGTGAGTGGTATTTATAGTGACTGTAGCTGTCTAATCTTAGATTTCAGAGGAGTTCTGGAAGCTTTGGGAGGTCTGACTATGAAAGCAGATCTGTCAATACAATCAGCAGTAGCACCGAGATGAGCATGTGGGCCATAACAGTGATGGGAATCAACATTGTTTCTGTTATAAATATAGTAAAATTTGCAATAGAGGCAACAATTATTTTTTGTACTAAGGTCTGCTGAGCAGAAAGTAGTTCTTAGTTTGGGAGGCTTTTCTGTTTCGTTTCTTCTGCAGTTAAGAAAACAATACCAAAGGTGAGGAATTGGAATCCCACAGCTGCTGGTGTGTGGCAGGGAGCGGGCTGGCTGCTGTGAGCTCCAGGATGTGAGTGTGTGTTAAGAGTGCTTGTTGTGTTTCTCCTACCTCTATCAATGTCTGTTTTAAAAAGTTGGCAGCAAGTTCCCTCCTTCAGCTTGTCTGTGTTAGAAGGGTTAGTGGCTGCACTGAGTTCAGCTCTCAGCGAAGCTGTGCACAGATGGTACAGGTAAGAGTGGCACGCTTAGCTGAGCGCTGCAGCTCGGCTCTGGTGCCATCTCCTGCAGGCTTTGCCCACTGAGGTGCTGCAGCCCCGCTGTTACATTGCTGTGGGGCACAGAGGCAGCACTGAGGGGTGACAGGAGTGAGCAGGAGTGCTGCCACCAAGCTGCTGGGTGAGCAGCTGGGGCAAGGCGAGCTCCTCGGGCAGTGAGCAGCCATCTCAGGGACACCTCTGTGCCCGTTCCTCCTGGCCTCTGCCTGCACAAAGCACCTCCTGCTGCTCAGAGCCGTCAGAAATGCTCTGGCTGCTTCCCTTCTGCTCTGGCACAGTCATTGCTTTTTTCTTAGGAGACTTCACCTGAGTTAGGGATCTGCAGCCAGAGGCCTCCAGGCTGCCCTGCCCGCACGCCCAGCCCAGCCTGCTGCTCCCTGGGGCTGCTGGCAGGGCCACAGCTCCTCCTCTGCTGCCTCTCACCTCCGTGCTTCCTGGCATTCCCTCTGCCATACACCGAGCCCACTCCCCTGGCAGGATGGCTTTTTCTCTTCTACCAGTTTGTAGTTGTTTGGTTTAAAAGTGCTGTCCAGTCCATAAACCTCACCACATGACTGTGTTGCACAATTGGCAGCTTCAGCTACCTTTTTTTTTTTTTTTTTTAAGCTAAAACTTGAAGGAGGAGATACTCAGTTTACAAATATGGGTGAGAACAGCTTTTCCTGGGTGAAAATACAGCACATTATTTCAGTTCCTGGATGCTTAAAGCAGTGCATTTGTTTACCTTCACACTGAAAAAGGGCAAGTTTGCAGCATTAATTTATAGACTACAGCACCATAGAAACAACTGTCAAGTAACTGCTTCAGAGCTCGTAGTTAAAAGCTTTGGAGAAACCTTTGATTTGATTTTTATGTTGGAGTTCTGAATTCTGAAGGTCTTGAGTACTTTGCCCATTTCCCTTTTGAAAGCCTTCTCACAGACAGGGGCAGGGAGCTAATGCGAATAGCACAGTCCTGCACTGACCTGGAATCTCACAGCCAGTTGTTTCTCCTCTTCAGCTCTGTTTTCTCCTGTGTTAGCTCCAGTGTTTGCTCCAAAAGGACCCGTGCAAAGCAGGGGGTTCCTGTGACAGTGGCTATAAGGCACACAAACTGAGGAAGAGCAAGCCTTGATTTTACATGAAGTGGTATAAAAGATTGCTTTCCTAAATAGTAAAGCTAACTGTTGGGATTTTTTTTATTTGATGTAATTCCTTAGGTTGTACTTGAGTCAGAAGGGGGATGCAAGGAAGCAGGGTGTCAGCACTGTACAGCAGGATGGGGATGCTGGTTTGCTGTGTCCTCATCTTTACAGCTTTGACACTTTGGAGGGGAGAGTGTGTATCTTAGCAGGGCAAGCACTGGGAGCTAATTGCTTTGGCAGAGTGTGTGTGTGTTCATTGCTTTCTTTAGTTACGAGAGGCAGCAGAACATGCATTCTCAACTTGAGAGCAAGGGTGAAGTGGAGGTGTTGACTTCCCAACGCTGATCGTGGCTGAGGACCCTGAGGGCTTTAAGCAGCAGAACAGGACCGAAGAGGCTGCTTGTTTTCCTCTGTGTAACCTTCTTGTTCAGGGGCTCACAAGATGGTGAGCTGGGTCAGAGAACACCTCTAGGTTTAAAATGTCCTTTGCCACAACTTTGGGTTGCCTTTGGCATCCATCCCCGGTCCAGTTTTTAATGTAGCCGTGAGCACCTATCGCAAGAGCAACTCAACAGATAGTGCAGGAGCTGAGAGCCAGGCAGCTGCTAGGATGGTTTTGCTGCTTAAAAACAATCTATCCACGGCCTCAGAAGTGGATGTGGAAGGGATCATTTGGGAAGCGCCTTTACTTTTACAACCAGCAGCTTGTGAGTGTTTCAGGAAAAGAAGGATGTAAACGAGCACTGATTGAAAATGCAATGCCCTGCAGAGGAACCCTAGTCCACCATGTAACAAAGGGATTCTCAACAGCACCATTATATGGGTTATTCATTTCCATTCCCTCAGAGCTGGGTGATGCCAGGTTTCTGAGGAGCTCAGGTGTATCTGTGGTGTCCTGGGAGGATGCTTTGCCCCTGGGGTGTGATTGGAGGGGAGAGGGAGAGATGTTTTCATCATTGTCCATTGCTGGGCTGTCACTGAGCAGCTTGTGGCCAAATCAAAACCATGTGTTTGGATAGTCTTGTTCATTAGAGAAATGCCTGTTGTAGAAGTGAGCCCTTCAAGAGAAATACCAATAAATTCTTCTGTGATGGGCGAATTCCATTTGAGAAGGCTGCATCCAGAGTGCCTGCACGTGGTGCTCCGCAGTGTTGGTGTTTCTTTCCTCCTCAAGTGAGGAGGTAACAGCCAGGCTAACATTTGGCCAGCTTGCTGGGTTCTTTTCTGTATTGCAACCACTTTCCATAGCATAAAGCGGAGAGCTGAGCACAGAGGTCTTTGAGTGGAGAATGAGGGGAAATGACAATAGCTAATCAATGAGGCAATTAAAGATAATCGAGTGAATTGGGTTAGCATATCATTACCGCAGCTGCTTTTACTTTAATGGTGCGCCCTGTTCCTTTATTTTGATTCTGCTTTCCGTGCTCTTCACATTTCAGACCATTATGTAGAATCACTCACTTTTTCCTCCTGTTTGTTTAAAGCCAGCATGCTTGGGTCAGTACCCAGACACCAACCAGTAAGCACTGGTGTTGGCAATGTTAAACGCACCTTCAGAGACAGAGGTTTTGTGCCACTTTAAAGCAAAGGGCTGCTGGCGAAAACAGAAGACCCATCCCTCTCAGGGATGTTTTTCATTTCCTTACCTCCTTACAGCGGCTGCTTGGCCCTGGGGTGTGTCTGCAGCAGCTTTCTCATCAATCATGCATTTTCACTGGGAATCGTGCAGGTTTCGTTGCTGCTTCTGGTGAGGTGTGTTGGTGCCAGTGAAGGCCGTGGGTGTAGTGCATGTTGGACTGGGTACTTTGCAGGACTGCCAGCCTTGAAACAGAGCGTATTTTCTCAAAAACCTCTGGAGTCCTGAGTCATAACTTAGGTGATGCTTTCTGTCATTACTGCCGTGATTAATACTTTTAAAATAGATACATAACATCCTTTCTGAGAGATGCTGTGTTTCCATGTTCTCCTCAAATGGCACACTGAGTCAAATCATCAGGATGTAAAGCAGTTGTGACTGACTGAAATATATCTAAGTGCAGGTTAGAAACTATCAACCCTTCCAATCAAAACCCACTTAAGGAAAACAACTGTAGGATGTAGCCATAAGTATTTTTAACTTATGTGCTTGTTTACTGAAAGGTATTTTGAGGAGCTTCGTCAACATAATTGCTTGGACTCTTCTCAAGTCTCTTCTCCTGGTAGCATATGCCTGTCTGTTTCCTGTCTTTGGTTTCAGTTTGCCTTTTCTGCTGCAGTGAGGACAAGTGTACAGTGCTGTTTTCAAAACTGCAGTTTTTTTTTTTTTTTCTTTTTACTATTAACACATGACCAGGAAAGTACAGCTATCTCCTTTAAGGAGGGGAGGAAAAAAAAAAAAAAAAAGACTGGCTGTACCTTACAGCCATAAAATACTCAAAATAAAATTGGCCTCATCATGAAAAACATCTCACATTCTTTTTAGAAGAAGCTGCAGACTGCTTATTGATATGGTGTTGCAGATCTTCCAGACAGGTGTGTATGTTTGCCTTAAGTGAATGATGTCCCTTTGGTATCTGATGGTGGCCAGGACTTGATGTGTAGTTTATTAGATACTCCACATTGGACATTTACTCAATCCTTGACTGCTTACAGCTGGGAAACTAGGTATCTGCTTAATCTGCCTTGCTGTCTGCTAGTAAAATGAGAAAAAGAAATATGACGTGTTTAAAATGTATTTGTCACAGAAAATTTCACTGTAAGCCAGTGAGAGCCATCAAGATGCTGCCTTCTCTCCAAGTAAGTGATCTTCAGCGGTGGCATTGCTCATTTCTGTAGTTGACACAGGGCATTTTGTCCCCAGATTTGTACACCTGGAGCACACTGTCTGTTAGGAGTCTTGGACAGATAAATGGGGGCTCAGCCAGGCCTTGGATGTCTCTCTCCCTGCCCTCCGTGGTTCTCCTAGGCAGTAGCCACGATATTTGTCATCTTTATTTTGGCTTCAGGTTTCTGAGTAGGACAACAATGGTATCCTGTCTCCCAAAACCAAGGCAAGATGGTTATGTTCCAAAGGGTCTGAGAGCTGCAGGGGAAAGCTTCTCCCAGTGCAACTTCTTGGGGCCAGATGATGACTGAGGAAGGTGCTCCTTGGTGTGTTCCAGAGCAGCACGGTACGCACAAGCCTGCAAGCCAGCCTAAAGGAGATGTTCTAATACTTTAAATCTTCTACATTCTCTTCCAACACACACTTTGAGGGGGTAATTTCAAGTCATTACTGGATTTCAGTGAGTGTTACAGAATAGGTTTAGGAAATGGAGGAGAAAACTCCCCAATTCCTGGATTATCTTACGCTGTTCAGACACTGGCTTCATCTCATGAAATCCAGATTTACCAGTAAGGTGGAAAAAGTACTAATCTCCAAAAGTACCAAAGAACCAAGTACCAAAATCCACCATTAGCTGGATGGTCACACTCGAAGAGTTGCAGTCAACAGCTCAATGCCCAGGTGGAGACCGGTGAGGCGTGGCATTCCCCAGGGCTCAGTATTGGGACCAGTGCTGCTTAACATGTTTGTCAACAACATGGGCAGTGGTACTGAGCGTACCCTCAGCAAGTTTGCTGATGGCACCAAGCTGTGTGAAGCTGTTGGAGCAGATCCAGAGGGCTGCCTTCATTTATTCTGTAGCAATCAAGTAAATTTTTGTAGATGAAGAGGACATTACATAGAATAAAATCTGTTCTGCAGTCTTACTTCAAATCTCTCCTGTAACCTTATTTAATCATCCCCTTGCCCTTTTTGAATAGTCCTCTGTTGTAGCCTTATTTTAGGATGTAGATGCTAACGTGGGATTGTGTCAGTTTGCTTGACCTCCCTGGAGCCTTTAACATTTTTCCTGGTTAGCCTTGGAGACTGAGCATGCAGATGAATGACTCCTGTGCTCATTAACGTGGCTTTGAATGTCAGCACAGGGACATGGGCAAGTTTGGGAGCAGTGAGAAAAAGATGTTCCTGGGCAAGTGTAGGTGATTCTGTGCTTTCTTTCCATGCAGGTGGGGGGTGACGTTGTTGAGTCTCAGTCAGTTTTCTGAATGTCCATCTCCCATTGTAAACTGATGTGGGACTTCTGTGCACTCTATAAAAGCCAACATTCACTTTTGTGTTCAGTCTGTAGGGTTCTCTCTGCTGCTGTGTAAGCCCAGGCTATAATAAGTACTGTCTTGTGCCAAATTTCCATCCATATCCACCTCTAGCTCAGACTGAACTAAGTCTCAAGTATCATTTTGCTGCCCAGAGAGGGTATTGTGGTTGGCAGGGGATTGCTCAAGGGTAAGCACGCTGACACTGGTCACGCAGTGGGGATGGAGTGGCTCGAGTTACAGCAGTCACTAGTTGCTATTTGAACCTCCCTGTGTATGGCAGTGCTTCTTTCCCTGGCCAGACCATGCTTGCTTTGCCTGACAAGGAAAAGGACGTGCTGTGTCTTGGGGTGGATGCAAGAGGCAGTCCAGGGTAGAGCAAGCAGGAAGGACAAGTGGATTGTGCGTAATGAGTTTCAAGCAAAGGTAAAGATGTCTTTTCCTTATGCGTTATTTGAAAAGGAGCACAGCAGGCTCTGGCGTATGTGTCGGATGCTGAAGTAGTCCATGGTATTGATCAGCAGTGTCCTGCTGATCTCAGCTAGAGGCAAATCCTTTTTTAAAGTGAAATGCAAATAGATAGCAGTTACCTTGTCTTCCAGCAGGAGTAGCTGGAAACAGCCAAGTAGTTTGTCATGGTAGGAAGGTGAGACTGAGTAGCTGTATGTTCTGTGTGTGGTTATTATGCAGAATGTACTGTTGAAATGCAGAGGCTTTTTTTCTCAGTACACCTAAAACAGTGCTCACAAAACACATTCCTGTCTGTAAGATGGAGGAGTCCTTCCGTAAATGCAGGAATTCAGTTTAGCTTCAATGTAGCTTCTCCAATCTGAGTGTAATCTTCTATTTCTGGAAAAAAAAAAAATAGTGTTTGTACCTCAAGAGCTGATACGCTGTGTTTTTATGGCATTTCTGCAACACCGTGGTCAAACATCCATGAGTTCTGCATTGGAAGGAGACTTTACAAGTCTGTGTCAGGACAGCCGAGCAAGAACTATGCAAAGACCTCCAAAGAAAGCAGAAACTGCTTAAGTCTTTGTGGTTGGCAAGAAGGAAAGTCTCTATCAGTTGTGTAAAATGCTGTTAATACCCTCCCACCTAGTATTCCATTTCAATCATGTTACTCTAAGGGTTTCGTATGCTAAGTATCCTGTTGGCTTACAGGAACAGCAGACCACTTAAAAATTCAGTGGTTGTAAAGGCAGTGCCAACTTCTGTGAGTTCTGCTTCTGTGCATCTTCATGCTGAACAGATAACCTGCTCACACTGCTGAGTTAGCTGTCTGTGGAGGGATGTGATGCAGGCTCAGATGATTGGGGTGCCGTGCTTTCTTTTACCCTAACACCACATCCACAAAATGGGTAATGGAGAACAGCAATGCAAATGAAGAGGGTATACAAAGGAGCTTTTTTACCAAAAACTAAAAATCTGGTTATCTAAGAAGCTTGTCTAGACAGACATCCATTTTAATGCAATGCAAAGCAAAGCAGGGTAGTGCATTTCTACTTCATCAGTAAAAAAACTTGTCGTCTTTGAACCCTGATGTAGCGTTTCTTGGAAGCTGTTATCTTTTGCAATATTAGATCCAAATTGTAGGGAGTGATAGAGAAGTGGCAGTACATATGATATTGTTAATGTGACAACTACTGAGCATTAACACATAATTGATTTTCTCTATCAAACTTCATTTGGATAAAGAAATGCTCACTGGTGAATCTGTTGTAGAGTTTGTATCACAGCAAAAGCCTGCACGGAAAGGGAAGTGGAAACTTACTGTAAATGATAGTGTGACCAGGTGACTGGTTAACCAGCGTCTGAGCCCATGGCTGTGGTTAAAATTTGCTGTCTTTTTGCATTGTTTAGCAGCTATTATTGATAGCCCCAACCTAGTTCTTGGCAGTCCTTGGCCACGTCGTGGATTACAGGTACAGTAGTTCAACTTGTGGCTTAATCGCCTGCATCAGCTGGAGGAGATGGAAACCAAACGAATTGTATGGACTGTGCTCTACTAAAAGCATATTAAGGAAAAACTGTCTGCTCTGGAAGTTACACTGCTGTCAGGCTTTGACCTTCCTGGTATAGTTCTTCCCTGGCTTCCTCTGTGCCATTCACCAGCAAAGTGTGGTGAGGCTGCAGAACACAGTTCTTACAGGTTTGCCACTGCTGTGATTCCCTGCAAATTGCTCCCATTTCATGCTTGAAATACAATTGTTTTCTTATCTGAGAAGAGAGAAAGCAATTTGTTCTGGCTGAAACATGACTAGCAGACACCGTGCTCGTGTCTTTCTTCCCTAAAAGACTAAGGCACAGGTTAATGGGAGATAAGAGCTGCTGGAAGGGTCACTACAAACAGTGCATGCAGCATCCTGCGTCCCCCTGCAGCGTCAGTTACAGGGTCAGATCAGCTGCTAGCAAACTGTTGCCCCCCTCACACCATCGAGATTTGGGGTGAAATGATGCAGTCTGATTGGCAGAATTGACAAAGACAGCCGATGTGGGATCAGCTCAGTTGCTGTTCTGTGGAGCATGCAGTAGCTGGTGATGTGTATGCCCACTGGTGGTGAAATGCATTCGAGTGGCTTGGTGCTGATGGGTGCCACACAGGCTGGCTTTGCCCCCAGCTGAGGTTGGAGCCCCCTGTAGATCTAGAGGGCAGGATCTGGCAGGAGGTGCTCAGGGTTGTGCTAACGGTGGCTGAAATCTGAGGAAAAGTGGATCTAGTTCTAGTTCTCTAGTGCTGAAATTTCTGTCTTTCAGAAGACGGTGTTAATTATGTTTCACCTTCAGCCCATTTAATCAGTGCTAATGAATTAACTGATGCTGGTTCTCGTTATGATAAAGGGAGAGGATCAGTGTGTCCAGCGATGCACCTGGTGTATCTGCACCAGCATTTTCCCAAAAGAAACAGCACTGCACCTTCCTTGCCCCCTCTCCCCCTCAAAACTCCAACTCAACACAAAAGGTTGTTGACAAATGCATGCACAGAGTCATGCATGCAGAGAGATTGGCTTTAATTTGCAACACGTGCATGAGATGTACCTCAGACTGGGCATCGATGGCACATCCCTCTTAGCCAGCAAATGAGTGCAGAAGGAGCTGCACAAACCTCGTCTCGTTGCCTCTCGGTTTCTTTTGGCAGCTGAGTGTTCAGAGAATACCATCGTGGGGCACAGGCTCTGCTCTTTGCAGCGCTGCTGCCCTCTCGTTTCTGTGGGTACCCGATGCCACTTACATGGTGGTAGCAGTTTGGGTTTCACTCCTGCGTGCCACCCTGCAGGCATGAGTTGCAGAATGGGTTTTAGGAGTGGTTACGTGCTGAGATGGGCAGCTTGGTTCCCAACCCCTGGCTGGATGCTCGGGCTGAGGTCTGTCGTTTTTGCAGCAGAAGCAGCTGGCTGGGGTCATTCAGGTAGGAAGGGGCCTCAGGAGGCTGTGTCCAGGCTCTGCTGCAGGCATGTGTAGGTTATTGCTTTGCTAAGCTCCTTCAGACAGCTGCACGTACATTACTTATCAGTGATCTTGGAGGCCAGGTGAGTTCTGCTTTCTGGAGAACACCCAAGTGCGGGTATGAGCACGAGCAGTGGAGGGGCTGACTCAGAGAAGCAGCTGTGAGCTACACTCCTAGTTCTCCTGCCAAGGAATGCAGCAGGAGGTTACAAAGGCAGCAGCAGAGTGCCCAGATGCCCTCCTCCTTCCCCTTGCCGCAGTGCCCCAAGTGCAGCTCCAGGCTGCCTCCAGCACAGGCAGGAGGGAGCTCCTGAAGCTCCAGGATCTCCAGGCTCTGGGAGCAGCAGTGCTGTGGAGCTGAGCCAGACCAATAATGGTCCCCTAATGGAAGAGCTCTTTTTCAGTGAGCTCGAAATGGGAATTATTTAAATGCTTAACAATTAAAATTATCTACAAAATGTGTTCTTTAAGATGGTGGAGTAAGCTCTTTGGAATAAAAAGAGGCTGAAGATGAGAGCAGGGCTGTGTCAGGGAAGCAGTTGTGCTGTGCCTTCGTAAAGAGTGTGAGACAGCTTTGTACAGCAGCTTTATGGTAGCTTAAATTTGCATAGCCCATGGAAGTTTCGTTTGGAAGAGGCTGTGGAGGGGGCTTGGCTGTGTAATTTATTATGAAATGCTTCATCCCCGCCATTAATGATTAGAGAGGTTTATTGCTCTCCATACGTGATGGAAGGCACAGGCTGCCCCGAGCACTCCCACGCGGTGCCCTCCAGAAAGTGGGAGAGCTCCAGTTGTTAACTGCAGCACTAATCTCTTTCAGTGGTTGTTAAGTTATATGGGCTTGGATGTGAAATTGTTGTTTTTTCCTTTATCTCCTCCCCATTTGCCATGGTTGTAGGTGAGCTAGAACAGAGCACTGCATGTTTTCACTTGTTTGTCTCAATCCTGTTCTTTTACTGAGCAGCCCCCCCTCACCACTCGTGCATGCTGTTGATGTCAGTACACCTTTTTTCTTCTAAGATTCTGTGTTTCCCAGCCATGACCTGGAATCAGCTACTAATGAACATGAAGAGAGTGCTCAGCTTTTCTGCCTGACTTAATCATTGCTCTCTAGGAGCTGTGCTGTAGGATCCAGAATAAGACCCTCTTGTTTTCTGATGCTTGTAATGAGTTTTCAGGCATTTGTGACCTATAATTGGATACAAACCAATAGTCTACAGGTAAGAGCTCTACTTTCCCAATTCATTCAGCAATCCAGGCTCAGCTTGGTTTTGGAATGGACTTTTTCAGTAAGAAAAACAAATGAAGCAGCTGTTCCTTGGGCAATGTGTTATACACAGACACTTAAGCTCCTTAAGTTAGCTAGTCTTGTTGCAGTGCTAGGTACTGTTTTGTGTTGCTTTAATTTCTCTTCCTGCAGCAAGTCTGTCTGAGGGAGGGGAAGAGGAAAAGTCTGCTCAGTTTTTAACTTTGGGGGCATTTCTGAGCAACACTTCTCAAAACTGCTCAAAATCTTGGAGAAATGAAAGGCACTTCAGGAACAGAAAACAAGTTCTCTGCTTTGTCTGGAGAGAGGATGGGATGTCGCTTTCAAGAAATGCCATTAACATGCATTAAGAATTTTTATGTTTCTGGATGAGTGTGGTCATATAAGCTGATTTCAGTGACTCTTAGAGAAGTCTGCCTTCGTGCTTGTTAGGTCTGTTAAATTGCTGATGCTTTCATGTGCAGGAGGACAAGTACATCCGAGCTCTGAACTGTTTGGGGATGGAAGCAGTACCTCAGCCAGTCCTTTTTTTAGTGTTTTCCCTTACAAATCCAGAAAAACATCCACATCCTCATCATCTTAGTAAAACAAGATTTTACAGCCTGCAAAGCAATTCATTTAAAACTGCTCCAGTTCCGTCTGCTCAGTGATCACATCTGCTTATTTTTCCACCCAAAATCAAGCTGTCTCCTACCTGGGTAGCAACCAACAAGAAGCTCTGTCTTGTGGTTCTTTCCAGCATTCCCCAGTCTCCAAGTCTGTATTACTTTCAAAATATTAAAACAAACAAAAAACAACATAAAAACATCTCCCTATGATTCTAGCATTGGAGGAGCTTATGGGTTTGGTGGATTTTTTTGCTCATTTTTATCACTGGCTTTGCTTAAAGGCGTTTTTTCCTACTGTTGCCTGGGTACTTTGTGCAGGAGTTCACTGAAGTCATGGTAGCATAAACTGTTTAGTTACTTGGCTACTCGTGTATTTAAAGTATTGATATGCTTAATTTGTCCTCTCCTGGCCATTGTTGTCAAACCTTTTTGTAGCATTGTGGTCTTTCATGTGCGCAGCGCTCGCTTCTCCCCCAGCTTTAGGCGGCTGCATCCTTCCCGCGCTGTAACTGGCTGCTGAGGACCCTCGTTGCCTAGGTAACGGGGAAACCTTAAAAAATATATAATTTTTTTCCTTTCTCTGTGTTTTCTCATGAGAGCTTGGCTTTCTTTTTGTGTTCCTTTGTGCTGAATAACTTCTGTGGCCCAAGCTGGTGCATCGTGCAGGCAGACAGGTTTCTCAGTTACAGCAGTGTTACGAGGGGCTGCAGCTCGGGTGTTGCTTTGTGAGCTGCACGCAGGGGTTGCTGGCCAGGAGCTGCTGCCTGGCCACAGCGATGGGAGCACTTCTGTGGGTAACGCGCTCGCGTTCTCATTTCCTCTCCGACAACTTGCATTTGCCTACGTTGCTTAAAATAGCTCCAAACTCCCTGTGCCTTCTGGTAACTGCACTCAGCCATCCCTTGACTTTTGAACTCCAACCAACATGACGCTGCTTCGCGCTCTGCCTTTAAGGATTTTGTTGTTTACAACATTTTGAGGGTTCTCAGCAGAGCCTGACCCTCTCCAAAAGTCACAGCCAAGGGCTGCACAGCCCCGGAGCGAGCAACCACGGGGCTGCCCTGGCCATGCTGTGCCCATGCCCAGCTGAGCCTCCCACCTTCCCACTGGGCCCCCACAGATGGGTCTGGCACAGGTGGGCACAGCCATAAAGCCTCTTCTTGCAGCACACTGCTGCTGGGCTTTTATCAGGGTGTCCCCTTCACGTCCAAAACATGACACAGCTCAAGAGTGTGGAGTATTTTTACCAGCAAGAGTGGAAGGACAGTGTTTGTCAGATGGGTTTATGGCAGCTGATTGTCACACTAACAATTTGCCATTCTCAGCCTCGGGTGGGACCCTGCAGTTTTTATTGCAAGAGGTTTCCTGTTCAATGTCTTAAAGAATAGAAAAACAAACCAAAAGACACCCACCCACACCTCCAAGCTAGCTGCTCTGTCACAGCATTTTTTTTTAATACTGCTTATCTGATGGTGATTAGGCAATCTAATGTTTATAGCATATGCTCTGACCTTGATGTTAGGTCAGCTGGGCAAGGATGTAAGTGATAAAGAAATCTCAAGGCGAGCTCACTCCATTGTATTTGAAATCAGCTCTTGGATATACTTCTCCAAAACAGGGACGTTCTCTGTAAGATGCATGGCTTATAAAGAACGATACAATTTTAGCTGCTGTAGCTAAATTTAAAAACTGTTGGGGTTTGGCTCTTTTTCTTTCAGCAGCAAACTGTCTGCTGCTTTCTGTGAGCCACGATCCAGTTTAGTGCTGCGCCATTTACGAGGTTGATGAGGTATCCAGAATGAAATGAGCATTTCAGAACTGAAGTATGAAAACTTCAGGCCCTGCTGTATAAATCACACCCAAAGTATCCTGAAAGCTCAGGATCCAGTACAGCTGTGATAAAGCTGGTTTGCTCAGAGATTCATAAATGATACAAGGCTGTGCTGAGTGATATAACTGTGTTTCTCTGCATTTCCTTTTTTGCTTTGTTTTTCCAATAAATGTCACAGCATGACAGCCTTGGTGCTACTGATACACACAGCAAAGTCCCCAGAAGTGGCTGTGCCTAGAACACTGATATTTTAGCCAAAGTTTTCCTCTGTGTGTTTTCATCAACCAAAAATTATCCTTAATAAATGGAACAAAAAAGGGGAGGGAGGAGCCTTCTGTCTGAAGGACAGTGCATATCCAGCGTAAGAGTGAGCTCAGTGACACAGTGCCTCTCCGAGTTGCAGTATTACAGTGCAATAATTTTGCTGACCAAACAGCAAAGTGTAAGAAAGAGAACTCACTGTCAGCGTGAAANCTGTAGCCTCTACCAAGGAGCAGTTGGGTGTTTGTTGTGTGCAGAACTGCCGAGTGAAAGCGTTTTTTTTCCTAAATATTCTCTAGCTCAAGGACCTGGCTTCTCTTCAAACATTTCCAACTACAGAAGGATGGATAATCTTGCAAGTGAATGTGCCCCCTCTAGGGGCAAAAATGTGGAAACTTGCTGTAGCAGGTAAATCCAAGGCACTGGAGAAGCATTTCTTTGGAGTGTGAATGTCTGGGTTTCTGGGTTTTTTCACCTCCCCTGAGAAGGGATTTCTGTTGTGACTGGGATGTAACTCCTGGGCATCTCGGTTCCCTGGCCTCACGGCAAGAGGGGAAGTGCACGGTGTGTAGCAGGGCTCCTTTCTTGGCTTTTGGCACCTCCACTCTTAGGGCGTCCTGAAAAACATGCTGCTGTTTTTTCAACGTAGCTCTTGAAATGTCTTTGTAAAGGCTGTATTTCATACTGTGTTTAAAAAAAAAAAGTCAGCTTGTATTTATTAATTCTCTGTGAGTTCTTGAGCTGTTTTGTGTGCGTTGTGTGATGTAGGTAGGGAAGGATGTGCCATATGCAGCACACCAGTTCTGTGTCTTTCATGCGAACACCCAGGTCATCCTGGGGAACCTCTCAGGAGTCCGAGGAGACAGAAATCACTCCTGATGCTTCAGGGGTTGAGTGTGGGAGTTGCTTTAAGTCTGCACTGCTTCTGTGTGTGCTGCATGTCACTGCTCTGGCGGTGACACCGCGCTCTGTAAGGAAAGGCAGAGTTGTCCAGCTTGGGTGGCCGTGTTTGTTTTCTCTGGCAGCGATCGCTAAAACATAAAGCCTATATGAAACCATTTCACCTATTTTTGAATGTTTGAGAAGTTACAAAATCTTCATTTCACAGTGGTCTTTTGCCTCCAGTCTTTGCCATTTTGCCTTTTCGTAACTCAGGTTTAGGATTGTGTGATTCATCCCAGTAGTGTTTTCTTGGTGTTTGCCTGCCCTAAGTATCAGGCCGTGCTGCCAGTGAAGTGCGCTTCTTTTACATGGCCCAACACCCTCCATCTCCTCCTTCCTGCTGCTTTTGAAGTTTATCCAGCTATCTGGAAGATTGGATGCATTTGGCTATTGGAGGAGTGCTTTAATTCAGCCTCAGGTTTCCATGTGAGAACAAGGTGAAGCAATTTCTACTGAAAACATTTAAGGGTTGATCATTGGGTTGACCTGAACTCAGGCCTCATCAGGTGCCTTCATAGTGGGGTCAATGCTTCCAAGCATGACTGCTTCAGGATTAGATGTGAAATGCATTCACGCTCACTTTCTCCCATTCTCTTACCCCTAAAGGTGCTCTTACGGAGTGTTACGATGAACTGGGCAACCGGTACCAGCTCCCCGTCTACTGCCTCGCGCCGCCCATCAACATGATCGAGGAGAAGGGCGACCTGGAGACTCTGGACATCCCCGACCCACCGCCCAATTCGGGGCACGAATGCCAGCTCCGTTTGCGCCTGTCCACAGGCAAAGACCTCAAACTGATGGTCCGCAGCATGGACACGGTGTACCACATGAAGAGGCGGCTGCACGCGGTGGAGGGAGTGGAGCCCGGCAGCCAGCGCTGGTTCTTCTCGGGCAGGCCGCTCGCAGACAAAATGAAACTGGAGGAGCTGAAAATCCCAAAGGACTACGTGGTGCAAGTCATCGTGAGCCAGCCCTTAGCAAACCCAACCCCAGTGGAAAACTGATTTCTGCTTGTTTATTGATTCTCCTTGTCTCTGTCGTGGGACTGGCTTTCACTGCCCTCTCTTCTTTCGTTTTGTCCTGCTAATGGATTGCTTCCAAGAAATGACCAGCAAAAATTCCATCTGTGATGGAGATCTGCAAAAACGAAACATAAAAATGTAAACTGGCCTTTGGGGTTTGCCTGATCTCATATTTAACACAACAGCAAGCAGCACGGGGTGAGGGTGAGGAAAGAGGTGGGGAGGGGACGGGAAAGGGAAGGGCGTACAGAGAGGGAGGGGAGAGGTTGTCTTTCACTTAAACAATACAAATACGTAATGGTCCTTAAAACTGTAGGTGGTGTCCTGATCCAAGAGCAAGAGAGCACTTTTTTTAACAACAAAAATCAATATTTCATATCAGCACCACCTACAGTTTCTGCAAGACCTGCAGCTGCCCTGGGCAGGTCTCGCTGCATGGTGTGGGGATTTGGCTGTGGCTGACCTAGCGCACCGCTTCGTTT
This sequence comes from Penelope pileata, assembly GCA_013396635.1. Lineage (NCBI taxonomy): Eukaryota > Metazoa > Chordata > Aves > Galliformes > Cracidae > Penelope > Penelope pileata. The sequence goes on from WBMW01004170.1 coordinate 367,332, forward strand.
GGGTGCTGCCAGGGCACTGCCAGCCCTGGGTGGGGAGCAGGGCTGGGGCCTGGTCCCTGTCGGTGGCTCCTGCCACGCTCAGCCCGAGCACTCTACATTCCATGGTGGCAGCGCAGCCCTGTGCCATTGCTGGCTGCGGCGCTGGGGCCACGGCCTGCTGGGGCCTTAGGCAATAACTCAGTAAATGTATACTCTCACGTACTGTACTGTAAACTCGCAGCAAGACTGACTTAGCCTGAAGTTTACTGACTGACTGGCACCCGCTGTGTGCCTGCCGAATTGCTGTATAGCGCTCAGATCAGTAGAACAGACTTGGAGCAAGCTAGCTAGGAGGAGCGATGCGCTGCTCTGCCAGTAAGGATGCGGTGCGTGGCCTCTGCCGGGTGGCACCGATGTGCTCACTGCAAGAGGTCCAGGTTAAATGCAGTTACACCCAAATGCAATGGATTGCAGCCTCCTCTGCTCAGTTCTAGAGGGCTCTGTGTGGAAGATGGTAAGAACATAAGAGCACACAAGTTCCAGCTTTTCCTGCGAGTGTCATTTGAAGCAGCAGTTACTCTTCTCAGTCTGGTGACCCTCTGGCCAGGACAGCCGGAGGTATCCTCACCAACACACGTCAGCAGCCCAGAGCGTGGCTGTGGTGTCCAATCAGCAGTGCTTTCCCTTCAGAATGTAAGAGGACAAATGACAAATCCTTTTCTAGTCTCAAAAATCTGAATCAGACAAACATATCTGGGGGGGGAAGAATCCGATCATCCCTTACCTTGGTCAGAGGTGCGCTCCGTTCCTTGGGCTGCTCCATGCCCTTGTCTTGTGAAGCCTTTGGTTGAGATCAAACCCTCAGTTCCTTTTAAACAATATTTCTAGTTTGCTCATTTTTTCAGCCATCAATGAAATAACTTCTTTCAAGGTCCAGTATACTGGCCGGGTTTGATCCTTTTCATTGGTTTCTGCCTTTCCTGTCTGAGTGTGTGGTCTAAACCCGCAGTTGTCCCAGCTCTTACTCATCTGCTAGTGAAACTGGTGGGGTAGGATTGGCAATTTGAAGCCTGGTGGATTTGCTACTTTGTTAACTCCACAGAACCCAGTTTGTCTGACCCAAGGGAGTCTCTTGCTCCCCAGGTGCCATTGCGGAGCCAGAAGGAGCCAGGGTCCCTGGCACAGCATCGCAGGTCTTACCCGACAGGTGGAAGCAGATGCAGGATTTACAGTGATGGGCAGTGGGTGCAGCCAGCTTTCACCTCTTGGAAAACAGATCCACATCCACTAAGATTTCCTCACAATTCCTTAAGCCCCAATTTTGTGCAGGATGACTGAAGCGTAGTGGCAGAGCTGTGTAAAGGAAAATTAGTTCCCTGTTCTCATAAACACCCAAGTGACTTGTTTTTTGCCTTTTTTTTTTCCTCTTTTTAAAGATGAAATCAAAACTGATAAATACTAATCTAGAACAAAAGTTTTCTATCGTGGAGTTTTTTTAAGGCAAGTATGATTTCATATACTGGGGTTTTGCAGCCAATTCTTTCACATTCCGGAGGGAAAAATATTTATTTGATATAAATCTCTTTGATTTTTCAGTGGTCAAAGGATGATTTTGTGCCAGGAAGACACTTCTTGTCTTGTAAGGCATAATTTTACATCTTCATGTAAATGGTCTTCGCGGTGTCACATCCCTCCAGTCCTTTCTGGAAGGGGGGACATTGTGATAACTGATTAAGAAAGAGCAAAGCTAAAACCAGGATGACATTTCTGAAACTGTGAACACTAAAACACTATGTTTTTTGTAGGATACATTGTGGAGATTTTTTTTTTTCTTTCAGGCAATTGTCACCATGTCCAGTTCTTGAGATCAGACCACGCAGGAGCTGGGAGAGCTTGCTCTTTTCCTCTTGCCGCTCTTAGAAAAGCATCAGTTGCGTTCTGCTGTCCCAGATGATCGTGCTCTGTGTTATCTGTCTTTATGGCCAGGTGCAAGGTGATGATGTGAAGGTTCAGGTGATGATCTGAAGGCTGTGTCACGAGCACGCTTTGAGTAGAACTGAGAACTGGTTTGTGAAGATGCTCTGTTCTCTAAACGCCTCTTCTGTCCACTAAACACACAGCCAGCACTGAGATAAATGCAGTGGTAAAAGTGCTTTTACAGGTGGCAGAGAAAACTTTTCAATTTCCTCCTTCATAAAATGGCAGGTGTGCTAAGCACGTACCCTACTGGAAACAAATTTTACAAGATTTGCATTGGAAAAGAATTCAAAATTGCAAATATATATATATATTATAAAAATCAGTAATGAAAGCCTACAGCATGTTGCTGTATCCCTTGTATATTCCTAGAGGTTGTGGTGTGCATGGAGAGAACAGCTGCTTCTGGCTCAGCAAAATGCCTTGTCGTTGTCCTGTGAGATGGCCTCCAGTGCAGCTGCTGGGGCAGGGAACCAGGTTTGGGCTCCTGTGGGACTCGTGATAGTTCCTGGAGCAGGGCAGAGGAGGCATGGCTGAAGGGAAGCTAACCAAGTACTAAAATCTAGCTTGGGGGCCAGGGGAGAAGCGGGATGGGGTGCTCACGTGGGGAGGAGGAGAGGAGCCTGCTGGTGCTGCCCCTTCGTTCTGCAGCGTGGGCATACGCTGAGCTGTGAGCTCGGTGCTGCTGGCAGCCTGGGCCGTGCTGGGCCGTGACCTGCAGGGTGCTGCGGTGTCATGGGCAGAGTCCAAGTGATGCAGCAGGTTTGGTGATGCACGCAGCCATGAGCTGCAATGCCAAGTGCACAGAAGCAAGGAGTAATGTGACTTCTTTTTTTTTTTTGTTAAGCCTAGCAGCCCTTTGTGTTATTCCTGATTAACTCTGGCCACGCACAGATGCTGTAGGTGACATTTTTTGCTGTGTCAGTGACAAGTGTTTGATGTGCTTCAGATTCTTATACCCTCTATTGTTGCTTCTGCCTGACCCAGAAGTGACAAACTGATGAGAGTCCACACTGCTGGACAGCTTGGAAGGCAGAGGCCAGTGCTGTGGGTGCTGCAGCAGGGTGCTCCGGGTCTTCCACAGTTCAGTGACAGCACTCCTGCGCCGTGTCCAGCGCCTAAAGGCCCGATTTGGTGCGTTGGCGTGTTGGGCATGGCTGTGTGTTAGCATCCTGTGCAGGGATCGCAGCTGGGAATAGCTGCATTGTGAAAACTCTTCTTAATTTTCTGAAAGCCTTTACTTCTCTGGAGCTTGGGAAACGTACCGATGTGAGTCAGCAGCGTAATGAGTTGGGTTTTTAATAGCCACAGAAATGCTAAAAGTAAGAGAAACGACAGAACAAAAACACTCAGCCAAGGAGGAACCAGACAAAAGCAGAGCTCCTCTTTGCCTTTCCCAGGAAGCTCACGGGGTGGCCTGGGGAGGAGAGGAAAGGGACTCATTGGTGCAACAAGGCAACGCGCAGCGTGAGTAACGCTGAGTGGAGCAGGCGGCCAGCTGACACCCCTATTGCTGTAGCATGACATGCTTCTGCGTGTATCTATTGCTAGCAAGGAACATAAAAGCTTCAACAGTACTATTAAACGTCCTAGTTTGTTGCAGTGGTGGGATGCTTCTAGCCATGGGATTTTGAAAGCCTTTTAGCTGTGTAAGTGTTGACAAATTGAATGCTGTACATTTCTCCATTTCTGTCTTCTTCAGAAACACAAGTGGTAGCTACATTTCTGACTCCTGATCTGTATTTTACAAACTTTTCTGTGTCACTGTAAATATGTTCAAGACCCTGCACCTTTTGCAGAGAATGTTTACGTTGGGAAAAAGGAAAAAAAAAATAGTTAAAAGATTTTTGTTGACTTTTTCACCACGCTGCTCAGATCTTGTTACGTTGAAATAAAAGCAGTCTCTGTCGGGGCTTTTTTCTTGGCCCTTCACCGCTTCCCCGTAGCTCCGACCCCGCCTGGGTGGTGGCTGGCAGCTCTCGGACAGCTCGCGCTCTTGGAGCAGGACGTGGAGGTATTTTGAGAAAGGAGTTCTTCAAAAGTTCCTCTGGGTGGGGGGATGAGCTTGGTATACTCTGCAAACTGTCTTGGGGGAAAAAAAAAAAAAAAGCTTCAAACCCACTGGATGTTGGTGGTCTGCCTTGTGAGTTAACTGTCCTAGGAAGTCTTTGAGTTAAACTCAGCAACCGTGCTTGTCTTCTCCCAAAGAAGATGAATGTCCTCCTCTTCTATCTGCAGCTACAAAGACTTCTGTTGGTTACTGACTGTATATACAAGCCTGCCTGCTTTAGGACTTCCATGTTCATGAAGCGTTTTTGATTGCTCTGTTCTGCAAATGGCTCTCCTCTTCCGTGCTTCATCCCTTTAGATGCTCCGTAGCCGCATGCGTGTTGCTCTTGTCCATAGGAGATGGAGCTGTGGCTCTCCTTCCGCAGGGACATACACGTGCCACTGAGCCTACAAAAGTCAAACAGTTGGAAGATGAGCTGTTCCAGCCCGCGGGCTTCTCTCGGTGGACTTGGAGACTTTCCGTAGATGTGTCCACTGGGCTCTCCATGGAGCAGTGTGTTCCAGCAGGAGCCCTCGCTGGGTGTTTATGCGGTAGAACTCTGTCTTTGTATATTTTACGGATGATGACCATTTGATCAGAGCCATGGGGCAAATAGAGAGCTGAAAATCCTGACTCCTGCCTTAAAACTCTTAGTTCATTTCGAGCTCCGAAAATTCTGCACCTGCTCATTTCGAAGTCCCTGTTTCCTTAGGAAATTGGAATCCAGTGAAAGGCTGGAGAGAGTTAAAGAAAAATTAAATTTTAGCTGATGGCTTTATTAAAACGACTAACTGGTCTTGTGTTAAAAACCCTGTTTGTGCCTCTCAAGTCCAGGGAATGTTTAAAAAGTGGAGGTGGCTTTTGAGCAATGATTGAAATTCCTGCATTAGCGGAGATTTGTAAGACACTTGCTTTCATACGTTCCGAGCAAGAGACTTAGGTTTGTGTCCTCTCTGCCTCATGGTAATGGCTTTCAAAGATGGCTGGTACCATCAAATTTGTACTTCTTGAATAAATATCTTCATTTTTATGGTAAAACCTTTTGTATGCAGTTTGTTTGTGTGTGCCATGTAACAAAGAAAGGTTCATGCTCCGTGGGATGCGGTGCTGGGTTTGGTACTGACACGGCAAATACTCAGTTCCAGCACGCAGCAAAACAAGGGCGAGGGAATCCCGGTGATGTGATCTTTTTTTCCCTGTAACTTTTATAAAGCCTTTTAGAATCAAATATACAGCTGTGTAAAATGTGCTTTTTAACTTTATCCCCCTCCCTGCCTCCTTCAGTCAATGAAGAGCCCTAGGCCTACACAAAGATGCTGTGAGCATCAGGTAACTGAGATGCATTCTGTATTTTTGTTGTACCTGTTTCTTGGTGACATATCGCAGTGGTGTGCACACTTCTAATCAACTGCAAAGCACAACTGGTTGTCTAAATTTCGACTGTTAAATTATGTGATTTTTTTTTTTTAAACCCAGGGGCGATCTTTTACCATTGAGAGCAAACCATCATCAACTTCTACGAGTTGGAAATGCTGTACAAAATTTCCTGTATTTAAAACAGAAAAAGAGAAATTCTTTTTTTCCTGCATTTAAAAATAAAAGTAATACTGGAAATGCCATGCCTTAAGAAACAAACTCAGCGTTGTTTTTCTTTTTGAATTTCTCCGATGGGGCTCTTAATCCTGAGCTGGAGCTCTGCGGCTTTTCCATGACCTCCTGACAGTGCAGTACCACGCTGTGATGGTATTTTGGTGTGTGCCGAAGTCCTTTGCCATGCAGTGTGCAACACACAGAGCACAGCCCAGCAGAGCCTGCGGTGCTCACCCTGTAATCCCATCCGCTGGCACCGTGTCTCCGTTCAGGTCAGCGCTTGGGAGTCTTGATTAGCTGCTTCACGTGTCAGAGGAGTATGAATAATTTTTTCATAAGCTGCTTTGGTCTGATGGTATCACAGCAAACGTTTCAGTGTTCTGCTTTGGTTTTTCATCCATTTTCATGGTAGAATCAATGTGGCTTATGAACAAACAGGTTTGTGACTCGCCTGAATTTATATATATATATATTATATTCCTTTACTGTGTGTGTATATATAATCCCTTCTCTACAGATGGGAATATGTATATGTAATACACCTGTATGTAAAATACATAACGCAGCCCCTCTACCCTAAGCCACACGTGGTGGCCTGAAGCCCTGTGCAGGAGATGGGCTGGGAGCAGCAGGCTGACTGCCAGCCTGAGCAGAGCCCCACGAGGAAGCAGATTTTGTGTCCCAAGTGCACGAGAGACGAGATGTTCTCCCTGCTGCCAGCAATGAGATTGGGCATTCATACACCGCAACATGGGAGCGTGGGGCAATGTGATTTATAGAGCTGTGATGCATAGGCTACATTGGTTCCACTCTAGCTAACGTGGGGTATAATGACTGTACGTTGTGGCCATGCTCACAGTGAATTCTGCTCTGTGTCACCGTATGGAGCTGCTCAGCACGCCGTGACCCACGCAGCACTCCTTGCCCACGGTGGCACTGCGCTGTCCCTCCCAGCCCCGTGCCAGGGACTCGCTGGCTGCTGGCTGAGGCTGTCCCAGCCAACTCAGTGCCCCGAGGTGGGCTGCAGAGGCCCAGCACAAAGCAGCACTTTGGGGGAACTGCCTCTGGCAGGGGGAGTCTGGCTGAAAGCTCATAAAAATGTGAGGCATCGGGGTAACCTCCAGCTTCGCGAGGAGCAGTTCATCACCTTCTCTTCTGAACTCTCCCTGAAAGTTGGGGTTTCAGCTCTGGGTTGATTTCCTCTGGAGTCAGGGAGGTGGGTGCTGGGGCTGCCTGAGCTCTGCTTCATGGGGGGTCAGCGACTGAGCTTGGGCCGGAATCTTCTGTTCTAGTTAATCCCTTATGCTGTAGCCTCGCAGCTTCGTTAGGGGAGGTCTCTAATGGCGACGTGTTTGTAGGAGGCCGAGTGCTGTGATGCCATGTGTAAGGTGAGAGGGGAAATGCATTCGCTGGGCTGCTGCGTCCAGAGGGTAAACAGCCGATACGGAGCGAGAGAAACTGCTTCTCTTGCTTTCTCTCCACATGGCTTTAATTGAATGGCTTCGTTAACAAAGAAAACAGCATTTCCTTTAGTTGCACCGCTCCCCACAGGGGCAGTAAGGAGGATGCAGGAGGCTGCTGAGCTGCTGATGCAGAGCAGAGAGCGGGGCAGCAGCAGGGTGACAGGCTGCAGCGGGTCCAGTGCCGGGGGTGAGGGCTGAGCCCCCGAGCACCTCGGAGCAGCACAGCGTGGCCAGGGAGTGGGGCTCACACTGGCACACTGTGTGGCAGCACGGGGTCACCTCCAGTGCCAAGAGGGCCCTCTGGAGCGGTACGTGGACGGGGAATGCCAACATCAGCCATGAGGCCGGAGCCCAAGGTGCACCCATCCTAAGGTGCTGGTCTCTGGGGTTCATCTTAGAGCAGTGGTGATGTGAAATGGAGAAGAAAAAAAAGAAGACCCAAGCAATCACTGGGCTCCACCACTTTGGTTTATTCACCTTCAGCAGGTCCCTTTGGTGGCTGTAAGTCGAGCTCGGGTGTGGAGGAGCATCCTGGGTGGGGACAGGGCTCGGGCAGGAGCTGGGGGCTGCTGGCTGCTGCTGCTGGCAGTGGTGGTGGTGGGCTGGGCACCGCGTGCTCTTCTCTCTCCCTCTCTTGTTGGTTGGCAATGCAGAGGAATGCAAACATCTTGAATTCCTCATCGTTCAGTTTCTAGATTTGGAGATGGATACCTCGCTTAGCAGAATGGCCCTGGCTATACAGTTACTTCAGATACCCTGAGTCCCAGCCCTCGTCCCCTCCTCCAGCGTGCTGCGTCCCAGCCCACGAGAAATTGGTTTCATCTTCTTGCCCGTGGCTCATCCCGAACACGTCACAGGCCAGCCAGACACCTCCCTGGCACATGGGTGTTTCTCCACCATTCCAGAATGAGTTCCAGCTGTGGCTGTGATTCAGAACAGCTGTGGTCACTGTGTGGCTGGGCACGGGGGGGCACAGAGCCTTCACCGCCGTGTCCCGCAGCCCGGCTGCTCCTGCTCGCAGCAGCCCTTGGAGCAGGCAGCATCACGGCAACACAGGGCAGGGACAGCTCCTGCAGGAGGGCACTGGAGAGCTGCCCCAGCCCTGAGCAGGACGGGTGCTCTGGTAGCCAGACTCAGAAGAAAATGGATAAGTAAAGGCTCTTCTGTCAGCCCTGCCCAATTCTTCTCCTTAGAGTCTCCTCAGAGAGAGGAATATACTCATTTTACCCCCCAAAATACTTTCTTCCTTTTGCTATTTTGCTGTCAAAGCAAATTAAGACTTTGGGGAATTGCATCCATAAGGAAGCCAGGCTTGTACATTATCACTAGGTCCCGAGAGCCCCAGGACCATGGGGCCCAGGCTCTGCAGCCACGGAGGCCCATGCGTTGCTGTGTTTCCCTCCCATGCCTTCTCCCATGCAGACCGTGGCTTCCTCTACCCCATGCAGAAACTTTTCACCTCCCAAGGGCTCATTTTGAATACAGGGGCATTTTCACGGCCTGTCTGGACTGTAATTTCTCTAATTTTACCTGATCACCAGAAACATCAAACTCTTTGAATATCTTCTTAAGCTCTTTTTTCTGGAAGCTAAAGAGAAACTGGGTGTCCTGCAGCTCCTGGGTGGTAATGAGACCGTTCCCGTCCACATCCAGCAGCTGGAAGGCAGTGCTGGAGTGCTGGTGGATGAACTGCCTCTCCATATGGCTCTGTTTCAGGGCAGAAGGGTTTAGAAGCAGAGCGTGAGCACTGGTTTCCTGCTTTGAAGGGATACGTGGAACACCAGATGATGCTCCCACCCAGAGAAGAAAGGTGACCTCTCACTGGCCGCGCCTGCAGGAAATCCCAAGTCCGGTGCTTCCTGCACGTGGGCTGAGCCCTGCAGGAGCAGAACGGGTTCAGCCGCAGCACTGCTGCTCGGTCAGGTCCTGTCCCGTCCCTCCCCTGCTTTCCTGTTCTGCGCATCAGGGCCACATCCAGACCCAGAGACCCCCCCGCCCCCGCCCCGGGTAACAACCAGCCCCACCTCGTGGGCCAGGAGGATGCACGCCGTGATGTAGAAGTCCTTGAAGCGGATGCTCCCCCTCGCGTTACGGTCCAGCAGGTCGAACAGCAGCATGATCTGGCTTTTATCCAGGTCCGTCAAGTAGCGCAGAATGCAGTAGAACTGCAGATCTGGGGAACAGCGAGCCCTCAGGCCTCGTCTGCACGAAGCCGCGAGCTGCCTCAGCAGGAGTCGTTTTACTGCAGATGCCCGCTGCTCCCAGACGAGTTGTGCAGGCAAGTCGGGCAATTAAAGGTGCAGCAGCAGATGAGATGCTGCTCAGAATTAACAGGCAGCATGAGCGAGGTGTCTGATTTATGAAAGTGGTCTATGTGATTTGTGCACAGAAGACAATGTTAAAGTGCCCATAAATTTCTGACCTCCTTCTCTTCCAACCCACCCTCGAAGAAAAAAAAAAAAAAAACTTTTTCAATAAATCAGAAACTTTGGGAAAATAACCCATTTTTCTTTTGGAGGAGTCCCTTTTAACCCATGACCTGCCAGCAGCTATCTGTAGTCCCGTTTAATCTCCTCCAGAGGAAGAGCCAAACCCCAGAGCCACCTCTCCCATCCTCCACGTTGCTCCGTGCTGTGCTGGAGATGCAGCACCCAGAGGCTGCAGGGCAATGGGCTGCAGAGCTGCTGGAAGGACATGAGGAGGCTGGGAGGCAGCAGAGCAGAGAGGCAAGACACCCACCTGCCTGCTGGCACGGCTGGTGTACGGGAAGGATTACACGATGAGGTTGCTGCAGGGCTAAGGAATTAGGCTCAGCGAGACCGAGATCCCCTCTCGCGCTGTGTTCCTGGCAGGGTGCTCACACAGCTGTAGGGATGTCCCTTAGCACCGACCTGGGCTCCTCGTGTGCCCATGATCTGCTCTTGGGGCCGGGAGCTGCTGATGGGCTCTGTACAGCACAACCAGCCCGACCCGGGGCTCGGCATGCTGCTGGTACAGAGGTGACAACGCTGTAACCAAACAGGGCCATCGGGCTTCCAGACCTTCTCACAGACAGCAAAGGAGGGGGGAAGGAATGCCTGCAGTGAGGGCTGCGGATCCATCCCCACTGCCAGGGGATGATGAGCAAGGCTGTGGGGCTGCCTGGGGCACTGCCAGGCCGTCCTGTTAACGAAGCAGCCAGTTAATTGGTATTACGGAGCGCTGCGTTCGTTGGAACGTATGAAGTGCAATATTTGTCCTGTCCGTGATCCCTGGATTTAAATCCTAAGTGATGGAGCATTCAGCGTACCTCAAAACACAACACGGGCTGCAATTTTAGAGCATGAATGGCAATCTCGTTCTGCAGAGGTACTCACTGTTCAGGGCTTTCTTGCCATGAAAATCCAGGCACTGGAAATACCATGCCAGGGCCACGGTGTTGCGTACTGACAGCAGGCAGTACTGCTCATCCAGGCACAGGTAGTGCAGGAAACACCCCGGTTTCAGCTTCATCGCTGCCAGCCGTGGAAGATCACCCACACAGAACTGGCACCGAGGCTCTGACACCTCACAATAGGAAAATTCTGCCCTAGAACCAGAGCACGAGCTCCGTCACTGACTGCAGCGCTCGTTGCACATTTTTGAGATTTCCCATCAGACGTGGAGGCAGGGCCTCACCTGCCATCGAGCACCTACCACTGAGCGCTGCGGGCAGCGCGGGGGTATGGGATGCTCCCAGAGTCTGTGCACAAGGTTGGGTGTGCTCCTGTGAGCCCGGGGCACACTTGGAAAGGGTGTTCTGTGTTTCTGGAGCTTGAATTCCCTTTCTCTTATTTATCACTTGAGAAACAGTAGGAATTAATCCATAATTAACCCGTTTGCTGATTTGGTTTGACATTTGTGAGAAATGGATGGAAAGAGTTCAGATAGCCAATTCCCTTGGCTGCGGAGCCAAGAGATGGCAAATCTGGTTATAGGGTATCGAGCCCTGGACAAAAAATGCCGCAGCCCTGAAAACGTGCTGAATCAGAATTGCTCAAAAACACCTACAGGGTTAACTTGAGTTTGCAAAAGGGGTGTGAGTGGAGAAACCACCTCTCTGAGCTCCTCTCTGCCCAGCTGCCCTCAGGCAGGCTGCAGGGAACCTGCCCACACCACACGCCCTATGGCACAGGGCTTCTCCTGGATTCCGGGTCTTCCCAGAAGCTGCTCAGGGTGGAGATCCCCAGTGCTTGCCCACAGCTGTTGTAACACAGCTCTAAAGATGACAGAGTCAAACGCTGATCAGGGAGGGAGGGGGCAGGACAGGGGGAGTGACTCCAGCAAGGTCCAGAAGGACATTAGGAAAAAACTGTCCCTGGGACAGTGGTGTGCCCCAAAGCATGTAACCCGTGTCTGAATGGCAGTTTGCAAGCAGTCCCCCTGGTTCTGTTCTTACTCCAGTGGTAATAAATCCACACATTGCATCAGCTCCAAGACCCAGGAAGTTATGGGGGAAAAAGTCCTCAATTATTTTCAGCTTCTTTCTGTTTCACGGATCTGCTTGGGTTGGATTTTCAGCTTGCTTACCCCACAGATCACTGAGGGGAGGGAAAGAAGTGGGGCAATGCGAAACTTCCTTCAGAAAGGCCCTGAAAATCTGGTACAGCCACAGGTTTCCAAGAACTGGAGTTTTAAATAGTATTGCAAGCATCAGCATTGGGAAACTCCCAACTGAAATCACAGAATCTCCCGAGTTAGAAGGGATCTGTAAGGATCACTGAGCCCAACCAGTGGCTGCACATAGCCAAAAATCAGAGCAGGTCACTGAGCACTGTCCAGATGCTCCTTGAGCTCCAGCAGCGTGGGGCTGGGACCCCTGCCCTGGGCAGCCTGTTCCATGCCCACCATCCTCTGACAAAGAACATTTTCCTGATATCCAACCTCTCCTGACATGCCAGGGCTGATCACACCAGGCTAAATCCAGCTCTTAACAGCAAAGATGGGGAGAGGTGACGAGCAGCCCTCCTGCCCCAGAGTGCAATATATCAGGGAGTGAAGGGGAAATCGCCAAGCCCTGATGTCCTCAGAGAATCACAGAATCCTGAGAGTTGGAAGAGACATTTAAAGGCCATCTGGTCCAGCTCCCCTGCAACGTACAGGGACATCTACAGCTCGATCAGGTTGCTCAGAGCTTGGTCCAGCCTGACCTTGGGACAGGGACAGGGACAAGGCTTCCATCACTTCTCTGGACAACCTGTGCCAGTGCTTCACCACCCTTACTGTAAAAAACTTTTTCCTTAAATCTAACCTAAATTTCCTCTCTTTCAGTTTAAAGCCATTCCCCCTTGTCCTGTCCCCACAGACCCTGCTAAAGAGTCCGTCCCCCTCTCTCCTGTAGCTCCCCTTTAGATATTGAAAGGCAGCTATCAGGTCACCTTGGAGCCTTCTCCAGGCTGCACAGCCCCAGCTCTCAGCCTGTCCTCATAGGGCAGCTGTCCATCTCTGGGATCATTTTTGGGGCTCTCCTCTGGACACACTCCAACAGGTCCATGTCTCTCCTGTGCTGAGGACTCCACATCTGGCCGCAGTGCTCCAGGGTCACCCCCCTTGCCCTGCTATCATTCTTTTGATGCAGCCCAGGATTCGATCGGCTTTGTTTCACGCTGTGCAGAGCATTACACACCGTGACGCAGCCTGCAAACGCTCCCTACCCCTCTCTCTGCTCC
>WBMW01004170.1:380112-422245 GCA_013396635.1 Penelope pileata
CCCGCCCGGCTCGGATCGGCACGGTAGTGCCGGGCGGGGCGGGCGCCGCGCGGCTGCCGGCCAATGGCACGGGTGGGCGGCGGGCAGGCCAGCAGGTGGAGCGGCTCCGGCTCCGTCCTCCCCCGGGGCAGGGCGCGGGGCGGCTGCCGGGAGCTGCGGGGGTACCGCCGGCTCCGCTGAACGGCACCACCGCCACCATGGCTTTCGCTAATTTCCGCCGCATCCTGCGCCTTTCCCATTTTGAGAAACGGCGTTCCAAGGAATACGAGCACGTTCGGAGGGATTTGGACCCCGGCGAGGTGTGGGAGGTCGTGGGGGAGCTGGGGGACGGAGCCTTCGGCAAGGTCTACAAGGTGGGTGCGTGCTGCAGGGCACCTGCGGACCCCGCGGTGCTGCCGGGACCCCCGGTTCGTGGGTTGGGGTCTGTCCCGGGAGCTCTCGGCAGCGTTGCGGGCAATCTGCGGGACACGGGGCTGCGTCCCATCGGCTGCTGTAGGGTAGGACTCTGCCTTGTGCCTCTCCCTCCTGGGAGCAGAGGCACCGAGAGAGCTTTTAGTTCAATAAAACCGAACTGTAGTTGTACTGGGTCCGGGGCAAGAAGAGAGAGAACCATTCTCTTTCTCTCTCTCTCTTTTTTTTTTTTTCTTTTCCCCCTCTCCTTCTAAATCGGCCGCTTTCAGAGCAGTGTGCTTTAAGGCAGCGAGGTGTTCCTTGCCAAACCTGTCCCTGCAATGAATGGAGAGCGCTTTCTTGGAAGGCAGCAGTCCCGGGGCTGCCTCCAAGTTCTGTGAGCCTCCAGGGGTGCCATTAGTGGTGTTCTCGTGGTCCTCGCAGGCAGGAAACAGTGAGGAACCCAGCTCCCTGGTGGTGGGTACAGCACTATCAAAGTTTAACCTTTATGCTGAAGTGCTGGGGTTTTAAAGGCCAAATACCAAAGTGGACTTTGTGCTCCTGAGCTCACCTGTTCTGGGCACTGAANATCGGCTTTGTTTCACGCTGTGCAGAGCATTACACACCGTGACGCAGCCTGCAAACGCTCCCTACCCCTCTCTCTGCTCCCTATGGGGACACATTCACAGGGCAGCACCCGGTGTGCAACCACCAAACGGGGCTTGCACCGTCGCCCCTTTCCCCTAGATGTCCCCATTTAACACTTGATTTTACACTCCCTTTTCAGAGGGGCCTCAAGTTTTGCTAGGAAGAGGCTGCGGACCTCCTCACTCGGCTCCTAGATGGGTCCCAACCGTGCACAAACCCCNGACCCCGCGGTGCTGCCGGGACCCCCGGTTCGTGGGTTGGGGTCTGTCCCGGGAGCTCTCGGCAGCGTTGCGGGCAATCTGCGGGACACGGGGCTGCGTCCCATCGGCTGCTGTAGGGTAGGACTCTGCCTTGTGCCTCTCCCTCCTGGGAGCAGAGGCACCGAGAGAGCTTTTAGTTCAATAAAACCGAACTGTAGTTGTACTGGGTCCGGGGCAAGAAGAGAGAGAACCATTCTCTTTCTCTCTCTCTCTTTTTTTTTTTTTTTTTTCCCCCTCTCCTTCTAAATCGGCCGCTTTCAGAGCAGTGTGCTTTAAGGCAGCGAGGTGTTCCTTGCCAAACCTGTCCCTGCAATGAATGGAGAGCGCTTTCTTGGAAGGCAGCAGTCCCGGGGCTGCCTCCAAGTTCTGTGAGCCTCCAGGGGTGCCATTAGTGGTGTTCTCGTGGTCCTCGCAGGCAGGAAACAGTGAGGAACCCAGCTCCCTGGTGGTGGGTACAGCACTATCAAAGTTTAACCTTTATGCTGAAGTGCTGGGGTTTTAAAGGCCAAATACCAAAGTGGACTTTGTGCTCCTGAGCTCACCTGTTCTGGGCACTGAACTGCTCTGCTCTGCTGCCCAGCAGCTGAGACGAGTGAGAGGCTTTGGGCTGGGGCTGGCAGCAGGAGCAGGCTGGGCTCCAGCCTCCTGGGGTGAGCTGTGCTGCGAAGATAATTTGGAACTGGAGTTGTGAATTAGCTGCTTGGCAGCTGCTTTCTGACAGGCTCCTCCTAGCACTGGGCAAGGTACTGCCTTCCAGAGCTCAGAAATGAGCAGTGCCTGAAGAGAAGGGCGAGAAGGGAGCTGGTTGTTTTCAGGCTAGGACGGGTGTTTTGCCACAGCACTCTGGCATTTATTTTATCCGTTTATTGTCTCTATCATGTTGTTTGAGAAAAACACTCTAAAAATCAGGCTTAAAGTATGCATTGAGTGGAAATCTTTGGTGAAGGATCCATTCTTCTAATACTATGCAATTGCTTATAATTGTGATTTAATCTCTCATATGTTTATCATTTAAAAAGTAGCACCGGTATTAATTAGTGCTTCTGTGACCAGTTTACTGGTGTTGTATGTTGGAAACCAGTTTGTATATAGCAACGCTCACTCTTTTCCTGGGTAATTATTTGCTTGTGTTTGCTTAGGTTCCTCATGCAATGATAGGAATGAGGCAAACATTGTAAAAGGAGTTAATAGGCTTCTGAGACAAATGAAAACTTAGAAGAATACCTGATTTATATCTCCTCTATTTTAAATGTGTTAAATTTATCCAAATCAGCGAACTTTTCAGAATAAAAATACTTCAGAAGTGGCTGGTTTGGCTTTTAAATCTGTTGTCATACCCGAGTGCCTCGGCTATGAACCCCACCTGGATGCTAATACACCACGTTATCAGAGAACTTTGTGTGCAGGGCTGAGGATGTCTCCTGTCAGACAACAGCACGTCCTTGTCTTTGCCTTACTCCATCCTCTTCCATCCCTGCTTCAACCCAAAGGAGAACATGGGCTGTAGTACACGGCGCAGTGCAGACCACGTGACTGTAACCCAGAGTTCACTCCATCCACAGCCACAATTGTTCGTTAACAACAGAATCCAACACTGTCTGCATTGGGCATGGCTGGTGGCTGACCCGGTGGCAAAGCAAAGGGCTGTTTTATTCTTTGTTGGTGAAGTTTAAATTCTCCATCTTCTTTGATCTCTTCTCTGCCCATCCTCCATCCTGGTTGGAGAATGGACGTGGTTGGCTTTTTATGAGTTCTTGAACAACATTTTGTGTGTTTGAGAACCCCAAATTATTCAGGTGACACCTTGTTCTAAAGCCTTATGTTAACGAATAGCCAGTGGCATTATTGCAGAGTAGTTCCCTGCCATGTTAAGATTTAACTTGCATATTGTCTTCCTTTGTCTTTCTAATCTGGAGCACCTAGGTGATGATGCATGTAGGATGGTGACGTGAAAGATCAGGCTGCCTTAGTGCTGCCGAGAAAGCCCAGAACAAACAAACCAACCCGCTCATACACACGGAACACAGAGGTGTCCAAGGTGCAATGAAAAACTGTAATCATTCTCTTGAAGTTACTTTGAAGTCGATTTGCTCTTTACACTGAAAGGATTGTTCAGAGCAAGTCAGAGTGTTTGTATGGCTGTGAGAGTTTCAGGATGTTTGAGTGAAGTTCCTGTCTGCCTTCCGCCCATAAGCAGGGGGATGTGATATAATCTGCCCCTGCCTGCATCCTGCCCCATCCGCCATATGTTGAACTCGCTTGTGTTCTCTGAGCAGTGCAAGAAGATGGGAGTTGTACAGAGAATAGCCTGAAACCCAACCAGAACATTCTGACCTGGAAGAAATTTAGATCTGATAGAAGAAAACACGTGTTTATTTCAGGAGGTTTAGCTTTTATGGTGCCACACTTGAGCAGGAGGAAGAAGGGCTCAGCCATGCAATGGTTCTACCAGTGCGGCTGCACTGCAGAACGCTCAGGGAGCTGTTCCTTGGATTCCCCCTGCCCTCAGCTGAGCTGAGCTGAACTGGTTTGACACAGCATTTACGAAAGTAGGGTGGGCTTGATTTACATGTATGTTAATTACAAATAATTAAGTCTGTGGTAGAGCCTGAAATGTATATGGTAGACCTTAAGAAACCTGCTGTCATTGAAAATTACAGGGATTTCCCTATTTCTATATAAAGATGGTTTTTTCCCCCAGCAAAAAGGGGACCTGATTGTATGAGGAAATGCTGAAACTCGTTGCAGAGGGCAATGAAGCTGAAAAGTAGGAAGGGGGTGGGGAGAAACTGTTTCTTCCGTGCTTTCACTCTAATAATCCCTTGGTTTTGGTAATTCCAGTGGGTGTGATAAGGAAGCGATAGCAGCCCACAGACAGCAATGCACTGCATGCCAAATGTAGCTTCTTACTCTCCTCACCCAAAGTTCATTGGATCCATGATCTTCAACCAGTCATTAGGCCGGTGGGCAGGAGCCACAGTCGGTGCGTGAAGTTTGCAGTACCCCTGCTAGAAAGCACAAAGATAAATACAATATAAATATAAAAATACAATATCCTCTGACCCTTTCCAAACAGCCTCAAAAACACAAAGTTATTTTTTTGCTTCAGGACCATCTAAGACACAACTCCTAAAATGCATGGCTGTGACTTCACCGGGTTGAAGCAGACCTCTGTGGCTGCTGCAGGGAGGAAGGCAGCGGCAGGGCAGGGCTGGGCTCAGGGCCGTGAGGATGCTCCTGTTGCACCGGGGCTGCAGCCTGCCTGCTTCCAGCTGCTGGACCACAGCTCGCTCCTGCGAAACCCATCAGGTGCGGGATGTAGTGCTGCAGGTAGTTGCATTAGTGTCAGCAGGAACAGATACAGCCAGGCTCTTTGGGGCATTGAGAATAGGTGAGCTGTGGCGAAAGGGCTTGGTGTCGTAAAAGCGCGGGCTCTGCTGGAAGGAGCCCGCAGGCTCGCTGCCTTTCTAACCACGGGATTGTTTTGCTGTGCCCACGCCTCTTGTGAAATGCTATCTGCGCTCTCCAGCACGCGCTGATGAGGATGCGGCCCCTGATAACACTTTCTTCTAGCAGGGTGGGGACAGGATGTCCCCCCGGGAGCGGGGGCTGCCTGCAACCGCCAGCACTGCAGAGAGCAGGGGCTGTGCCTGAACCGCCTTCAGACAGCTCTGTACAGGCACCGAGTCAGTACTGAGCCCTGTGCCATGGCACTTCGTGAGCGTGCCCCCTGTGCTGCCATCCTCCTTTCTTCTTAAGACGTTTTACAAAGCTGTTTTGGGATTCTGATCTGTTATGGTGGCGTCGGTGCTGCATGCTGTACGCCCTACGGGCTGTCAGTGCTCTGTTGTGAAGCTGGAGTGATACAGGACTTATCATCGAGGTGCTGTGCTGCTGCCCTGTCAGCTCAGCATGGGCCAGGGGAGGGCATGGGACTGTCCCTGCCACCAGCCGGGGTCCCACCATGCTCCCGTGGCCGGGTTTCTCCCCAGTGGCTGGGGCTCACTTCTGGTGGTTTGGTTCGTGGAGGGTTTGATGCTCAGCTCCTGGAAGGGGTGCTGTGGGGGGACAGTAACTGCTGGCTTTGCTTTATTTTTTAAAGAAAAGGAAAAAAGCTTACATTGATTGCAACTCTGTCCATAAGGACAGGGCAAAAAAAAAAGGTCAAATCATGATCTTGTCCCTTAGACTGGCTGAAAGGTTTTCCTAAGCTGTTACACTTGAGGAGAGAAGAGGAATGGGAAGACGTCAATCCTTCACTTAGAGAGAGTGGCCCAACAGTATTAAACTTGGTTGAACTTTAAACTTCATTAAACTTAATGTCCACTTGAAACTCACTGAAACGTGCTCTGCTCCGTCCCTGCAGAAGGCCACCAGCAGCTCATTCTGAGCAGTGCGGGGCCGCGGCTCCGTGCGCAGGGACCGCTCTCCGTGGCCTAAATATTTTGACAATGGCTTCTGTGTCACGGCCCGGAGCTCAGCAGCACTGCGTGCGGTGGGAGCCGTGGGCAGCTGCGTGGAAGGGAGAGCTCAGAGCCAGCCTTGGAGCCTTCCTCCCTACAGCACATGGCAATCGTTATCCCTTAGAAAAATCCCAACGTGTCTCGTGATTTTTTTGTTATGATTATTAATTTTTTCCCCTTGAGTGTGCAGTTTCTTTGAAGCAGGGATGGGGGGGAATGTGCTTTCTCCCACCCTTGGGGTGCTGCTGTCTGTAAATGTGGGGCTTTCCCAATGAGCCTTAGGTCTAACCCACCCTCCCTGCCGCGCTGCTCGGCCGCGGTGCTCGGGGAGCTGTGCCCACCCGCAGCCACGTGGCCCGTCCCAGCCCTGGCCCTGCCACTCGGGCATGCAGCCACTCAGCCCACTGCCAAGCCCTTAGCACTCTGTGTGCTAAACTTGTTGCAGAAAGTTGCTAGGAAACTCCAAAGTGGTTTTATGGCTTTTTTTTTTTTTTCAGTGTTGTGGTGTTGACTGAGTGAAGATCAGGGCACACATACTTAACTTGGGGCACTGTGCTCTTCCAGCTGGTTTGGAGCATGTCATGCATCCAACCTCAGTCTGCACAGGCTGAAGGTGTTGGATCCATGTCGACCTTTCCTCTTCCCTCTCTTCAAACCTTGCACGTGTTTTTTTCCATTTCTGGCTCGTGCTGGGACCGTGCAGGCAGCTCAGTTTCTGCAGGTTATGGTGTGGTGGACCAGCAGAGAAGCTTCTCATCGTTCCTTTGGTCTCTGCTGCTGTGCTCGGGTACAAGGGTCAAAGCACTGCGTGGAGCGTTTCTGCACCCTGGCCAACACACTGCTGTTGGGCTCGTTGGCTCCCGCTGCCTTCTGCTGCTGAGCCTTTAAGGCAGGAAAAGGTGCATGTGCCTTGCTCTGATCACACTGTGTGTCCATATAGAAAAGAAGTCCTCGGTCACTGCTTGAACTCTCTAACAGCGTTGCTTTCCATTGCCCCTAGCACATCAAACCAGAGGAAGACATTTCTGCATTTTTACTGATGTTTTTCTACTTGTTTTGCAAGCCACTTCCACTTCCCCCTAACTCTTGCAAAAGCACTGCCACAGCTGCCAGAGCAGCAGCGCTGGTGCAGCCTCAGGTCAGAGCCCTCCTGCACAGCCCGGAGCCCGTGCGGTGCTGTGTTCAGGGGGTGCCAGGCACATGTAGTCCTGCGGCTCTGGCAGTGTGATGTGCAGAAGGGCTCGTTGTGTGTGTGCTGTGTTTGTCCCTCTGGCAGACAAGGGAGCCTGCTGGCATCCTGTCCTGTCTTCTCAGGATGAGGCTCAGAGCTATTTCCCCAAGCGCCTGTTTTGCACCTGAAAGTCATAACTTGCAAGCTTAAAATGCTCCTCGTAAAGAGCCGAGCCCCTGGGAGGCCTGTGCTTGAGCTGGGTGCAGAGTGAGAGGCTGCAGGCATTCAGACACAAAGTTTGAATTTTGGGTGGTCCTTTGTGGAGCTGGGAGTTGCACTCGAAGGTCCTCATGGGTCCCTTCCAACTTGGGATACTCTGCATTTCTGTGATTCTCTGCCAGGCACAGCATACTGGGGCTCCCCACGGATGCAATTGCTCTGCTGCGTCTGCTCATCACTGCCAGCTCTGCTGGCTGGGACCAGGGGGGGTGAATTCAGCATTTCCAAAAAATAATAATAATAATTTAAGGAGAGTTATTGTGACAAACAGATGTGGCCCTGTGGGGCTTATTGGACATGGAAGTGATTTAAACTCCCATTGATTATTTGACAATAATAGGAACACTGACTTGAGCTTGTCTGCTCTGCGCTTATTGATGCAGACAGCTCAGGCAGAGTTCATTGGAAGGCAATTAATCATTATGTTATCCCTAAGAAATATCTAATCAAGCAGTTGCTTGCATACAAAGACACAGAGTGGGAATATGCTGCATGGGAATTGAAGCCAGAGCAATCAGTCCTCAAATGCAGCATCCACTGGAAGGAGACCGTGGGGCTTCTCCCTTTGGTTCTCCCACTTGGTGATGCCTGAAGCATCAGCTCTCCCAGCATATGGAGAGAAGGGACAGAAACATGGTGGCGTGTCATTGCAAACCAGCTTCAAAAGGGTCAGCTCACGCTTGGGAAGCCCCCAGGCAGGTTGCCACACTGGCAAAGAAACACAGACGAAACTGGGACTGCTCAGAGCGCTCTGACTGCCGGCTCCGTCCTTTGTCACCGGTGGGTGAGAGCTGACGGGGCCGTTCTTTGTGCCTCCCCTAGCAGCGTGCTGTGCCTTGGCAGCTGTACGGCCTGAGGAAGGACAGAACAATCCTGCCTTCCGGTAATGGGTTCTGTAAAGCTTAAAATAGTTCCTGTGTTTGTCAGAACTGAGGTTTTACAATAGGGTGAGTCACTGGCAAAGGCCAAACAGCCTTTTCTGTCACCTCAACAGCCACCTCTTACCCCTTAAATCCATGAAGTGAGCAGCACTTTCTCTATACCTCTGCCTTCAAGGAGTAATCATACTTGTTTGCTGGTATTTCCAGTGTGTTTGGGAACGGGATGCCCAGCACCCATCTTTCTCCAGAGGGCTCCAGCGCGATCCTTTTTTCCTCATTTTACATCCTGTACACTGGCTCCTGGCATGGCTTTCTGGAAGTGGTTTATTGGATACCTTTTATTTGATGTGTGTTCTCCTGTGAAATGCATGGCCCGTTCCTGTGTCTGCGCAGACCTGTCAGCCGGTGTCTGTGCAGTGCGTTCGTTCGCAGAAAGGCTGCTTGTGGCCATAGGGGCATTTCGGGTTTTAAATGCCAGGGCTGTAATTAATCCAGGTATAGCTCAGCAGCACAACCAGGGCACTACACTGGCAGCTGTCTGCTCTACATTTTGTGCTAATTAGCACTCCAGGGACAAATTATCCATGGCATTAAAATGCCCAGCAGCGGAGGAGCTAAATGATGGAAGTGGATTTTTTTTATTTTTGACTGACCAGCCATAGGTCACAGAGTGGCATCAAAGTTTTTGTTCTTGGGATCTCACCAGCTAGGTTCTTCTTTCTCTTAAGCCCACCAATTTCAGTGGAAAATCTGACGGTCTGGGAAACACTGTAATTCATCAGAGTATGCATTTCTGAGTGCTCTGCTCTAGAAACTCTCACACCATCTCTGTGTTCTCTAGATGTCATTTCAAATGACATGGCTGCCAAGCTCACTGCCGGTGAGTCAACCTAGGGTACTCTCTTGAGTCTTCTTGGTTTTCTTTCCCTCCATATCACTGTCTTTAAACCCCAAATAAATGAAACAACAAAGGAAACAGCCATCATGAGAGAACTTTTCATTTCCCTTGTTGTAAAATGCAGGCTTAAACCCCACTGAAGCTCAAGGTGGAAGTGAAGCTGTAGAGATGCAGTTCTTTTCTTCCATTGGGCAGCTCTCAGAGCGAGCAGTGGATGCTGCCTCCCCGAGCCCAGCACTGTGTCCCCTCGTTGTGAGAAGCGCTGCCCAGGCCAGCAGCTTACACGCTGGAGGTGCAGGTTCCTTCTGTGTGATTGCTGGTTTGGCTTTTTGAGGTTGGAGCGATCTGTATTTTGCTTTGTGCTGATTCTCAGGGCAGATTCTGATGTATTGCACAAGTAGAAATCAGAAAAGGCCTTTAAGCCCTAAAGCATCATCCCGTGCCTCAGATGTCTGAAACTGGCTTGCAGAAACGGCAGCGTAAGCATTTGGCCTACTTAGCATCCAAACAAACCTTCCTGGAAGAATATCTCTGCTGTAATATGTTGTACGCAGGAAAATACCAGCAGAGAAGCTGGAGGAAGTTGCCAGATGTGAGTTACAGAGACCGCACAGCATGCTTAGCCAAAATGTGACGCTGCCTGTATGAGTCTGGCTGGCTGTGCACGGCTCTGGGAGTTGGCTGCTGCAGCGAGGGGCTGTGGCACACAGCCTGCCTGATGGGGGACAGCTGTCCTCAGCGTGCTGCAGGGGCTCCTAGGGTGGAAGTGCTGGAGGCTGGGTTTGGGCTCGGTGGGATCATGGGCTGCCTGTTGGGATCTGGGTGCTCTCAGTGTGTGGGAAGGGGTCTCTTTGCCGTGCCCTAATGGTCACGCTGGAGGAAGTTTGTTGTGGTAGAATCCACCTTGTGCAGCTCCTGGGATCCTGTCCATTGCAAAACTGCAACCCCAGCGTCCACCAGACCACAGAAGTGGACTGGGAAATGCTGCCATTCAGGACAGTTCACAGTGGAGGTGAAGGGCAGCAGCTCATTCTGTTGTGAGCATCTATATTTGGGGACTTCCCCAAACTGCTGTTTTAACATTTAAGCTAACTCTTGGCATATGTCAGAGCCATATGGACCTTGTGGCCTGCTGGGCCCGGGCTGGTGCTGGTGCTGCGTCCGGCCTGCTGCCTCGTCCTCAGGTGGGGATGGTGGGAGGCACCGCGCAGGGCCGAGCGAGTCGGGGAGAAAACACCCATGGCATGTTTAGACTGCAAGTGAAGCAGTGTGCTAACAGGCTCATATCTAGAAAGGAAGTGATATCCGAGGGTTGCTGGGCTACTCACCGTTAGTCACAGGAGAAATGATGAATAAGATCAGATTGCCACAGCAAAACACGTGGACTGCGGTCACACCCGCACCCACGGCTTGGAGCCTGGTTTGCAAAACTGTGTCCTCCAGGTCTAGCTTTGGAGCCTCTACAATGCATGGCCCTGTGCCAGCAGGGGCTGGGGGCTAGGTGGATGCCAGGACCACGGGGACCATGTGCCTGGCAGTAGGCCAAGCCTGGCCACGTGGCACTGGAGGGCTGGGGCCTGCTCCGCTATGAGGCTGGTCAGGTGCCCTCAGGGTCCCTGAGGCCTGGAGGGCTGAGCTGGCCTGGACACCGCTGGTGAGCCATGTGTGGTAGCTGGCCTTGAAGGGAAGCCCCACCTTCTCTCACAATATTTACTTCCCCTCCTTGGCTCCCTCCCAGGACTGAAAGTGCAGAGCATACATGGTGGGGCACTTCTGGCAGAGCTGGGGAAGCACCATGCATTCCCTGTGCTTGCTCTGCTCCGCTTCTCCCCTGCACCTTGCCCCAGCCTGCCTGCGCTCCTCTCGGTGGCTGGTGGCAATTTAAGACCCCAAAAAATCCAAATCCAACAAAAAACTATTTTGTTCTGAAACCAGTGTGAGCTGCTGTTTTGCATTTGGGGCAGCAGGCCCAGGTAGAAGTGGATTTGTCCCTTGCAGTAAATACTCAGATGTTCAATACTACCCATTGTGAATTCAGCAAACCTGCAGAACTCAGCAGAGATGCAGGATCCCCTTATTTTCCCTCATTTCCTCTGTTATATGGTTTTTCCCTCATTCCCTCCTCCCCCCCAAGCCTGGCTGGTGGTACACAGCAACGCTCTCACCTGAGCTTGTAAAACTGCTCAGCAGGGCTCGTGGTGTTTACAGTAGGAATTACTGTAAGCTCCTGTGTAGGTTTTCCAAACACAGATATGTAAAACACAAAGCAGTAAGAAAGGTCCCGACTGCTCCTCCAGTGTGAGCATCCCCACTGTGACTTCCTGCCCTGGGAAGCAGTCGTGATCCCTGGAGGGGTAGCCTGGGGTAGGTAAAATGAGTGGAAAATGGCACTGAGCTGAAATCATGCTACAAGGGCTCTCCTGTGTCAACAGGGGAGCAGGGTGGATGAGCTAATGGGGATTTTTCCTGTCCCTCAGACTGCTGATTCAATGCACGGTGTTCAGCTCCTGAGTCAACAGCTGCCATCTCGCCCCCTCTCCTAGCCCATGACACATCTGATAGCAGAGCTCTTTGTACAGACTGTCTTGCAAACACCCTTTTTGCATGTTGTAGCAAATTTTTGCAGAAGTTGTGCAAATTTCCAATTGCAAAATGCTAATTTGCCCTAACAGTTTTGGGAGAAGCAAATAGATAACACTGGGTGGAGAACACCTGAACAGTCACTCTGTGTGGTGCCTCACGCTGCTGGTCCGGCAGGAGCAGCCTTCTTCTGGCACATGGCATCTACAGGCAGAGCAGCCCCTGTGCAGCTGTTGGTGCTCTCTTTCTAGGCCGCCTGGGGAAAGGGAGTTGAAGGGGATGGAGTCACTAACCCAGTGTTGCTAGCCCTTCCAACAGCAGAGTTGTTCACCCCCCAGAAAGGAGGAGAGGGCAAGTCAGCAGAGGTTTCCCAAGCAGCAGGACAACAGTTTCCACTGTGCATTGCAGAAAGCTGTCCTGGTGAGAAAGGAGAGTGTATGGACATGGAGGGTGATAATGGCTCCAAAATCCAACCAAACTCACAGTACAGCTGTGAGCCATCACCAGCAATACTATCAGAGAGCCTCTAGATTCTGAGGTCTTCTTGCTTCCATCTCTTCTCACACTACGAACAACAGGATACATCTTCTCTAAAAGCATCTTTCTCCCCGTGTTGGGAAGCGATGTGGGCATTAGACACTGGAGGGAGGATGCTTTGGGCTCTGCACAGCATTCATCCTTTATCTGAAGCTTTGGGCAGGCTGAGGGAGCAGCAATTCATCTGCAGGCTTCCCATGCCCATGTTGTGGATGGTCCTGGCTGGGCCAGGCATGAATCAGAGGAGCAGGAACTGCGCAAGTTCTGCATGTTCCTGGCTCTCCTCACCTTTGTACTCATACTGCTTCTGTCTTGCAGGCTAAGAATAAGGAAACCGGTGCCTTAGCAGCTGCCAAAGTCATTGAAACAAAGAGCGAAGATGAACTGGAGGATTACATGGTGGAGATCGAAATACTGGCGACCTGCGATCACCGGCACATCGTCAAGCTGCTGGGAGCGTTTTACTGGGATGGCAAGCTGTGGGTAAGAGACTGTTGCCGTGTGTGACCATACAGCTGCACAGTTCTCACTGGGCAGAGAGGAAGTGGGCAATGTACAGTGAAGCAGAACCTCTGGAACAGCTTCAAGCATCGGTGTGAGTTAGAAATGACTCGCAAACTGCACTCTGATCACTGCTTCAACAGGGCCTGGATTTTCCCCACTTTCTCTGACAGGCAAACTGTAGTCTAACATAGCTGCTTATAAATAGCCCAGGGAAGATCAAGAGATCTTCGCTGTGAAGTGAAAACCAGAGTTGTTAGATTTTTCACCCTTTGGAGCTTGTAAACATAGCAAATGCAGCACTGAGAGCCTCTCTTCCCCAGCCACCCCCACGTTTGAAGTAGCTGGTGGAAGGGTAACCCCGCTTTCTGGCTCATGCCTTGTTTCTGACTCAGCGCCTGTAGTGCACAAGGAGCAGGTAGGCACAGGGACCCCAAATGCAGCCCAGTGGGTAGTGCAGGGGCTGGCGGTGCTGGGCTGGAACAGCAGCTTCCTGCACTGCTTTCTCCTAGCCCGACCAGCACCATTTCCACCTCCTCTAGTTTTCTGTTAATTCCTTAGTGCCAGAGGAAGGTTAGCATGAAAAACACCTTCCGGCCCCAGGACAGATGCATACCCCGTTGTGCACTTGCTGTTGCTAGACTCGGATATCTCCCTGTATGTGAGCTATAGCTTGCTGCTTGTCCTGCCTGCCGGAGGCAGAGCCCATGCTGAGCTGCAGGGCTGCTGCTGGAACAACACAGCCCATATCCAGTTCATTCCTCTGTTAAGCAATGCTGCAGAGATCCTATTTTATTATTTTATTGCTTATTCAGCAAGCCCCTTTTGCAATGCTAGCATTGTCAGTGTCCCCTCTTGCTTCAGAAAAAGCATTGGTGAAGCCTCCAACTGCTCTGTGACATTCTCTGTGACATCCTTCTGGGACAGGCTGCCAGAAGTGCTTCCTTCTGCACATTTCCTTGCTTCAAGGGAGAAGGCTTGCAAGTTGTCAGGAGACTTGGTGTTTAGGTGGCTGCTAATCATGGTGCCGAGACGTGGCCATTTCAAAGAACAAAAGTAAATATGTGCTGTTCTAAGGAAGTGAAAGGCAAACATCTTTCCTAGGAGGAGACTCAGGGTTTGGTCAGATTGCAACTGCAGCAAAATAAATCCTGGCAAAATGAAAAAGGCAAATGTATACTGGGCTTGGGTGAGAGGTGGGGCAGGCTTATGTTGTGCTGAGTTCTTTTCCCTCCCTGGCCTGCCTGAGCTGTAGGCGCTGGCCTTGCTGGCTCGCTGAAATGTCATCTCCCTCCCCTTTCCCTTCCACCTCCTCCCTGCAATAGGAAGCGTTGCCTTCCTTCCTGAAGGGAAAATGGATTGCAGATCTCCTCTGCTTCGCTTTTGTCTGAGAAGTGCTTTGTAATGTCATATGCTTGCCGACCTACTAAAATTAAACAGCCTCTTTGAAGCTAATGGAACAAGAGCCTCCTGTGTGAGGCTCTCCCGTGAGGGCAGATGTGACAGCCCCGTCCTTTGTTTTGGGGAGAGGATCGTTCTCTTTATTTAAGTATTTGAGTGGCATTTGCATTTCAGTGCTCAGGCTGTTCCTATTAATGCTCTAGTGTTTTACTGGCTTTAGGGGAAACAAACACGCCGAGCTGTTATCCTGCTGGAAGGCTTCTAGGCGCTACTGGGTTTTCTCTAAAGCCAAAAGTTTCTGCTTCTTGGTCACCAGTGCTGTGGGGGAAAATTCAGATAATCAGAAAAACAGATATAAATGCTGTCTCTCCTTGTCTGGCCTCCCCTATCCCGTCATGATTTCTGTCTGTGCAGTCCTTAGGGCAACGCTTTCCTGGACCATTTGCAAACATTCCCTTTGCAGGATGGGTGTGCAGACCGCGCTGTGGTTTTGGCTTCCCATAGCACAGAGGGTGCACATCCCATGGGCAATGCCCAGTGGATCACTGTGCTCACAGCCGGGCGGGGAAGGGCAATGCTTGGGGCTCAGAAGGGGCAGGAGCCATGGCACACCCAGGCTGCTGAGGGCTCCAGGCGTGCCCAGCCTCTCCGATGGCAGGAGCGCTTTGGTTCTGAATAATTTATGGTTTGCTCTGTGCCAGAAGCGGTCTCAGCTGATGGTGCTGAGAGGGGCTCTTGCTAAATCAGCCTGTTGACTGTTCTCTGACTCTTGAACTAATGAGAAAAATCTGAGTAAACCTGGCCTTCCGTTGTGGGGGCTGCCCAGGGTTCCTCTCAGCGAGGTGGGGGCTCGGGGTAAGCTGTGCCTGTGGGTATCAGGAGGGGACGTGCAGTACTTGTGGAGCTGAACCCTTCCTGTGCAAAGGGAAGTGGTTTGTGTTTCAATACATAGCACTGAAACGAAGGTATAAACCAGCAAACTCCTCCTGCTTTTATACCTGATCTGTACCAAGCTGAAGGAGGAGAGCCCCAATTCTCACCTACAACAGAGCAGGACCCCACTGCAAAGCACAGGCTGGGCTTGGAGGACCCCAGTGAGTCCCCAGGAATATAACTGGTGACATGGCAGCATCCAGCACACAATTCCTTAGCATATAAATCCTTCGCAGGGGTGCAGTGCCCTCAGCCTCTGGTTGCTCTCTTGTCCCGTTCCTCCTCCGTCTTCATTTCTGTGCTCGTGGCAGAGGCTGAGCAGTCCTGTGCCAGTGTAGAGCAGCCCAGCCAGGCTTGCAAAACTGCAACATCGAGAGCTCTCATGATTTTATTTTATTTTTATTATAAGCCCTGTGGCATTTGATGTTCTTTTGCATAAATCCCAGCTGCTGGAAATGGGGGCACTAAATGAAAGCTGAGAATCTCAAGCTATTAAATAAAAAGTCTGGTTTAAGCCCTTGTGGCTGGGCCACATTTGTGTGTGTGTGTGAAGTGTGTTGTAGAAACTGGAAACACAAAGGCAAATACCCCTCACCCAACGTTTGTGCAACGTCAGAACCAGGCTTTTTTAACATTATTTTGTGATTGAGGAATGGGACTGAGGTATGGGTTCTGAATGCTTGGAATCCAATGATACTGAATTTGTGCTGATAGTATTTAGTACATGGGAAAGGAAAACAACAAACTTTGCATGTTGTGTTCCTCTTGAGAGTTAGAGTTTCTTTGTTTTTTTTTTTTTTCATTCCACAACAACACAAAGACTGAGACCTCAGAGGAAGGGAGGGCCTTTTGATCTGCTCCTGAGCATCTCTGCTGCTTCCGAGTGCCTCCAAGTGCAGACAGAGGAGTGAGATGCTGACGGGGAGGAGGATCTCACTTGGGCTCATGAGGAGATCTGTGTTCCCAGGGCTCCATGGTATCTCTGCCACTCTGCAGAGTGGAGCAGGACACCAGCATCCCTGCTGCAGAGTGTCGAGATGCTCTAGCACTGAGTCTGTAGGGTGCTCTGGAAAGTACTCAGTCTGATTTGGCCCCAGGTATTTTAGCATATGACTCCTCCAGTGGCTGTACAACTTTCCTAGTGAAGCACAGAGGAATTCCTTCCTCCCTCCACTCCTTTTCTATAAACCGTGGTTGCTATAGCAAACGGACTTTTGAATAAACAGATGTTTCCTGGAGATCAAAGCTAAAATCACTGTACCATGCAGGTAACCCTGCCTCCCCACCGCATTTTGGGGATGGTTCATTCCATCAGCTTAGAGTTTCTTCTTGCTGGCCCGCTGTGTGGGTATGTAGCTCGTACAGCTTGCAGATAGACACCAGCTTTGTAGCCAGTCTTTGTACCTCCCTTAGGAAAGTGTTTTGCATTTTCTGTGGGCAGGCCCTGATCTGTTTAGCCAGGGACTTTCTGCATTGCTACCCCTTTGATATGGATGTTGACTTGGGCATTCTTGAAAATCCTGTATCGTGAAGAGATGTTCATTATCCCATGCACTATGAAAAGCATCTACAGCTTTTAATTCTCTTAAGTTGAAGTGCCTTTTCTTTAAAGCAAATAAAAAAGGAAAGCTGATAACAGTATCAGGTTCCTTAAGGCTTTTCCTAACAAAGGAGGCGGGTGCAGCCTGCAGGGAAGCAGGGATGCCTGGCAGTGTGAGCAGCCTGAGCTGCAGCTGGATGCAGGCAGCGGACCCCAGCATGGGGTCACCGTATCAGAGCAGGGCTCCATGCCACTTGCAGCTGCAAAACGGCCCCAGTAACTTCTTCAGGAGATGGGTAGAGAGGAGGTGAGTGCAGATGTGCTCTGCCCAAGGACACTGCTGTGCCCCATGGAGGTGGGGGTGTGGCAGGGATAGTGCCATGTCCCCTCCCTGTCCTTGGAG
Source organism: Penelope pileata (assembly GCA_013396635.1). NCBI lineage: Eukaryota > Metazoa > Chordata > Aves > Galliformes > Cracidae > Penelope > Penelope pileata. The sequence continues at coordinate 396,998 of WBMW01004170.1, forward strand.
TCAGACATGTGCACGTCATGTTGGCTGGGGACTGGAAGCTGGAAAAAGAGATCCAGGCTGGTGCTTTTTTGTGATGCTTCTGTGGGTGTCCAGGGTCCAGCAGTTGGCTTCTCAGAGACCCATATGGGTCCTCACTGCTGGTCAAGCTGTGTTTGGCAGCTGGGACTCAGCAGGGAGGTGTCCTCCCTCCTCCCCTGCCTGCAGAGCATTTAGGCTGGTCTCTGCCTCTCCCATTGCCTTCTTTTCCTGCCTTTCCCAGAGATGTGGAGTTCTAAGGTCTCTCCTGTCCTTGTCGCTGCTCTGAAGCCATGCAGCAGGGTGCACAGCGATGGGAACAACACAGCTGTGGATGTGAGCTGGAGCTTCTGAGCTTCTGGCAATTCTCTGGAAATCCCGTTCTGGGTAAAATTGGGGTTTTCCCTCAAAGCAGGAATTGAATTGGATTGGTTCTGATAAAGCACCAGCAATGACTTATGCAGCAGGGAAATTACCATAGCAAAGCCAAGTTCAAGAGCACTTCTACAGGTAGCAACATGACAACACAAACTAGAAAAGAAGCCTTTGTGTATCATCCTCTATAGAGGATAATGTGGCAAGAAAAGGTTACTGAAGCACTAATAATGCCTTGTGATTACATACCTTTGTCATATATGCTATGGAATGCTGTTATAAAAGAGACTAAGTGTCATTATTCCGGTTATTAAAAAGGAGAGCTGAGGCACAGACAAGAATTTGCTTAAAGTTTGCCCAGCAGGTAAATGGTACCTGGGAATAATTCCTGAGTGCTGAATCTCAGTCCAGGCTCCTAACCATAAGGCCATGGTTTTATGAAAAGAAAGCAGCAGACAACAAGCCTGTAGGCAAATTCACTTTCAAAGCTTTTTATAACTTTGTTTAGAAATGAATCGCAATGAGCCACATTCCCACTGGGCTGGCTTACCAAGGGAAATGCTAAGGAACTATGTTTGCATTTAAATGAATATTTATGAACTACCTGTGTACAGGAGACAGTGCCTTGAAGCACAGCTATGCCCTGGAACAAGTGACAGAGTGCAGTTTTAGATTTCTTTTTTTCTCCAGATATAGCCTGAAAGTTTTTGTCTGGGAGGGAGGGATGTCACTCTGCAGACCTCGTGGCCTCGAGTGGTTTCCATTGACTTTAAAGCCCTCACTGAACACGCAGTGACACGCTCGTCCTGCACAATGGATCCAGGGACCTTCTGTTGTCACCTCAGGGATGGGTTGACTGAAAAATTGCTTGTAGGGAGATGCCAGGCAGAAGTGGAAATCCTTTGACCCTCCTCCAGAGAGCTCTCCTCATGGAGTGGTGAGGCACTGGGAGGTTTGTTGGGCTCAGGTGCTGGCACGAACTCAGGGTGCTTGAGTTGCTGAGTCTTCCCAGAGAAGAAACAACTTGCTTATTTTGGCTATTTATATTTTAAAAGATTTTGTGGTTTTTGCTGGCCATCCAGTGATAAATGGTTGGACTAGATGATCTTAGAGGTCTTTTCCAACCTTGATGATTCTGTGATAAATGCTCCTGGTGAGTTGATTGAACCCAAAATGCTGATTGACTTGGAAAGGGGACCTCACTCCCTCTGCCCCAATGCATGGGCAGAGCCATCACCTTGGTGTTCCAATGGCCAGGGTGAGCACCAGCATTACGCCCTGCTCTGTGGAGCAGCTGGGAGTGATGCTGGGAGCCGGAGCACTGGGAGCTGCTCATCTCACAGGCGGGTTGTGGGGTGAGCTCCTTGGCCCCAAAGGCAGCACTTGCAAGGAGCCTACGCACGGTCTGCTTCGCCCTTCCCACAGCCACTGCCTGGTGCTTGCCTTGGTGCATCCCTCTGGGACACTGGTTAGTGAAGTCAGGAGCAGTGAATTCATGGGGTTGGCTATCACCTTATTGAAAGAAATGGAACGTCTGCGTTTGGTTCTAGCAAGGGGAAGGATGCTCTTTGCAATGTCGAAGCTAGGTGCTTAGCCTAAAAGGAATGCTGATTTGCTCTGCTAAAATTTCAGTAGGAATGGGAATATTTCTGCCAGCCAGGGGTGGGGGAGTTAGTTCAAATAAATATTTGGTCATCTCAGAGTGATGTAGATGTGACAGAACACATCTGCAGTCTCCCTGCGATCAGCAGGAAGCTCTTGTGCTTCAGCAGCACGCGGTGCTCTCTGACTTTGCTCTTGGTAACTCTTTGCTGTTCTGAAGCTCCACAGAACCTGGGTTTCTTTACTCGCTGCCCTGCATCCTTCCCTCACTGGTGATGAAGAGAGACCTTTTATTTCAAATGTATTTAATGTTTTTCTCTGTAGGTTATTTTATTCAGAAGAGGGGAGGGAAAAGAGGTTTATTATATTTAAAGTGTCTGAATGGTGCCCTTGTCTATAAGGAAAATTGGCAAGCTCGGAGCACTCTCTTACAGAGAGCTAATTATTTCACTTCCACCTACAGCATACTTGCCGTGTCAGGCAAGCTGTTGACATTTGTTCTCCTCCATGGCAGCAGTGAGGGCTGCTGCATTGTTGGATGGCACAAGCAGCACATGGCATGCAGGGCAGCGCGGTGCTGCTGGCCCCTGCAGGTGCTCCTGCACCCGTGGCTGGTGGGGATGGCTCGTGAGCAGCCCTGCTGCGCTGTTCCCTCCTGTCCCTTGGCACATGTGGGGCAATAAGCCTGGGGCAGAAGGATGGTGGGGAAGGCACCATGTTAAGCAGGTGCAGGGATGTGACCTGCTGCCTTGCTCACTTTGCAGTGAAACTTAGAGCCTTGGGCTTTGGATGGAGCAGGGAAGGCTGGCTGTGACCGGCATCCTCAATGTGGTTGTGAGCAAAGCTTCACCGCGCAGCACAACCTGTGATTTAAAGGTGAGAGTTGATGAGACCAGACGATGTTTAAAAAGTACATGTTCCCCTGTGTGGTGGGGAGAGGCAGGCTGTGCACAGGGCTCCTCTGCACTCCTACCTGGCTCCCTGCTCCCATCCCTGCTTCCAGCTGGCAGGGCAGTGTAACTGCAGAGTTAACCACCAGCACTTGGGTTCAGATGTCAACCAGATGGAGCAAGGGACGTGCCCCTTGACCGAGTCTAAATGTGTTTTCTGTGCCTAAATATATTGCTCTGTTCTTTCCATCAATGGAGCACAGCTCTGTCCTGGGGGGTTCATGTCAGTTGCAGCTCACATTCCTTCTTTGTATTTGGAAGTGTGCTTTCATCCGAAGCTTTTACTGAAGCTGTGAGGATGGGCTCAGCCAATCTGGGGGTGGATTGGCTGGAGGGGCAGGGGACAGTGTGGTGACTGCAGTGACCTCTGCCCCACACTGGTGCATTGGGAGGCAGTGGGGATGGCAGCATTGGCCACTTCCCTTGGTGCCTGTGACAGGGCCGTACCTACTGTGACCTGTGTCAGTGTGGCTCTGATGAGGTTCACCCGCTCCTGATCTGCCCTGGCTGATGAGCGGGTGCTGTGCTGTTTGCCTGTGGCATGAGTGGGTGGTGCTGGCACCTTGGGGACAGATGCAGGCTGCCATCATGCCCTGGCCAGCTGTGCCATGGGCAGGACTGGGCTCTGTGCCTTCCTGAGGTCCACATCTGTTGTTTGTCTGGGTGGCTTTTGGGCAAATGGCCATCAATGTTCTCCTTGCTCCACCTTGTATTTCCTGCAGCCAGTGAATCTGGACCAGGGGTGTCCCCTCCATGTGTTTTGTGCAGAAGTTGGTCCCCATTCAGATGTTCCTGACCCTGCTGGTGTCCTCTCAGTGCTGCAGTAATGTGCAGAGTTTGGGAACACAGCTCTGTTGCCTCTGTCCTCAGTTTTACTTGGGGTGTGTTATGGGGTGAGTGGCAGTGTAGGATGCCTACTGCGGTGTGGCTGATAGCAAAAATCTGGCTTGGAAAGCTGGAATTCAGGACCCCATGAATGACTGTCACGGGTAACGGAGCAGGAAACCAGCTCCTCTGGAAGCAGCCCTGAGGGCTGCAGGAGGATGCTTTCCTGGATCGCTCTGTCCTCCTGCTGAGTTGAGACCAAAAGCCCTGGAGACTGTCTGGGCCCCCTGCTTGCCCAGCTCCTGGAGGGCTGGGGAACAGCCTGTCTCACCCACGTGCTAGGAGGACAGGCTGCTGAGCCATTGCTCCCCGAGCCTGTTGCAGATGGGAAGGTCTAGACTGCTTCCTCCTGTCCCTCCCCACCACCTTCACGCCAGGAGAGTCATCCTTTGTGGAGGGTGAAACAGTGCCAGGGCCGGCTGCATGGGGAGCCTCTGGGAAACCTGGGCTAGGTGGGCTGAAGGGAGGCTCTGTCCCAGGCTGAGGCCCGGAAATGTTTTTGGAGGGTTGGGATGGCTCACACAGGGGCTCTGTTCCCCAGCTGAGCTCCCCATGCATGGCTTGGTGGAAGGAGGTCCTGCCTGCTCATTGCTCTGTAGGGCTGGAGAAGGGGAAGGAAGGTGCCGCAGGCTGCGATGCCCTTTCGGAGGATGGAAGGGTGGTGCTGGGTTTTGAGGCTGAAGCCTGTGCTGTTGTGGTGCAGCACTTGGGCAGCTGGACAGGGCTGGGGGTTTGTGCAGGAGACAGACCCCATGCATGTCCCCAGCCTGTGTCCCACTGAACTGGCAGCAGGAGGAAGGCTTGGCAGGGGCAGTTGCTCAATGCAGTGTTCTGTTGAAATCCAGGCGGTGGTACGTGCCCTGTGGTTTTAACCCGAGGTGGTGCTGCTGAGGAGTGCCTCTGCCGCAGTGGGAGGAGGACCCAGACTTCCCTCTTCGGGCAATCCCCGTGCAGAAGAGAGGGGCGAGCTCTCTTGCTGCAGGCTGAAAAGCAGCTCTGTGACAGTCTGTGACATGGGGTGTTTTGCTCCTTCCTTCCCTCCCTCCCTCCCCAGGGCAGCTGGACCCAGCACAAGCAGGGGCTGGGCAGGGCTGTGTGCCCTGTACCTCCTGCAGAAACATGGGTGCTGTGCCTGTCAGCTGGGTGCACAGGGAGGAAGGGAGGCCAGCACAGTGCCTGAGGCTGTGGGGTTTTGTTAGTGGCAAGCCCTGTTAGCTGTCCTGCACCATCCTCCTCACCCATCCTTTATGTTGTGCAGCTCAGCTCATCTGCAGCACCAGGAGAGCGTGGAGTTCAGCTGGGGCTTCTGACTCGCTCAGGCTCTTTTGTTTTTCTTTGTTTTGTTTCTTTCCCTCTAATTGTATTTTGCTGAATGTGAAAGATTTCTTCAGACCCGATCTGCCCCCAGCCGCCACCATTTCCTGTTTCTTCTGCTTTTCCTGGAAGTGCGTGGGCGATGCCAGCGCAGCCCTGCTCTGGCCAGAGGCTGCTGCATGGCATTACCCCCATTTTCCCAGCCCCATTCTCATGCCTCTCCCTCCCAGCAGTGCAGGGCAGAGCATGGCACAAGAAAACCCTGGGAAAAGAGATAGAAATGAGTGCTGCTAACTGCAACATCCTCATGGTAGCTCTGTGCCCACTCGGCATCCTGAGAGAGGGGAGGTCAAAAGCATGCAATCTCTGCCAGCATGGCAACCTGAAAAGCATTTTACTTTAGCAGCTCAGTCTCTAAACAGAGCATGGTTTACTCTCCCATGTGCACTTTTCTCGTTTTCCCCAGTCCCTCTGTAGCAGGACAAGGCAGGAGAGCTGGTGGCTGTGCAGGGTGATGGAGAGCTGAGCTCACCAGCGTGGCAGAGCTGCAGCAGCATGTGGGCGATGGAGGCACAGGATGCTGCGGGTTACCTGCTCGCCGGCAGCGGGCTAACCCAGCAAAACGCAGCCCTCCACTGCAGATTGAGAGAGGAAATTGCTGAAGCTTTGAAGCAGTTTCAGGGCCAGGCAGCATGGATGTGGGGACACAGACAACCTCCTGTGCCCACTGATGTGCAGGGAGTTGTTGTGAAGGGAGGTGGTGGGGGTGCTCTGGAGCAATGGGGCTGTGCAGTATGGTTGCAAAAGCCACATCACAGCAAGAGCCCCCGCATTAGGAGTGGGTGTGCTATCTCTTAGAGCCCAGAGGGACCCGGAGCCTTTGTGCAGGCTGATGTGCTGGTGGGAAAAGCCTGCCTAGGGCCCCAGCTGCCAAGATGAGCTGCCCACAGCTTTCCCAGCTGATTTTTTTTCTTTTTCTTTTTTCTGCCTGGAAGAGGCTTTTCTCCAGTGCTGCTACAGAGGGAACAGTTCACGGCCCTCTGCCCTCTGACGTACCAATTGGATGAGTAACAAGCTTGGCTGAGGGTGTGTCCTCCTCAGCTGCAAACCTCAGGATAAGTTCAGGGACATCAGCTGTTCCACCCCAGGCGACCACGCAGTGTTTAGTGAAATACCTTTTGAGATAAGATTTTATTATTATTATTATTCTTTTTCTCATGTTGTTGAAAGTTCCAGGAGTTCAAGCACCCAGGGCAGAGCCAGTCCTGCCTGGTCAGAGCAGCGAGCCAGCTCTGTCCCACCCAGGAGGATGGCAGTGCCTGCCCAGGAGGTGCCATCCCTGCTTTGATCATAGCTGCACGGAGCTCTGACCGATCCGTGTTTATTTGCTGAGCCAGTGTCCCCCCCCTACCCTGCACCCTGAGGGCTGGAGGGAGGGTCCTGCTGTGACTGGGATCTGCTGTCTTGAACTATTGCTTTTTCATAACGTGTGGTGCCCCTCTGCTTGGGTACACCTTAAAAATCTGTATCTTTAAGAGCACTTAGTTTAAGCTGTAGTGGCTTCAACAAATGTACGTGTATTTATTCTTCTGGGGTGCACCATGGTTGCTGAACCCAGCACTCAGACTTCGGTATGGAGGTTTGGGAGCACAGCCTCCTTCTTGTGTCAATAACCCAGGTGCCCAAATCCATCCTGTGTGTGCAGCTCACGCGTCTCGTTGGGCTGTGAGCCAGGCGGGTTCCTTGGCTGCGCTGCCTGACCCAAGGGCTGCTGGGCTTGGGCTGTGTGGGAAGACTGTGCTCTGCTGTGTTTCTTTTTTTCAGTGTCAGGAGCTAGTGATGAATATCTGCACATGCTTGTGAGATGGAGCTGCCTTTGGGCTTATAAATGCATTTTCAGCATTTTAGTTTTACTTACAAACTGCTTTGGCACAGAGGCAGGAGGGAGAGCTGCCGCTTCCCCTCCGGAGCGGGCGCAGCGGGCGGGCTGAGCAGCAGCAGTGAGGAAGTCCCTGGCTTTCTGGCACGGAGGAAGTAATTACAAACAGGATGTTTGCCCCAGGCTGCTCAGTGGAGACCCTGCAGCTGGTGCTAGGGCTCTGGGCAGGGGGGCTGCACACCATGCAGACAGTTTGAAGGAGCCGCTTTTAGGTTGCTTGCATCAGGGCTGAGACCCCCGTGGGTCTCCAGTCTGGTCCAGAAAAACACAGGAGTGTGTTTGGAGTGTGCAAGGCTGCTGAGGTGCGGCAGCAAGCCCTGTTCCCATGTCTCGCCCATCAGCTGATGGCAGCTGAGCACAGAGCAGGTATCAGCCTGGCACGGAGCGGAGAGGCAAAGGGCAGCTCGAGATCAGCACTGCCGATAGCAAGGTCGCTGATCCAGCCCTGCCTTGGAGACACACAGACAGAGGTGTTGTCAGGAGTGAATCAAGGAATGTGAAAACAGTCCTAAGCAAAGCATTAACCTATAAGCCAGAGCCCTTGGGTACGTCTCTTTCTTGCACAAGCTCTTGCCAACGGCTCTTTCTTTTTGTGCTCCCCCAAGCTTGTTCCTCTGCACAGCTAAGGCAGCGAGGTGCCCACCCTGGGGTCAGTGCTTGTACCACTCCCCTGCCGGCTCCCAGCCAGGCAGATGCTGGTGCAGCCCCCCGGCCTCCTGCAGCCCCCAGCCCGGATGCCTGTGTGCCGAGAAGGCTGCATGCTGCTGACACCAGGCCTGTGTTCCCACCTGATTTGGTGGTAAAACTTCTTTAAGCTGGCCCTGCTCCTGGAAGGAAGGTTTGTACGTGTGGTGTATGAGCTATGGGATTGGGAGTTGGATTTATTTAAATCGGGATTACTGGGCTGAAACGAGTCCATTAGGTTTTTTGGATGTTCAGACTATCTAGCCACACCCGTAATTATTCTTTGGCATCTCTGCCCTTGTTGAAAATGCATATTTTTAAATTTCATATATTTTCCGTATTCCCAGTGCCTGGCTTGTAGCCTGCTGTGCCTGCATAAGCACATACATTCATGCTGTTTCAGAGGTACTGATTTCCCTAATGTTCTCATTGCTAGCCTGTGAACCAGAATGAAACCCAGCAGAGATGCAGTACAGCCCACACTGACACAGAGCGAGGTCAGTCATGCTCAGTCCCTCCCCATGGAGCAGCTCAGCCTCTCACTGGAGCACATCTAGTTGTGCCAGTGATGTGTGCAGTGCCTGTGCCCTGGGGCAGGACATCTCAGCATGTTGCCTCCCCAGCCCAGCTCTCACTGAGCCCTCTGCTCCTCTCCCAGGTTTGGAATACATTCCTCAAGTTGGAGCTCTGCAGAGGGAGCTTCAGGAAGTTCTGGGCTGAGGCACACACAGAGCTGTGAAGCTGCTTGTTGAGCATTTGCAACAGAAGCATCCATGCCACTTGGATGCTGTGTTGGCAGCTGATTTGGACTGGGCTGCTGGAACTTTTGGGACTCCTGAGACTGCTCAGATTCAGGAGCTGAGCCTGGTGGCACAGAAGGGCTTCTCTTCAGGTCTTTCCTACTGACTGAACCTGATGGTGGCTGTTACTTGAACATGGGTACTCCCTATCTTTGGGTAGGTGGAAAGGATTGCAGGAAAGGATTGCTCGTGTGAGATGAGCAAAACCTCAGCTGTGATTCAGCGATGAGATAGGTTAATTTGTATGGGCAGGCTTTATGCTGGTCAGAGCAGTGCGAAGAAGTAATGCTCACACTTACAGGCCATCAGGCCTGAGCTGCATTTGGGTGGTGGTGGAGATCTGTGCATGGAGGCAGTGGTAGGAGACAAATTTTGCCTTTGCTAGTAAAGTATTGATGCTCTGGTTAACGGTACAAACTGAAGTGAGAAAGTGTGGTAACATTGCCTGTTACTGGGAGGGCTCTGCTGGCTCCCTCCCTGCCAGCCCCATGCTCAGCTCTGAGTCTGCGCAGATTTGTTTCCTGGTTTTCAAGTTGTTTGAGCATCTTCCCAATTGCTTCTCTCCATCCTCTGATTCCCTAGGCTGCTCAAAACGCTTCCCTGCTCCTGGCCTCTGGTTATTCTTCTCTGTTTCCTCCAACTGTGCCTGTGTAATGCTGCCCAACCTGTCTGTGTTTCTCTCAGCATTGTATCCCCTCTGCTCTTGGACCGGAGCCGATTCTCATGGCACGTTTGGAGGTGTGCTGCATCCTAGCGTGGGTGCCTGCTCCTGCTGCACTTTCTCCATAACAAAACAGCTGTGTCTTCCACCACGGTCCAGCTTGGGAAATAACATTTATCGTGTCCATGTGTAGGAATCCCAGGATGAAGGGCTGGGCTGCGGCCGCAGATCTCAGACCATGAGATGGAGGGAACCTCCTCCCCTCAGATGGAGCAGTGCTGACTGTCGTGACTGCCCCTTGAAGGGCAGTTTCAGCTCAGAACTGTGTTGGAAAATATTGCCTACAATGTGCTGAACCCTTGTCCTCAGAGTAAACTCTGGCATTTCACCTCTCCGGCATGTCACACTGTGTCACTCAAGCAAGGAGCTTGTCCGAGCACTAGGCTGTGAAGTGTCTCTTGTCCCTCTTAACCCCTGGCTGTTTGAAATTCTTTGCTCGCTTATCTGAGTGGCCCCATCCGCCTTGAACGTAAGCAAGGAGCTGGGGTCAACACTGAGCTGTCCCCGAGGAAGGCTCCAGCGGCAGAGGGATGAGGGCACGCGCTCACTGCAGCCTGTGCATCTGCAGGGTGAGGGTTTGTGGTGTTGGACTGTGCACGTGGCCCCGCATCTCGCACCTTGTGGGACCTGCATCCCCAGCGCCTGAAGGGCCTGCAAAGAGCTGCTGCTCTCGAGTGCTTTGTGCTGTGTGTGTTTCATGCCTGGTGGATACAGCCCCATGGGGCAGGCAGCAGTTGAACATGGGAGATGGGCAGGGCTCTGCTCATGTCCCCGGGAGACAAACAGCAACAATCTGGCAAATGTGCTGGACCTCTTTACTGACATATTTTTCCCTCAAATTGCTCGAAGTCAAGAGAGCAATGAACTACTGAGTAACGGGGGGGGGAGGAAGACCCAACCAGCCCTTCCCATCTCGTATTTTCCAAACAAAATCCTGCCTGATTTCTCCCCGCCACGTCAGCTCCCAGCTATGACAGCTATCTCATCCTGTTGGCAAGGCTGTGTCTCTGGAGCAGCTCTTGCTCCAAAATGTGATCAAAAAAGATGTAAACAAACACGGGGAGCAGAGCTGAAGCTGTCTGCTCTGACTGGGCCTGCAGGTAGGGCCAGGGGCTGTGTCCTGAGAGCTGTGCTCAGCTCCCCGGGGTGCTGCACAGGATCTGCCTGCAGGGACATGGTTCATGCTGGGGATGTGCCCTCGGGAGGCCCAGAGCCTTGACATCACCATGCAGGCGCGAGGAAGGTGTCAAGGCCTGTGTGGTGTGAGGGGACAGCGTTGTCGCACAGGAAGTGGCACAATGAACGCTTTGGTTTTCCTCGTCCCTTCTCCATGGGCTTTCATCAGTAGCACCCAGAGCTGACTGTAATTCCTCTCTCTTTGTTTCCCCAGATCATGATCGAGTTTTGCCCGGGCGGGGCGGTGGATGCCACCATGCTGGGTGAGTGCCGCACTGGGCCCGGCCCTGGTGGGGGGGTGCTGGGATGGTGCCATGAGATGCTCCCAGCCCCCAACCTGCTCCCAGGAGCAGCCCCAGCACAGCAGGCAGCACAGCCTCCCCTGCTGCTGTTTTCTCCCATGAGTTTGCCTATTTTCTAACCTGGAGCACAAGGTGTGGCAGCCCTAGGGTGTTTTCCAAACTACTTTTGATGTCACTTTTGTGATTTAAATGCTGCTGGGATCAACAGATCACAAGGCATATGGAGGAGAGGGGAGAGTCTGACTGAAGGGCTTTAAATATTTATCTGCTTGAGGGAAGGGTGCTGGGGATCCTGTTCCCACAGCTTCCCGGGGAGGGCAGCAGGGCTGAGATGCTTCATCTGGGCTCGTATGCGGTGAATCTGTCAGGGTCTCCCTGCTGACTGCTCCGTATGGTATCAGTCACTTGGGGAAGCAGCCCAAGCATCCAAATAAACTGCAGTTTGCAGTAATTCCTGGAATCCTCTTGTTTTTTAACTCCTCCCTTCCACATAGAACCGCTGGGACTGGGAGCATATGGGTGTTCCCCAAAACCGCCCCAGGGCTGTAGGGACCCAGGGAGGTGATGTCCCCTCCACGAGGCCAACATGGCTTACACTGGGGCAAAGCCCCTCGGCCAGAGCCCTGTCTCCAGGGCATTATTCCCTTTTGAACCTGAGATATTTCTAAAGGCTTTGCTTTCTCTTTATTTCTAAGATTTGCACAAAACTTCTGGCCCACAGCATCATTCAAAGCCTCACTTTTGTTAAATGCTCCAAGGAGAGAGCAAAGCCTTTGCTTGGATGAACGCTGTGCCAGTTGCTGGGGTCCATCCATCAGCCCCCACCCCAGCCCAGCTGAGACTGACTCAGAATTGCTCTGGTTTCAGCATGCTCTGCTGCCCACCCGGCCATAGTGCAGGGAGGACATGCACTGCAGAGGGTTTACAGAGAGAGGGAAGAAGGCTGGGTTGATGCTGACCATCTGGAGGTCTGACAATTTGCAGAGCTGTCACTTTGGAAAGCGGTCTCAGATGGTGAAGGGCAGAACTCAGCATGCCAGTGGCCACATGTCCCCATGTCCAGAAGCAGGGACCGGCACTGATGTGTGAACTGGCCATGCTGCTACCTGCTGCTACTGGGAAAGCGAGCTTGAAGCAGTGGATAGAGGTCATGCCGTCCATCATTCCCTTGTTGAGGATGCAGTGTCCCTCAGACAGGCACATGGCTCAGCGGGGTGGGCAGGGGCACAGTGTTGCTGAGCAGGGGGAACTCGGGTGACAGCAGGGCTATGCATAGAGCTGAGAAGTGTTCATGCTTGTATTTAGCCCTGCTGCCACCTACAGCTGAGTTCAGCTCCTCACTCCCTACAGCACCATCCCTCTGTGTCCCAACAGTGGGTGAGACCCAGCTTGTCTGGAGGGACCTGATTCCCAGACATGGAGGGACCCACTTTCCAGTCCTGCAAGAACCCTGCTGTGCAGCAGCCCCTCAGCCTCTCCTGCCTCTCTGTCCCCATCATCCGCTGCTCCTGGACCAGACGGCTCAGCTGCGCGTCCTGGGAGGGAGCCATGGACCAGCAGCTTCAAGCTGCGAGTGCAGACTTTGAGAACAAATTATCCTAATAGGCTGATTTGCATTGGTCTCCCGCTGCTTTGACACATAGACAGTGGTTTTTAAATGGTCTGCTGGGTAGCTTATGCCTTGCTGAGGCTCAGGGGGAGCTCAGCTCAAAATCCCTGCCCTGTTTAACAGACCTTTCTCTCCCCACAGAGCTAGACCGGGGTCTGACCGAGCCCCAGATCCAAGTGATTTGCCGCCAGATGCTGGAAGCACTCCACTACCTCCACAGCAAAAAGATCATCCACCGGGACCTGAAGGCTGGCAACGTGCTCCTCACACAGGATGGGGACATCAAGCTAGGTGAGCACAGGGGCTGCACAGGCACTGGCTTGGCGGTGGTGCTGCTTTGGGGACTGTTTTGCACTAAGCTACCAGCAGCTGGGAGAGGCTGCTGTGAGTGCTGCGTTTCGGTGTAACATGGTTGGCATTGATGGATGCTCTCTACTTTTTGCTGTGTGCATGGAAGTGGGGCTGTGCATGGGCTTTGTAGCCCTGCTTCTCTGCTGACTGAGGAGCTTAGGCAGGAAAAGATGGGGGAGAACTTTGTTTTGTTACATGATGGGGCAAATCCACCATCAAGCTGTGTGCTCTGCTTGGCTGGGATGTTCTCTCAATAGCTGCTGCAAATAGAAATGCAATGTTTTCTGTAACTTGGTAGTGGGTTAAAGGCTAAATTGGGAAGGAAGCAGTTGGGAAGCATCACTGCCTGGTCCTGAGCAGGCGGCTGTGATCAGCTTTCAAACATGCTGCCCGCAGATGGGCTGCTGGGAGAAGAGATGGGAAAGGGGCTGCCAGTTCCTTCTTTCCTGGGGATCCCAGCCTGTATGTACCCCTTGTGCTGACATCAGGAAACCACTGCAGTGATCAATCCCCAAAGACAGCTGAGGGACCATTGTGGAGGAGGCAGCACTATGGGGGCTCTGCACTAATTGATGGTGCATGGAGGGGAGCAGGGAGACCCCCCTACCCACCCTGAGCCAGAGCCTTGATGGACTTCCCTTTCATGAATTTGTTTAATCACGTTTAGAACTTGATTTTTATGCGTTTTGGCCTGCCAAGCATCCTGTGAAGGGTGCCAGTTGGCAGGGCTGGTAGCTGGAGGAATTCGTCTTATCTCCAGAGCAGGTCTGGTGGTGACAGGGTGAGTTGTGCCAAAGAGGGGCTTTGCCAACTCGCTATAGGTCTGAGCTAAATTGGTGTCCAGCTAGCTGCTGGGGGATGTGAAGGCAGCTTTGTGTTTGGGATCTGGTCAGAAAGGTGCAGATTGCTTTTAGACTCTACCACATGGTTGCCCGGAGCTGTGGGTGCTTATGGAATGTGTCTGTGGGTGCCAATGGAGGCCCAAGGGTGGCCCATAAAATGGGAACCCATGTATAGCCGGCCTGGGATGCTGGAAACCTTCCTATGTCCACAGACTGTGCTCTGACATAACAAGCGCTCTGCTGGCTTGGGCCAACAGGGACCCAGTCAGGGATGCCCTGGGCCCAGAGTGCAGATGGACAGCAGCTCCTCTGAACATTGTCATTGCCATAATGGAGAGAAAAGTGTTTGGGGTGGGCTCAGTGCCTCTATCGAGTCTTACTGGGTTGGGTTGGGTTGGCTTCAGCAGCTGTCTGTGGGAGGACAGAGTCAGGGAATGATGTCACGCAGTGGCTGCTGTGTACGGGGCTGAAGGGGAGACAAAGAATACAACAGTGCTTTGTTTTTTTGGGTGTAAAATGAAACTTTGCTGTGAAATAGCAGTGTTTAAGAGAAATTTGTCATGGAGTTGCTTTTGTTTGTTTGTGGAAAAGATCTCAACTTCCCTCTAAGTATGTAGGGTTTGGGTTGCAGCAGGGGTGGCTTGTTACGCCCATGTCATATATAGTACATGGATGGGAGAGGTCCCTGGTGGTTGCGTACCCAAAAGCAAATTTCATTTCTGATGCTTAGTAGAGAGGAAACAGAACGTTGTCTCATGTTCTTTCTTTAAATGTGTTTGCTTTTAAATCTGTTTTTCAGCCAAGTGTGCTAATTCAGAAGGGTCTTTCAGTTCTCCTATAGCATCTAATGTTACTGCTCTTTGCAGCTGACTTTGGAGTGTCTGCAAAAAACGTGAAAACCTTGCAGAAGCGAGACTCCTTCATTGGGACCCCTTACTGGTGAGTCACCCGATGGGCAAGAAATCCCATGTTTGTAAGTAGCCACATCATGGCTTCATTGCTCCTAAAATGAGACTTGCTCAGAAACACGGAGCTGATGGTGCCTGGGACTTCTTTGTCTATATTGACTTACCAAGGAGTTAACAAGGAGACTGGGCCAGCACTAGCGTGTTCGAGGGTTTCCCTTGCCTGAAGGGAGCCATGAGGAGCATTGAGGTGCTGCCGTGCCGCAGGCTCGAAGCAGCAAGGCACACACATGTGCTCGCGTGTGTGCTCTGGCTGCTCCCCTCTGCCTGGGTGGTGGAGTGTGCTTTGAAGCAGCTCCAAGCACATGAGCACGACTCCTCGCTCCAGAAATGCAACCTCTAAATCACCCAACTCGCTGAAGGAATGGAGTCGACGAGCATTAATTTATTGTCTGAAGCAACATCCGTGCCAGATGTCAATGGCCCGGGGGTTTTCGTGGGCTGCCTGGGCTGTCTCAGCTGTTGTGCAGAAGAGGGAGGCTGGACCATGACCCTTAGACAAGATGCTGCTACTTCCTAAACCCAGAGCTGGGAGGAAAGGCCATTTTTTTTGTGCCGTGCTGAAGATTATTTAAATAATTTTAAATCTTTGCTCAGAGGCTCCTGTGTGTGACAGCAGCTGTGGCATCATCCCTGCTCCTTCCTCTGCCCCTTGCAGGATGGCCCCGGAGGTGGTGATGTGCGAGACCATGAAGGACACTCCGTACGACTACAAAGCGGACATCTGGTCCCTGGGGATTACGCTGATCGAAATGGCCCAGATCGAGCCGCCCCATCATGAGCTCAACCCCATGCGGGTCCTGCTGAAGATAGCCAAGTCTGACCCTCCCACACTCAGCTGCCCTTCCAAATGGTGAGGGGGAGGGGGGGAAGGACCCTGGAGTTTGTGATGTGTGCTGGAATGCTCCTCCTTGGAGGGTGCAGCTGGGCAGCAAAGCCTGGAGCACACCTCTTCCAATATATATAGCATTTCAAGAGAGAAAACTCACCTTTTGTCACAGTGATGTCTAATTTGAGAGCCTGGTGTAGGATTTGGGGTCCGGCTGTGTGCTGGGGCCCTGGGAGCTGCTGAGGGAAACTGCTGGGCTGTGACAGACAGCAGGAAGGAGTCACTGCTGAATGCTAGTGGGCTACTGCTTCCCCTGGAGCTGCTCGGAAGCCAGAACTGGGCTAGGGATGCACCCTGCATCTGTGAGTTGTGCTCTGTGGGATAATGGTGCCCTCATCTGGGATTCCTCGTTGTTTGCAGTTGTCTTTCCCCACTGGGGCGGAGGGAGTGGGTCCTGGAGCATCCTTGTCCCCAGGCAGCTCCACTCTTGGGGATTTGGGAAGCTAAATGTTCGTGCCCTGGCTGTGAGCACAGCAGACAGCATTCAGTCCTGTTGTCTGTTGCCATCAGTAAGGGAAAATCTAGTTCCTCACTTGGCCAGATTGCTGATTCTCTTACAAATAATCAGAAAAATTGAGCACTGGTCTTCCCATGCTGGGAGTGAAACAAGGATTGTGACCGGGACAAAACCTTCAAGAGAGTGAGCAGTTCCTTGTGGCATTTGAGGCTTTTCCCTCTTCTGAGCTGCTCGCAATGGCTGTATTTTGAAGGTCCCTGGATTTTAGAGACTTCTTGAAGACAGCACTGGACAAGAACCCAGAGACCCGGCCCAGCGCAGCCCAGCTGCTTGAGGTAGGGAACAATGCCTACCCGGGGTGGGACTGCACTGCTGCCTGGGTCTTTATGGGGCCACAGGTGTCTGAACTTCATTCTATTTTCTATTTAGAAGGGAGAAAAAAAAGTGATTATGGGCTCTAGATGAGTTTTGGATAATCTTGCTTTTGTTCAGAAAGACCATAGTACTTCTCAGCCACTAAGATGCTCCAAAAACGAACAGCTGTTTTTCCCATTGGAGCAAACTGCAGAGCTCGTATTGGTGCCAGCTGAAGTAGGAGTGGTTCCCATTGCCTAAAAACGCCCAAGTGGTAGTCAGCATGGTTTATAACTGGTTATACCAATGGGTTCAAATTCAACCTTTTTCCTCCCATCCCCTTCCAAAACAACAACAAAACCCTGGAAGATGCTTTTTTGCGTGGATTGCGAATGCTCTGCAACATGAGAATGTTTGCTGCATCCCTCCCATCCTGCTCATCCTGTCCAACTTGCAGGCATTCAGCTCAGTGTGTGCTGAGGGCTCTGTTCCTGTAAGCATTGGGAGCTGTGACAGGTGGGAGAGGAGTGGCTCTGGTTGTCACTGGGTCAGCCCACAGTGGGTGCGTGTTTACCTGAGTCAAGAGGAGGAAGCGCACGATGTACTCTGCAGACGCAGGGACTCCCCAGCCTCTTGCTGGAGCTGTGCACAAACATGCCACTGTTTACTGAGTGATCTGAGCCCGATTTCACTTAAACCTTCCCCTCTCTGTGTTTGCACACGGGCTTCCCGCTGCCCTGCTCTGCCCCAAGGGCTGGGAGCTGCACCCCGGGGTCAGCCCGCCCGCAGCAGGGAGGACGTCTCCTTGCAGCAAGAGCCCCTCATCTAAATGCAGCTGGTGCTGTAGGGGGGAATGTTGACATAAAGCAGCTTCGCAGAGGTTTGTGCTTTGAACATGTTTACAGAGCTGAGGCTTAACCTCAGCATTGCTTCCTCCCTCATACAAGGCTGTAAATTCATTTAGGGGTGACACTGGTGATGCTGGCAAGAACCATGCCCTCAGGTCTTTGCAGTTGTTTAAAAGCAAGACATGGACCTTGCCATTGCTGTCTCAGTGCCCTCACTCTGTTTTTTGCTGTCTCACATGTGTGTCATGCTTGGATTTTCAGCATCCCTTCGTTAGCAAGGTGACCAGCAACCGAGCCCTGCGCGAGCTGGTGGCTGAGGCCAAGGCAGAGGTGCTGGAGGAGATTGAGGACAGCCGGGATGAAGCAGAGGATGATGACTCCTCAGAGTCAGCCTCGGTGAGTGCTCCCCTGCCACCACTGTTCCAGGCACAGAGCAGGACTGCAGTGGGGGAAAGCCCTCAGCCTGCAAAAGGATGAATCGTGATTCTTCTCCCAGCTGCCCATGGGAGAAGGCTGCTGCCTTGCTGGGGCCCCTCAGGTGGACGGGAAAGTGGTTTTGTGGCCAGGGAGGGGCTGGTTTGCAGTGGCTGCCAAGGGCACAGGGAAACAATGGTGCTGGCGGTGGCCCAGCTGCCTGCTCACAGGAGGGGAGTGCACAGAGCTGCTGCTGTGGGCAGGGCTGGGAAGGATGGAGAGCCTGGGTTTTCACTGAGCTGCCTTTCTCCTCTGCCCCTTCTGTCAGCAGCTGCAAGGGGCTGAGGGCAGCCAGCAATGGGACTGAGTGCCCCTGCCAGTGGCTTGTGTCTGCTGTTGGTGGGAAAGGGGAGAGAGGGTGGAGAGGGCTGTGCTGGCAGCACGTGGTGCAACACTGTGGATGTCACCTGCCCAAGGAGGGAGCTGGACAGTGCTGCCCTGAGCTGGGCACATGGAAGGGGCTGTTGTATTCCAGGGCAAATGTCCTGAAAGGGAAGATTTCTTCACAGTGACTCTTCAGCTGTGGGTGACTTTGCTCTGAAGCATGGGGACTTACAGCTCTTGCAGGTTTGTTGAAGTGGTGGTGCAAAACCCAATGTGTTCCCTTTGTTGTCTTTTCAGCTGCCTGGAAAGCACAAGCGGGACCCCTCTGAAGTGAGTCAGCTGAGTTTTGATGGGGACAAACCTCCAGACTCTTCCTCACCAAAGACAGTTAACGGTCCTGTAGGGACTGACAAGGAGATGGCGAATGGACAGAGTGATAAAGTCTCAGATGAAGGGATAAGCAATGACAGTGACAAGCTGATGAACAACCACTCCACGAAAATCCTTGCCAGCTCTGCCTCTTCTGGCCCAGAGGAAGGGAAAACCACTCCAGGCAAACCAGACATCATCTCACCGTCCGGACGGCGGGGTAGTTCAGCAGAGGGGGACAAGCAGCCCAGGCCAGGCAGCAAGGAGCGGAGGAGCATCGCAGACCGGCCGGAGAGCAGCCACCTGGAAAACTTCCCAGAGGAGAAACTTGCCAATGGGAGCTTGGATTCATCAGCTCCGTTCCCTGGCAGCCGGTCCAAAGGGGACTCAGACTCTGGCAGCACATCAGCCTCAGAGAGCATGGACCTCACCATCAACCTGTCTGCTGACCTGTCCCTCAACAGAGAGAGCGGTTCCATCTCCCTGAAGGTGAGAGCGGTGGGTGGGGGATGTTGAGCAGAGAGGGCAGCAAGCCCACGATAAATGTTGGCTTTTCTTCTTAGCCAAGTTCCTGAAATTCAGATCCTTTCCTTTAGAGGCCACTGGAATCTAATGGAAGTCCAGTGCTCTGTGGCTCATTTTAGGTCCTGGAGAAATCTGAAGGAGCCATGACGTTTGCCTCACTTGTGCAGTCGTACGCAGCCAGAGCAAGCTCAAGTGGGAAACCCAAAATGTCATTCCTAAACTTTATATATTTCCCATCATCCCCTGCGCTTTCCTAGAACACCTACCCCAAGGAGAAAGGCACCAGCCCAAAAAGGCTGTCTTGATTTTTCCAACCTGCTGTACATCTGGCCTGGTTCGTGTCAGCAGTGATTTGCACGAAGACCTCCCAGGCTTTTTGGCTTTTGCAAAGCCTTTCTGGAGGCTGGGAGTGCTTGTGAGCCAGAGCCGGCCAGGTCAGCATGTCTTAGATGAAGAGGCAAAATAATTCAAATGATTTTTGCTGAGCTTCAGGAGAAGAAATGTGTGTGACTTGAGGGGGCAGAGGGACGTGTTGCAAAAGATCTTTATCCAGTTGCATGCATGAGTGATAACTTCCCGGCACAGAAACACTCCCAAATCTCATTCTTGGCAAAGCTTTCCTCCATCTTCTCTCCTGCTGCAAGCACGAGAGCTGGCATGCCCTGCAGGAGCCCGATGTAGATCTGCTACCAAGGAAAGTGTGATGCTCTTGTATAGCAGTTCACCCCTCCTCACTGCCTTTCCCATGCAACCTGCTCTCCTTGAGGCCAGCCAAATACACATTTGATGCCACACATGTAATTTCTCAGTTGGTCCCTTAGAAGGAGAAAGAAGTCATCTGATTTGTACAGGGAGTAAATGTCAAAGGGACAGTCACGGTAGATGGTAGTTTGATTTGCCCCAGTGAGAGACAGTGCTCAGAACAAACTATATCACATCTCTCCAAGCAAAGCTTTCAAGCAGAGCTGTTCTCCAGGAGTAATGCTGCTGGAGGGTCCTGGATTCTGTGCTGATGCCTCTGCTTTGCTCAGTGAGCTGTTGCAGGGTGGGGAAGTATGGGCTTTGCGGCTCCCTCCTCAACCAGCAGCATTTTCAGTGCACTTCATTGCTGTTGAGCTTGTCTGTGGCTGAATTCCTCTTTCTCCCAGCTGCCGGGGCATCCCCCATGCTGGGATATTTTGTGATTTCCAGGGGCTCCTGTTTACAATTGAGGAAGTGGCCAATATTGGCATTTTCTCATCTTGAAAATGCAGGAGCCAGCTGTTTTAATTCTGTTTGGGGCAGTAAGAGCCTTTATGACTTAAAGTGGTCTCATGCAAGCCTTTTATCACTAATTTCTCTGTGTTGTTTTAACCACTAAGGTACTGGTGCATTGTTGTACAGTGGGCAAGTTGCATGCCATTGGTGCTTCTCTTGTTCCTTATCCTGGTGTGGCTGGGATAGAGTTAATTTTCTCTGTAGTAGCTCATAGGGTGCTATGCTTTGGATTTGTAATAAAAAATAGTGCTGATAACACACTGATGTTTTGGTTGTTGCTGAGCAGTGCTCACATTGAGTCAAGGACTTTCTGGCTTCTCATGCTGCCTGCCAGCAAGGAGCTGGGTGCATGAGGAGCTGGGAGGGGACACAGCCAGGACAGCTGACCCAGACTGACCAAAGGGATGTGCCTTGCTGTAGGACGTCATGCTCAGTGATACAAGCTGAGCAATTGGGAGGGGGCTGCCATTGCTCAGGGACTGGAAGGTCAGCTGGTGGTGAGCAATCGTGTTGTGCATCACTTGTTATTCTCCCTTTGATTGTAGGGTTCTTCTGTTTTGTATTTCTTTCTTATTAAATTGTCTTTATCTCAACCCACAAGTTTTCTAACATTTGCTCTTCTGATTCTCTTCCCGCCACCCAGCTGCAGGGATGTGAACAAGCTGCCCAGCTTGTTGCCAGGGTTAAACCACAGCGTTCTCGTTATTGCAGGCTCTCCAAGGGCTTGCTTTGGCTCTTACAGGCTCATGGAAAGCTCTTGTGCCATGTTCTCTATCTGTAATGGCCATCAGCATAAGAACAAGAGGGCTTTGGGAAGTTTTAGTCCATTTCACCACTGCCCTTTCCCTGTAGGATTGCACAACTCAAGTCATTTGTGCCCTTACTTCTTTGCCAAGGAAGCCATTGCCCTGGTTGCAGTCCTTCAGCCAGGCTGCAGATGCAGACCCCACAGAGGGATGCAGGCTTGTTCACTTCCCCAGCACGAGTGGAAGTGAGCCTGGGCTGTGCTTTGTGGAGGTTTCTGTCAGGGGCTTGGAGCTGCTTGTGATTAGCAAAGTGTTGTAATGAGAGCCAGAGGGACACGAGTGCCGAGATTTTAGGCAGGGTTGGCTCGCTTCCCCATAGCTGTGTCTGCAGCAACTGCCTTACACCTGCAGGTCAGAGAGCCCAGGGGATTTACAAGGAAACGCTGCAAGCTTCACGTGCAGGTTTCTAGGCACTGCAGTTCCACAGGGTAGAAATCACACTGTACTCCACTGTCCAGCAAAGACTACATGATTCGAACAGTGACTCCAAATCTACTGATGATTTTCACTTTGTGGTTTCCTTTTTTTGTTTGTTCTTTCTCAACAATGGCATCAAAATTGCCCCAAGACTGTACGCCCTGTGCAGCAAGCCAGGGGGCTGCTTCATGGCCTTTTTCTTTCCTCTCCTGACTAATGCAGGATTCCAGGATGCAAAAGAAGACGCTGAAACGCACCCGCAAGTTTGTGGTGGATGGAGTAGAGGTGAGCGTCACCACCTCGAAGATCATCAGCGAGGATGAGAAGAAGGATGAAGAGATGAGGTTCCTCAGGCAAGTTGGCCTCCAGGCTGGAGGGGAGGGCAGGGTGGCATCTTGGCAGTTATATTCTCTGCATGCAAACCCAGGAGCATCCTAAAGCCCTCCCATTTCCTGACTTCTCCAGCTTGGACAGAATGAGTGTCCAGTGTGGACATTGCTTCCTTTAGCCTTCTCTTAGCAGTGTTTTTTGCCAGGCAGAGGGCTTGCTGTACTTATACCTTTGGTTCCATTAGGGTTGGAATGCTTTTAAACCTATACAACACTTGCCCAGGGAGAAAAAGTGCTGTTTCCAGCTTTGCAGCTATCAGTAGCAGCTGTGAAATGAAAAGGCCTACAGAATAATGAAAATATATATGTATTTATCATAGAGTCACAGAGTGGTTTGGGTTGGAAGGAACTTTAACAGGCATCCAGTTCCAAGCCGCTGCCATGGGCTGGGTGCCCAGGGCCCATCCAACCTGGCCTTGGGCACCTCCAGGAATGGGGCACCCACAGCTCTGTGGGCAGCTGTGCCAGGGCCTCACTGCCCTCTGAGTAAAGAATTTCCTCCTAATGTCTAAACTAAATCTTCCCTCTTTTAAACCATTCTCCTTTGTCCTATCACTATCTGCCCATGTAAAAAGTCGCTCTCCCTCCTGGTTATGAGCTCCCTTTAAATACTGGAAGGCTGCAGTGAGGTTTCCCTGGAGCCTTCTCTTCTCCAGGCTGAACAAGCTGAGCTCCCTCAGCGTCTCTTCGTAGGAGAGAGACTCAATGAGAGGAGTGATGCAACATCTTGGTAGATAGGACAGAATTTGGGAAAATTGTCCTTTCTGCCACCCAGATGTGAGCACAAATGGATGCAGGGCCTGGAGCCTAGGCCAGGGCAACACCAGCTTGGCCTGACCCGTGTGCACTAATCTGGATGGCGGAAGGGGCAGTTTGGATCCTGGCTGGAGGGCGTTGCATGCAGCATCCATAGCCTTAAGAACTTTGTCAAGGCTTGTTGGAGAAGGCTTGAATGCTAATAGGCCTTACTTATGAAGGTGCCAGTCTGCCAACAGTTCAGGTAATTAGCATACTGCTTCCTTGCAGTGCTCTGGTGTCACAGAGCCCAGCACACATCGCTCTGTTGGCATTTATCTCCTGCCTGTGCTCACAGCAATCAGCAGCTAAGGGATGCCCGTGCAGTTTCCATTCACTCCCGCAGTGCTCAGGTTATTGATTCTGCTCCACTCAGGCACGCAGCTCTGAACCCATCTGACAGTACTTCTGTCTCTTCTAACCCTCTGCAGGCGCCAGGAGCTGCGGGAGCTGCGTCTGCTTCAGAAGGAGGAGCACCGAAACCAGGCCCAGCTCAACAGCAAGCACCAGCTGCAGCTGGAGCAGATGCTCCGGCGCTTCGAGCAAGAAATGATGGTACGTGGGCAGGGGAAGCTGCTGGGCATCAGCTGCTTTGACTTCTCTGCCCTGCAAGCCCTGTCACAGGGCAATGCTGTCTGGGTTGTGGCAATCTTGGGGTATCATCTCTGGAAGGAGCAGAAGAGCACCTTTGGGATCTGAGGGGTGGGATGCACTTGTGGAGCCTTCTGTGGGTGCTCCGTGCTTAGGGAGCACCGGCTGCCATTGCAGGGTGTAGCAGGAAAAGGTTGTTCGGGAGTTTCCCTCTTTAGTTATCTTTTCTTGTATGTTTGTTCATGGCTACTGTGAGAAAAGATTTAAAGTGCTGTTGTATTTAGCGCACACACAGAGAAAAAGAAAAAGGAAAAAACAACCTTCAAATAAGAAAGCAGTGTGGACGGAGTGTGAGAGCAGGAAAACTGGTTGGTCTTTGGGTATAAACTGAACAAACATAAACTAGGCTGGTCCCTCCATGGGCAGCTTACACTGAAGTAAGATGATTTTCTAGTCAGGTCCCTTTAAAGCTTTTCATCCTTTAAATACCCCTTTATTAGTTCACCTAGCTTGTACATCTGGTAGCCCCATCCTCCCGCAGCCGGCTGGGAGGCATCACTCATTTGTGTGCTCTGTTACATTTCTCAAGTCTTGACGTGCCACATCTGTGAATTCCCATCTTAGCAAGTCACTTTTTATTTGTGAGATCATTCACCATACAGTGCAATGTGCAAAAGCCCCACACGTGCTTCTTTTACCATTTCCCTGTGGCAGTTTGCAACCCAGCCCCACTGATACCCATGTGCTCCATCCCTGCTGCTTGCAGGGAGATCAGGCACAAAGGCGCTGTTGGGGCACAGTGCCCTCAAACATGAAAATCCTTGTCTACAGAGGAAGAAATGTTATGTTTGAGTTCCACTGCCTGTTAATATTTGCTCAGGGCTGTGGGTCCCAGTGGGACGTTGAAGATCAGAACTTAAGCAAGGAGAAAGTGTTGAAAAGCATCGGGCTAGGACAAATTCAAAGATAGTTCATGCTCACGCTAAAGCTGGCTCTGTCCTGTGTGCTTCATGGGTCATCCTTTGGAAGTTTCTTTCCTCTATTTCCAGTAAAGAGGCTCAATTTGTGCTAGGACACCTACCTCTGCTCAGAGGAAGAGGCTCAGAGGAGACTGAGGTTGACCTGTGTTCCCTTCCTGTACAGACAAAGAAGAAGTTCTATGACACCGAATTGGAGAACCTCGAGCGGCAGCAGAAGCAGCAGATTGAGAAGATGGAACAAGACCACTCGCTGCGCCGGCGAGACGAGGCCAAGCGCATTCGCTTAGAGCAGGAACGGGACCATGTGAAGTTCATGGAGCAGCTGAAGCAGATGAAGAAGGAGGTATGTGTGGGGTAGGATGGAGGAACGCTGGCTTCCTGCATCTCCTTCTTCCAGGAAAGCATAAACAGTTCTCCATCGCAGATCTCGAGGGGGAAGCAGTTGTTGATGTTTTAGCAGGAAGCTCTTGTTTTTCTTTGGCCTATTTGGGTGTTTCTTGAGGTCCAGATGTTTAGCAACATTACATGAGGTTTTCTTGGCCTAAATTACCTGCTGATAAATCTCCTTTCCCTCTCCGAAGGTCAAAAATGAGGTTGAAAAGATGCCACGGCAGCAGCGCAAAGAGAACATGAAGGTGAAGATGGATGACTTTGCCCAAAGAAAACAAACCATGGTAAGGCTGAGAGAAGACTGCCACAGCTCCAAGACAGAAGCATCCTTCGTCCATGAGGGATTGGCAGTTTGTAAAATACCACCAGATGCTTTTCATGTTGCAGTAGGAGGAAGGCTCATGCTGTTATTGCTGTTTCCTTCCAGGAACAGGATTTTTTGGCGAAGCAGAAGGAAGATTTGGAGCTAGCCATGAAGAATATAACTGCCCAGAACAAAAAGGAGATCTGCGACAAGGAACGCGAGTGCCTGAACAAAAAGCAGCAGCTCATGAGAGGTGGGTGGCAAAGGCTGAGAAGAAAGAAAGCAAACGCTGTGATGATGGCCTTATCCACTGCTGGCTCGTCCCACGCAACAGATGCTGTGGCAGAGTTGCAAGCTGGCAGGGTAGGATTTAGAAAAAACAGCCCTGCCAGATCCTGTCTAAATGTTTAACAATAATAATACATAGCATTTTAATCTTCAAAGTGCTTTACAAATATGAACCAATTAGGCTTCATAATTACAAAAAATGATTCTCTAATACAGTTTGCAACCAACTTTGCTTGGAAGACAGGTGGTAAACGGCCACCC
>WBMW01004170.1:432074-672952 GCA_013396635.1 Penelope pileata
GAGGGCAGCGCTGCCCCGGGCGGGACGTGGCCGTGTGCGGGGTGCGGGGACCGCAGCGGGAGCCGAGGGACGGGGCGCCGGGCGTGGGGCTGCCGGAGGGATCCGCACCCGCGGTCGCCGCTGGGGCAGCGCCGAAAAGTGCATCCCTGTGCCGGGGTGAGGGCAGAGCGGGTGCCCTTTGGGTGGGGGACTCTGGAAGCTGTTGCTGCGGAGCTGTGCTGTGAGGGGCTCCCCGGCTCCTCCCCTCCGTGCCCGGGACTGTGCCGCTGTCCCCTGCCGAGGGGTCCCTGCACCCCGTCTGTGCACGGAGCGCGTTCCTGCACGCTGCTGGGCATCTTCCGAGCAGCTGTGGGCTTGCCTCTTTCCCGAAGGGGTTGGGTTTTTTTTTTTGTTTTTTTTTTTTCTTTCTTCCTTTTTTATTTTTCAATTATTTACACTTTGGTGTGCTTCCAGGCATCCATGGAGACATTGTGAGTGAATCTTGGCAACAGCCCTAAAACAAAGCCCGAAATGCTCTCCCTGCCCCATTCGCCTCAGAGCGGGGTGACCCAGTGACCCAGTGCTCACGGGTGGTTGGGTTACGGGGACGCAGCATTGGCTCCGCTGCAGTCAGATGGGAGCTGGGCAGCTGCAGCCCTGGGGAGTCACGGGATTTTTTGGGTCCTCCTGGCTGGTTTGTGGCAGCGAGCAACAGTCAGAGGAAAGAGGAAAGCAAAGAGGGCTGATGTCCTCCTTGCAGCCAGGGAAGCTCCTTGGCTCCGCCATGTGCCTGCTGCCACCCAGCCCCTCGTCACTCTTCCCCCCCGCAGTGGCTGTCAGCCCCTGGCTGAGCCTGGCCCCAGCTCCAGAGGTGCTCCTTCCTGCAAGGGGCTCGCTCCCCCTGATGCATCAGAACCGGAGCAGTGTTTATGTGAGGAGGTTTGCTGAGCTCCGTGCTGTTGTGTTTGGCTTGGCAGAGCTGTTGCATCGCCCTCAGGTCCCGTAATGGGCGTGTTGGGGTCACCTGGGGCTGCTCTTCCCCTCTCTCTTCTGGGCCTTCTTGTACTTTGCTGGGGCTCCGTGCAGCCCTTGGGCTCCTGCTGCCCCTCAGACCCGTGTCCCCACCACTGGGACACGCTGCATGTGATGCAGTTTAGGGCAGAGAGGTTGGACGCAGCATGGACAATCCTATCAGGCTGGGAAATGGGGACAGCAGCACTTCGCAGAAGAGACGTATCGCTGTCTGGGTGCAGCTCCCACAGCTGGATCCTGGGGACATGAAGGCGACAGCAAAGCATCTGCACAGAGCTCATGACAGTCAGCTGTGCAGCTCGGCTGCTTGGCCGGCTGCTCCCTGCTCTGCTTGGCAGCTCCTCTGCCTCCAGCCTGTCCCTGTGCTCGCCTTGGACCCAAGTGCAGCCGCGTGAGCCAGCATGGGCTGAGCCTGGGAGGGGCAGCAGCAGCCTCCCCAGGGCAGTGCTGGAGTAAATGGGAGCGCTCCTCTTGTTCAAGGGGATCGATCGGAGCGAGGCACATTCACAAAGCCAGTTAATTATATGGAATACAATCCTCCTTTTTTTCTTTTTTTTCCCTCCCCCTGCAAAGAGAGGGAGAGGAGGGGCAGCAGATCATGGCTGAGTCATCTCACTTCAGACTGTATCTGCTGGCAAACTGCAAGCCAAACTCAGCCACAGAGTGTACGCGCTAAACCTTTGCTCCCCAGCCTCTATTCTCTGAGAATGAGCGCTCTGCCCTGCCAGGACCCGCCAGCCACCCCCTGCTGTGCCCGCCCTGCGGCTGACCTGCGGCTGACCTGCACCGCTCAGCTCCGTGTCCATGAGGCTTTTCTGTGCTGGACAAAGGTGCAGTTGTGTTGGCTGTGTGAGGCCACAGCAGAAGAGCGTGGAATTGCAGTCTCCCAGAGAAGAGAGGGCAAACCCATGTTTCAAAGTCCGCGTTTATCCCTGCGGGGGGGAGAGGCCAGCTGTGCCCAGCTGTGGGGATTGACCATCACCTGAATAATGGGTACAGAAAGTGCTGGGCAGCAGAGACCAAACTCGTGCTTCCACAGCTCTAACTCAAAGTGGGACACACATTTCCCCATACTGGAGGTGGGAGTGGTTTAGGAGGATTTATGTCTTCTCAAAGTGATCAGATGCCATTTTGGCACTGGGCAGCAGCGTTCTCAGTTTTTCCAAGCGCTGCTCTCCTATCAGCGCAGTTCTTCCAACCCCATCTCAGCCTTTCACCCTCAAGTGCCTCTGAGTTTCGCAGTCCTTAGAGAAATGTCACATGCAACAGTTTCCAGGGACAGAGGCTGCACAGGGCCTCTGTATTTCCATCCTTTCCTAACACTCCGTGGCCCGTTCCCAGCTGGATCAGGCTGCTTTGTTGGCTGGGAGAGGCTGGGGTTGCTCAGAGGGAGGCAGTGCTGGGAGGAGCATCACTCCCCAATGCTGGGTCCTTCCCCGCAGCACAGCTCGGGCTGGGCGAGCACCCAGCAGGGAGCATCCAGCAGCAGGGTACCCCCTGTGCTGAGTGTAGGGTCCGTTGGGACCCTAGCACAGCCCACTGGCTGCTCCACAGCAGGCGGTCAAATGCATCTTTGTGTGCTTCCTGATCCTGGTGTAGAAGTGTCAGCCTGGTGTGCTGCGGTGCGGCTGCTTCCCTCCCTGCAGGGGAGGCATCCTGGAGGGCTGTTCCTGCTGTGGTGTTGGCATGGCGTGAGGCTGACACGTCTGCCTCCTGCTCTTGTCAGACCAACTCACATCATCCAGGCTGAAGGGCCAGGAGGGGAAGATAACCTGGCTGCCTTCTCCAGGTGGTGGGAGCCCCGAGTTAGCCCTGCCAGCTGTGAAACCATCTCAGCGTGCTGCAACTGCACCTCCTCTCCTGACCTGCTAACCCTGCTGTTTAAGTTGCAGTTGGGCCATTTCCATCTTGGAGCTTTTTCTCTTGGGCAGTGAACGGAAGGGGCAGTTGGAGAAATGCTCCTTTGGCAAATGTGGGTCGCAGGATGCGCTCTGTCAAGGGAGCAGCTGAGCTTGGGGTCATCATGGCCCGTGGTGACGTTTCCCATGCGGTCACATTTTCAGTGATTACAGGCCATGTCTTGGAGGTCTGGTGCTTAGGGACGCTGGCAGCGAGAGCTCCAGGACCGTACTGCAATCCAAATTCATCTGCAAAGGCAAAGCCCAAAAGCAAAGTTTAAAAACAATCATTCTGAGCGACAGAGTAGCAGGCTGTCATTTCTATTGTCTGGCCAAGTCTCAAATTCTGATAAACGAATGGTTATTCAGAAAAGACCCAAAACAAAACCATAGTTGAAAGAGACTAAATTTTCCTTTAAAGGACTTGACGCAGGGTCTTTTTATAGCTTTGTGTTTGGTGTTCGCTGGTAGAAGTCCCCAAAATACAGCTTTTGCGTACTAAGTTGAGATCCCGGTCATTTTCTTGCCCTCAGGCAAGCTCCAGGAGCTCTCCCTGTAATACAGCTGCAATTTGTGTGCTTTGTTCTCTGTGCTAATAGCCATACAGTTAAATTGCATCTTCATTTCTCCAGCCCTGTCCACCAAGAACACTTCCTAAACTCATATAGTTCCAAATGGCCGCTCCAGAGCACAAAACAAAATTATATATGCATCCGTCAGGAAAGAAAGCAGCATGCTGTATGCTTCTGCTTGGTTATTGGAAAGCCTGGACTGTGCTTTTGCAGCACTTCCTTTCCCAGCTTCAGTGCACACATATATCACTGTGAAAAAGGGAATTTTCAACAACGTGCAGCATACGTTTGTTTTGTGAGCTCAGTTAACAAGATTGCAAACTTTAAAGAAGCTGATAGCCATGCATATTTAACCACCTCGCTGGGACCTGCAGCTGCTCTGTGGAAGGAATTAACAGTGCGTGTTGGAATTTGGTGCCTACGTTATAGAGTCCATAGGTGCTTTAGAATAAATTTGATTAAAACCACATTAAAAAAAAAAGTGTTAGTTTTTTAATTGGGAAGTTGCAAAGTGATAGTAGGCATCTTCTCTGGTCCTGTGCCTTGTAGTTCTGAGGCTGTTTGTGGTTTAATTCATTGCACAGCCCAACATCATTGCTGATCTGGAATTGATTATCGAGTAGTTGGAGAAGGACGCTCAGCTGGCAAGAGGAAGAGGGCTGCTGCCCTACAGATTCAGTTCTTCCTCAGTGCCTTATATGTATAGAACAGAAAATGTCTTCTGGAAAACTTGTATGGGCTTGTGTCACAGCCACCCAGTGCTGACTTGGTCATCAGAACGGAGCTCTGAGAGGACGAAGTCACCACGTACAGCTGCTGTATTTTTATTCTCGTGAATCATACCGGTTGCTTGGCTTAAAAAGGGCATTGGGGGATGACTCTCCCCAGTGTGATGCTCTCTGCGGAGGGTGACCGTGCTGCTGGCATGGCTGGAATGTCCTGTGGGGAACTGGAGGAGCTGGGACTGACAGGGCAGGAGGGTAAAATGAATGGAGTGAAATCCATCTGTTGGCCGTTAGCTAAACTGGGAGATAGAGGAAAAATGAAAATAAATCGTATGAAGCAAGGCTGAACCTGGAATGCTGGAGTCTCTGTGAAGAGTTTCTGAGCATCTGGCCTGTGGCCCCAAGAGTTGGAGGGCTCTCAGCATCCTCAGCGTTGTTTTGCTGCTGCATCCTGCGGTTCTGTGCATCTCCTGCTGTTTCCTGTCAGCTGCCTAATGCCCTCCTGCTTGTGGCAGGCCAAAGGCAGTGTGTTTGGAGCTGTACATGGTGAGAAGTTTGGACCCAGGCTTGCTCTGTTGTACACCACTGAAGTGCTGATCACTGCTCGCTCCTAAAGAGAGCTGGGGCTTCAGGGAGCACAGGCTTTGCGGATGTAACCAACAATCAACTGCAAACTCCTTCATTTTTCTTCCCTGAGTATGTTAATTAAGGCTGGAGAAAACCTTGACTGTCACAGTTCAGTGGAAGGGCCAAATCCTGCCTGGCAAGCATCCGCCGAGGCCGGCTGTGGGAAGCTGGTGTGCCATCCCAGCAGGGAGCTCTGGCCTAAGGTCATTGCGCTGCCTGCTCCGAGCTCTGCGACCTTCATCCCTCTCAGCTTTCCTTTGGAGAGCATCTCTGTGTTCTGGCCCTTTCACACAGCAGTGGGAAATAGGAAACATGCACCCATGTGTTTGACCTTCAGCGTGACTCAGAGCAAACAAGCCTGTACATACGTTTTGTGAGAGAAGCCTGTGCCGTGGCTGGGCAGGGCTCGGCGTGTTGTCCTTGGGGTCCCTGTGTCCTGTATGGCCACACACTTGTGCGCAGTGTTGTGCCCAGGTGACCAGATGTGCCACAGCAGGACAGGACCAGCTGCTCCTCGCTGGGGTTGTAAGGAGGGCACGGTGGAAGGGATGAGTCAGAGCTGGGGGATGTGGTAGCTTTGGAGTCTGGCAGGTCCCGGGTGCGTGGGCTCTGGTTATTTGCTGTGATGGTGGGGATGTTCCTGTCCTCATGCTGCCTGTGTCCCCATTACCCACCTCCTCCCTGCACTCTGCTTTGCTGTTTTTCCCCTCTCCTCTGCTAAACTAGAGAAACCACGGCAGCATCTGAGATGTCCTGCAGCTATTGTTTCTCCATGCCATTCCCAGTGCCATCTGAGCTGACATGGCCCTTCTCCTGGCTGACGTGGCCCTTCTTCAAGGACAGAGCTGGGGCTGATGTCCCTGCTGCTCCCAGCTGTGGGGCCCAGGAGCCCTCGCTCCCCTCGGCAGCCCTGGGCTCCTGCTGCAGAGAAGGCAGATGGAGAAGGGCCAAGCACAGCAGCTTGCTGCCAAGAACTTTCTTTGTTTCCAGCCACCTCCCTCCTTTTTTATTATTTTTTTTCCTCTTTTCCTCTTACAATTTCCCACTCCCTTTTCTATATTAAACCCTGCTCTGTTTTGGTTCGTTCCCTCGGCCGCTTTGGTTTCTCTGCCCCTTTGAATTTCTCTGTGCTCCTTTCTTGCAGCCGGGGCTCTCGGCTCCCCAGGCTCTCGCATTGTTTCCTTGTGTCTCGGGGTGTGGGAGAGGGCGGGCAGAATAAAGAGGCCAGTGCTTTTTCCCCTCTGCTGGCGAAAGATGCTTGAAATCTGTGGAGTTTTCCACAGAGAGGTTTATTGTACACGGTCTCTCTGGACCCGAGACCACACAGGTTCAAACCCATTTGAAAGAGCTCTGCAGACAGCTCTGTCTGCTGAAGGCTGTTATGTCTGGCTGTGCCCTTGGAGCTCTGCTCAACCTCTGTGGACAGATGCTAGTGCCTGCCAGTGATGGGTGGGCAGAGCTGGGTGTCGCAGGGTCCTGTGGAAGTGTCTTTCCAGGTGATAGCAGCATTGCTTGTTGTGCACGTGCCTCTAGGTGACACTGACCTCAGAGAGCCTTGGAGCATGTAGGGGAGCTGGCAGGACGCTGCCCCAAATCTGCAAGTGGCTGAGACTCCAGCTTAGCCCCTGCCTTGCTGGCAGTGAGGGCTTTCTCCTGCCACATGGGCAGGAAGAGAATCACTTGTAGTCATGTTCCCCCTCCTCGTGCACCCCTGCCGTCCCTATGGGCACAGGGATGTTTTGGTGGCCTGGAAGTTCGGGGGCTGCTGCCAGGCAGTCTGCAGCAGCGCACCGGGATGGCATGCAGAAAGGATTTTGGCTGGCAGTGCTGTGTGGGTACGGGTGAGCTGCCCTTGGCTCACGCTGATGTGGCGGGATGGGGCTGAGCTGTGCTGGGTGGGCTCGCAGTCTCCTTGGGGACTAGGGTGTCCTGAGAAAGCTCACAGACTGGCCAGTGCCCTCTCCATAGAGCTGGTTTTTGGGCCTTTATGTGTGCCCCCGCAGCCAGGACATTCTCCAGATCTCCTTGGAGAAGCTGTGGGAGGAGAGAGGCAGCAGCCACAGCTCTGGGCTTTCCTACAGCTGCGGTCTGCTCTGCCTTTTCCCCGAACTCAAGCAGCCCAGGCTGATTCCTGGTTGTACTCTGTGCGTGTCCTTAATGTGTTTACGTAGGAAGTCCAGAAGTGATTATTCTAGAAGGTCACACAGCCTCATGTTTCAAGAACAGGGAACTATTTTTATATATTTATATTTTGTATCTGTTCTTAATCCCATTGCTTCATGTCAGCCCCATGAGCCACCCGCTCTCTGTAGCTGTGCCTTTGTGTGGGACAGCATGCCTCCTGGCAAGGTGTAAAACTGAGGGCCTGCAAAGGACTTCAAAGTTCTCAGCCACTTCTTGGAAGTCACCAGAGACCACTGCTATCTGCAGCACTGAGGTTCTTATCAGTCAGGAGAGAGCTCTCCCAGCTCTGGCAAATCCCAGGGCTCAGACTCATTGCTTCATTTGTTTAAAAGAAGAAAAACCAAAATTCTCTGTCTGGCCTTTCTGATGGATAATTTGCAGTGACTTCTCCTCCGCTCTGCTCTCAGTACTGGTCCTTGGGCCTGTGACCGCTGTGGGTTTATACCCAAGCTCGCTCATGCAGCCTCTCCAGGTGATGCTGACACCAGAGCAAGTGGAGGATCCTCCGTGGTGCCAGCTGTGCTGGCTGCCCTTCCCGGGAGGGACGTCCCAGCCCCGCAGCCTGCTCTGTGGGGAGGTCAGATCTCCCTCGCGGAGCCAGCGAAGCATTCGCCAGCTGCCAGCACGTTTCCTCTGCAGTTGCCAGAGCCCTTGCGGCCACGATAGCCAACGGGCAGCTTTTGTTGACAGCTCTGTTACGGTTGGCCAGGTGCCATTTGCATTGCTTTTCGCAACCTGTCACTTCTGACAGTTCCCGTACGAAGGGTTTCAGTCCCACTTTCCACTGGCTCCATCTCCCTCTGAACTGTGTTTCCAGGAACGCTGGAGCGGGAGGAGAGCTACGCTGTGCACCAGGCCATGGGAGAGACAGCAGGGACCAAGCTCATGACCAAGCAGGATGGGCTGGGAGAGATAAAGCATTTTTTTCCATCTTTATATTCCTGTTTAGGGTACTCGATTTCAAACATGACGGTGAAGAATCTTTGATGATTTGGGTCCTGATGGTAAACTTCTTAATCAGTAATTTTTAAATAGTTGGTATGTGGCCAATTGCTTGTAATGTAGAGTTTTGCAGGAAGTCTGGAGAGCCAAATCGCTGCGGTGTCTGTCGGAGTTCAGCCTTTTGCATCTGTTGGTTTCCACTCTCTGTGAAGGATTTGTTCCACTCCATCCCTCCAAGGGATGGGAGCATATGGTGTGCTTTGCGTTAATATGAAGTGTTCCTCTCCTCCTGCGCTGAACAAGACCCACCTGTACCTCTGAGGCCATCCTGTGGCCTCTGGTCTCCCCACTGCCCACACAGGGTCCCGTGGAGGCACGGGGGGGGCCTGATTTCCCTGCTTCAGTGGTGGCTGCGGCTCTGATGGAGTCGCCCAGCCGAGTGCTCCTCCCAAAGCTCAGGCTTGTGGGGATGGCCTCGTGCTTAGGTTTTGCAGAACATGGTAGTTGAGAGACCCTGAAAACTCTGTACCCCTCCTCTCTGCCATGTCCTGGTAGGACAAACGCTATGAATTGCATTTCAGCAATTTCAGAAGGAGGGGTGGGAGTTTCAGCTGTGCTCGCATGTGGCTCCAGTTCACCTGGGGATGTTTCAGTGATTTCTGCCTGTCCCAAAGTGTGGCCCAGTGCCTTCAGCCATCTAGTCCAGCTCAGTGTGACGTGTGTGGGTTGGAGCGGGGCAAGGGATAGGGGCTCTCAGGGTGGGGCAGAGTGAGGTTTCCTTTCAGGATGGAGGGTGGCTGTCGGTTCCCAGGTTTCACAGAGTCAGCTAGATCCCCTCTACCATGCAGAAACCACCGCTGTCCCTGGCAGGCCTGTAAATATTTAGATTGCTTTGCCTGTTGGTTTTGGCCACGGGCCCAGCCCAAGCAATGGGGTTGTGGCCCCCTCCTGGGCCTGCCCGCCCGCTGCCTCCCCCCACATCTGCTGGGCTCTCCCCACCCCTCCTGGAGCTATGGAGCGGGGCCTGGCCTGCGGCCTCCCCCTGCCAGTGGAGTGGAGCTGGTGGAAACCCATGAAATAACAGTTTCCATGTGCCCTCACCCACACAGCTGGGCCTGGAAAAAGCCTGTCCTTGGGGCAGCCTCTGCAGGAGCAAGCTGCTCAGTGCCAGCCCTGCGATTGCCAGGGTACAACTGAGTTTGGGGCTGCTGCTGCCCAGGCAGGCCTCGTGCAGCGGGAGGTGTGTGGCACGGCAGGTGGTCCTGGCAGGACAAGGTGTAGTGCGAGGCCAGGAGGGGAAGTTCAGACTGAGCACAATGCTTTCATAATGGTCATTATCACTGAAGGAGTCTTCCATGAGCACCTGGAAGAGGGAGGGATGGGTATATTTGGGAACTGGATCCCTCTAGTCCTCGTGAAAAGCATAACGGAGTGGCCAAGTGCACTGTACATCCTTCTCAAAATCTGCAGTTCCCTTGCAAATTAAAAACACCTGAGTTTTGCTTTCTGTTTTTTTTTTTTTTCTTTTTTTGTCCCTAGAGCATCGGGAATGGGATTGTCAAAGATTAAGACCTTTGGCATCTTTAGCCAACAGAGTACCTTGGTGAGATAGGGCCAGTGGAATTAAGGACAAGGGTTATTCACAAGGAGAGGGGAAGTAGGCTTTACAAAGGCAGTATTTTTATGGATACTGAGGATCTCCCTTCTCTGTGGGTTTTCCCATCTCTTCTGTTTTCCGTGGATAGATGGGGAGATATCCCTGGAGATCTGTCTGCTGTTTAAGTGAGATGAACAAAAAACCATTAGCCAGACTCCAGGGAGATCTGTGTTCCAGCAGAATAGGAGTGAGCTCATCAGCTGGGAGAAGTGCCCCTTCCCTCAATTACAAGGGTATAATAAAGCATGGTGTGCCCTCAAATCTCATGGCTTTATTACCCTTCTGAGCACTGAATTCATTTTGGCTTGAACAAATCCACATCCTGATTAAAATCCCAGTCTAATAAACTGTTGACTCCAAATAAAGGCAGGATAGGAATAAACAATGAAGAAAAGTTGGCTCTTCCTCCTGCCCCAATGGAAGGCGTTCTCCAGGCAGGCAGCCAGCAGTGATATAACCCCATGAAGTGCTGCAGACTGGTAAGAAAGCTGGGATATCAGCTGAGCTTCCAACCAAAATGAGCTCATGCTGGCCTGCCGGCAAGTCCGGGGGTAAGGGTAAAGGCAGCTTGGATGCTTGCTTAGCATGAAGTTAACGCTTGGTTTGCTGATGGATTGGGTTCCTGAAATGTAAGCAGAAGGTGCAAGCCTTGAGTTTAGCCACGAGACTTCTTTGCCTCGCTCAAGGGGTGGTACCTGTACAGATGCTCTCAGGAATTTCAAAGGCCACATCATCCAACTTAATCTCTGCTCATTACAAATGAAGGTCAGCCAAGTTGGCTTTCACCTGTTGAGGTCTAAGAGTACATGCTCAAACAGGTATTGGCCTGATCCAACGCAAAGCACTTGTTAAGCCGCTTCTGGTGGTAACTGAGCACATTGCCTGGGCCCCTCTTGTAACATAACGCAGTGGCTGTGAAGATCTGGATGTCAAAGTGCTTTGTTGCAGGAGCCCTCTGTCTTCCTTGCTAGCGTGCAGAAAGTGCAGGTCCTTCGGTTAAAAAAAAATAATTTGTGAATGAAAGGAGGGGATTGTGGTTAGCTGAATAAGGCCCAGGATGGTTCTAAGTTTGCCTGTTAGAATGTGGTGGTTGTGGTGCCCAGCCTGCTCACTGCAAGGTAGAATGACCTTTCAGTTAGTTTTTTAGTATGACATTCAAGTAGGTTTGATTAGTTCAAACAGTTTAGTGTTGTGCTATACATTTAAGTTTCCTGGTATTTGAGCTTGGATATCGGGCTGGGATGTTGGTCACATTCCAGCGTTTGGAAAAATGTGCGTCTCTGTGGGAAAGATTGTGAAATGCTTAAGGGATTGTGCTTAAGTACCAAAACATCACCGTCCTAAGAGCCTTCACTCTTCCTTGTGTTAGTTTGAAGTTCCTACCGGGTCCATTCACCTGAGCTTCTAAATGGTTTGTTCTGCTTCAGTGAATTGATACTGGAATTTCCGTGGAAATATGTGGGACATGAGAGTAAAAAGAAAAAAACTGAGCATGTCCTTGTGCTGCTTACTCAATCTGTTATCAATTAGTGAAGGCTGAGGTTTGCAACACTTGAGAGTTATGTTGGCATCTCATCAAGGGTCATCTCTGGTTTCTGCAAATAACAGGCAAGGACATTAAATAAGTAATTGCCCAATTCTGTTATGTGCTTGTTGTCTTTCATGGAAGAATAATAAAACTGGGGTGTTTTCTTGTTTTTTTTTCTCTCATTCATCACCAGTAAAAGCCTGGTCACATGGTCTGTGAATAACCTGGGATTGCCAGGATTAGTTGTGTAGCATTTCATGTAACAGGAGGGTAATTTGCACCCCAGCAGGCTTCAGAAAACAAAACCTCAAGGTGACAGCAAAGCTGCTTATGGAAAACCAGATGGAGTTTTGAACTGTGTGGGCTTGAGCTCTCCTTGCAAGTCTCATTCTGGGATGCAGAATTTGCTGCGTACCTGTAGTTAAGAATAGAGAGCTGTTTTAATTCACAACTATGAATAAGCATTTTGTAGACAGCTAAGTTGCAGCAATGGAGCTTAGTGATTTCATCTTGTTTATTTTTAAGTATTGTTGAAACTACTTTTAAGTGTTCCCCTGCCCTTCCCTGCTTGAGGCCCAGCCATTTTGCAGCCCTTGCATTGTGTTGTGAGTTGTTTTGTCACTTGTGTCTGATTTCTTCCTCTGTGCTCTGCAGGTGTACATTATCAAAGTCACCTGGTCCAATGGGTCCACAGAAGTCATCTACCGACGGTACAGCAAGTTCTTTGACCTGCAGGTAAGCACTTCTCCATTTTTTGGGTTTTGGGCTTTAGAGGGTTGAAAGACATGGTGTACTGAGGAGCATGGTTTGTTTTGTGCTGGAGGTGAGCATTCCTTTTGTAATCTACCAGAAAGCGTTTAGATTTGAGGAAACTTAAGCACAGCTTTGGATGTCCTTGAGAAAGCAAGAACAAAGCAACCTCAAAAGCTGCACTCAGCTCCAGTGCCCCTTGCAGTGTGATGTGGGGCTTTTGCACGTCTTGGTGTTAAAGGTCATCGCTCACTCCCTGGGCGGAAGGTTTGTGAGGGTCATAGGTGTGTTTGAATTCCTCCAGCTGAAATCAGTGCAAGTGGTGGTGGTTCTATTGTTTGTTTTGGAGAGGTGTTGTCACAGTTCATCCCAAATTCCATTCCTGCAGAGCTAATCCTGTGCCTTTCCCATGTGCTAGCACACCGAAACGGGGCTGCTGCTGGGAAGCACCAGTTCCCAGCATGTCAGGGGGCAGGCGATGGGGAGCTCCCGTTACCCAGCACGATTCACTGCCAGCCTGGAGGGCAGCGGGCAGCAGCTGCTTTAGCAATTACCTCCTGGAGTGGGGTGGAGTGGGGAGCCGAGAGGAAGATGAGGAAGGGATGGAGGGAGGAGACTGGAAAGGCAATTGGGACAGGCTGGGTTGCAGAGAGTGTGAGCCGGTGTTCTGGGCGAGCAAGCAAAGGGTGTTTTCCACCCCCTCCTTGTACTGTGGAGATGAGCCAAGGGGTCTGTCCGAGTTTTATGAGCCAGAACATAAACTGAGCTGCTGGAACAGGCTCTGTACAGATGAGAAAGGAAAATGCACAAAGTGATCTATGGACATGCCAGAAAGCTCACTGGCACATCCCTCTTGTCCATGTGTGGGACTGGGAGAGGAGCTGGGCACCCTTCAGCTCCCCACTCATGTGAAGCTGCATGTGCCTCCGTGCTTTACTTCAACGGGCTGCGGGCTGCTCTTGTCCAGGGACGAGGATGCCTGTCTTTGAATTGCTGGGGACTGGATGCACCCCCGACACAAACAGGCTGCTAAAAGAACAGCGCATCTGGGCCTGCATAGCAAAGCAAGCCCTGGGGGAATGCAGATGGCTTTAGCAGGTTCTGCCGGTCAGATTGCTTCAGGTCAGCTTGAAAAGCCTTTTGTGGGCTTGGTGGGTGGGTGAGTTCATGTGAGACCGAGATGGCTGCTCCTGCCAATGGTGCCCTGTTCCTGCCCAGCAAAGCTCCTTCTGCAGACCCATGAGCACAGCAGTGGGGATGCCCATGGTGAGAGCCCAGCTCCAGCAAGACCTTGGCCACCCTTCCCTGCCATTGCAACAGCATCATGCCAGGCCAAAGCAAGGTGGGCAGAGCTGCGGGTCACCACTGGTGCAGGCAGGGGTTAAGCTGTGAGCAGCTGCTCGTGTAACCAAGGAAATATGAAAGTACATAAACAGGGAACAGCTGTTGGGCAGTGGCCAGGGCTGGAAGGAAATGGAGCTCAGCTCTTCCTTCTCCACAGCATCTCATCTTCTTCGCTGGTGCTCCAAGACTGTAGCCAAGCTCAGGATGTCATTTGCTGCAGGAGAGGCAAACTTTTAGGATTTGTGTCTGCCAAAGCAGTGCCTGCCTCCTGCTGTGCTCTTTCCTTTTGCTGCATGGTCTGCCCTGTTGCTTGTGGGGAAGGGCACACAGGGACATCGTGGCTGTCCTTCCTTCTTTCCTGCTCTCGCATCTTGGCTGGAGCTGTGCATGCTCCTAAGCGCAGAGCATTGTCACTGGAGGCTGTTTGGAAACAGAGACACAAATTGGCTCTGCTGTGAGCACAAGTCTGCAAAGCACCCTCGGGCACCTCTGGAGGAAGAAGTGCTTTACATGAGGCATGGTACAGTTGGGAAAGTTGAAGCCAAACACCTCCCCCTTCCCTGCTGCCCTCAGCATTTTCTTGCAACAACAACAACAACAAAAGTAACCACTCCTTTTTGGCTTTGCTGAAAGAATGAATGAAATTGTGGTTTTTCCCTTCCTTCTCCGTTATCGCACATGCTTCCTGGTGTCCTTATTTTAAACTCGTGGTACAGTACAGTGGAAATTGGATTGAAAGGAGAGGAGTGAAACAGATCCTCTTAGCACAGTGGAAAAAAATGCTCTAGGTAGGCTTGGTAGCAGTGACTATTGCAGTTGCTGGAGGCCTTTATTATATGACTGTTCATGATTCTATGCCAATTTTAGCTCTTTAGGCAGAAATTTTCCATGCTGGAAATTATTCATGCTGCTGGTTATTAGATTAGAAAAAAAAATAATAAAAAAATCATGAAATCAGTAATTGGCCAAAAGAGTTTGGCCATTTCTGAAAAGATGATGTCCAATTTTGATGGTCTTTTTGCTGCATTGGAGGAAGAACTGGAAACTGGAATCACAGGTGATCCCTGTGTCAAGAATCTCTTTGGGGTTATCCAGTGACAATCCATCCAGGCTTACTCATACAGCTCTGAGCAACCTCAGTAAATGCATGTTTGGATAGAGATATTTCTTTAATATCTGCATTCCCAGTGAATCCTGGCTGCACTTTCCATGCTCCAACGAGAAGCTGAGCAGGGTTTTGTTTATTCAGCAGCAGCTCTGGCCACGTTCAGGTGAAGGTTGATGGACCCTTTCTTGCTGTCAGTGAGCCTCCTGCCATCCAAGCTGGAGAGGGGAGGTGATGTTCCTGGGGGACAGAGCGAGGGCAGTGGGACCAGAGCGGGGGCTGGATGTGATGCTGGTGTTTCAGAGTAGCCAGTTTCAGAGCACAGTTTCGTGAGTGCTTGGGGATTTTTTCCTGATATTGCCCTGTGGGGTTGCAGCTGAATTGTTTGTCACCTTCCATTGTGGCCAAACAATTCTTTTAGGAGTCGGGCCAAGTAACACACATGCACACTTACTACTGACAGCCTCGGTGGCTGTCCTGCTCCCACTGCATCCGGAGGGCAAAGGCACCATTTCGTGTCCTTCCTTCCCCAGCCAGGTGGGAGCGATGCTCGAAACACAGACTGCCAGCTCAGCTGGAACTGGGGCAAAGCCTGCAGTGAGCCCAGTGCTGCTCCCTGCCCCTGAATGTGACATGCAAGAGTGGCTGCATCCCCCTCGCTGAAATACGTGCCGCTGACCCTGATGTGCTCAATACCCACTGCTCAGTGACCCCATCAGTACTGCATATTTGTTTTCCCATCAGCAAGGCACATGGTGACAATGTCAAAAGCCACTTTGCTGGTCACAGTGATGCTCGCAGTGTGTGCTGTTATCACCTTAGGAGCATTCAAGCTTTTGTTTGAATACTGTGAACTTCTGGAGCTCTTTGACTGTCATTGATGCTGAGAAGACTGGTCCTTCCATGGAAGAGTCCTGATTTAGGACAGTATTTATATGCCTGCATTTTGTGTTGCAAAAGAAGGCTATGGTGAATCCCATCCTGCAAGTCCCCAGATAATCAATGTTTTGTTCAAGGCTTTCAGTTCTTCCTGTTGGAGGCTGCTACTGCTTATAAGCTCGCTGGGGACTCTGATGCCTCCCTGGCTGTGCATCACACAGCTTCACTGGCTGGGACAAGATGCCTTTCCCACCAAGACCCCTCATTCAGCACTCTGCATGGTTTGTGAGATGAGAGGAGGAGGCCCCTGGTGTGTTTGGGCCAGCAAACAGAAGCATCCTCGGGTACTGAGCCCTGCATGACAGGTCCCATGTGGCACTTTTGAAGCTGGCCAGGCCCATGATGATGGAAAGCCATGGAAATTCAGTATTAGCAGTGGGTTAAGGTTGTAGGATAAAAGAAAGAAGCAGCAAATGCAGTAGTAAAATAAATAGATTAATATCTCAACAATAAAGAACTTGCTGGCTAATTAGAACAGTGAGTCACGCCATGGCCTTGGGCAGTGCTGGAGCTGCCTCTTCCATTAGAGGTAATAGGGGCTGCAGCACCCTTCCAAGCACCTCTCTGCTTTTCTGTCCTAAGCTGGGCAAGAGCTCTTCTTTCTGCCCAGCGACCCGTTTTGCTTCTTTTGGCCACCCCATAGCCTATCCCTTGGTGACACAGGAGACTGTCATCTCCCATCTAGGGGACAGTGTCCAATGTTTGTTCTGTTGTTTGACAAGTGTGTGCCCAGCGCAGGCTTTTTAGAAATAGAAGTGTTTTTGTGTTGGGAAGTGTGCAGGTTGTACCCTGCTCTGGGGTCTTCACACAAAGGCTTGGTGTACTGTGCCAGGCAGTGAAATTGGGAATACTTAAACTGAGTAATACCTCCCTCCTCCTATGTACTGTTCATTGCAGGAGGAAACCAGGGCGCTGGGTTGGTGCTCCAGAGCATTCTGCTCTCTGTAGGTCTCTGGGTTCCTGCCCCTTTCCTCCTTGTTTTCTCCATAAATGTTTTCAATCACACAACAATTGATGTAACATCAACATTTTAGAGATAAAAACAATACCAAAACAAACAACCCTACATGAATTTTGAAATTTGAAACCTCAGGTAACTGATTTGTAGTAAATTTGTAACTGCAGATGATACGAAACCCAGTTCCGCATGAGTGTCTTGGCTGGAGGAATAATTTCCTTCGGACGGGATTGAGGCTCTTTTGTAGCGCGTGATGTGCCAGATGTGAGCTATTGGGAGCAGATGGATGCTGTTCCTAAGAAATAAAGCAATAAGATTGATGCTTGCAAGGATGCCAGTTGTATTCTGGACAGTAATTGAGCCTGGCAGGTACACTGGAACCTTTGGCTGGCATGGAAACTGGTAATTGAATACATGAGGGGCTGTCTCTGATAGATGAAGATGGAGTACCGGGGTCTGGTGTGCCCCAGAGGTGCTCCCAGCACTGCCTGTAAGTGAGGAGTGGGCTGTCACCATGGGACCCCTCTGGGTCACGTTGGATGCATTGCATGGGAGGCATCCAGCAAGCCTGTGTGAAGGATCCTCTTGAAACCATCGTCTGGAGTGACAGTATTGGTTAGAGAACAGATACTGGCTTGCATTTTGTGGTTTTTTATGGAAACCCCAGAAAAGAAACATTTTTTCCCCACTTTGTAATTATGAGCTCATCAGTCACAGTGGTAGTCATTTTGGGTCTTCATGTGACCAAGAGCCACTGTTGTCTTGGTACGCTCCTGATGCGTCTTTATGCCCAGACTCAACCCTTCAACATCTGTCACGCTCTCCCCAGCTGCCCGTGCTGTCCCTGGGCAGGGCTCCATGGGCTCTGCCTGTTGGTCTTCCTGCTGCAGCCACCCTGGCTCTCTTCAGCTGCTGTGTTTTGCATCCTGGGCAGCAAAACAGATGTCTCTGCAGTTGGGAATAGGTCAGGAAGTCAGGTGCCAAACCCCCTTCGAGCAGGCTTTGCCATTCACACCACAGCCTGCCTTCTCACCACGAAAGCAGCAGTTCTCTGGCAGGCTGCTGCCAGCCCTTAAACTTCACATTGTGGTACAGGGTACTCTCCCTGGGCACGTGTTAGCCGGGACTTTGCCACTTGCAGTCAGAACCTCTTCCTCTAGCTCTTCTCCCTGGCGAAGGCCGCAGGAAGAGAGAGTGATGCCATGTGGCTGCTTCTCTGCACAAAGGTTTAATTGTGAGCCAAGGGAAGGAGACGTGACATAGTCCGGAGTAAATGTGCTTGCTGCATGGTTCAGAAGCAGACAAAATGAGAATTTTAAGCGTACTTAAAAATGGCTCTGGCTCTCGCCCACTGCGTGCACATCAAGTGCATTTCCCAGCCCTCTGATCTGTCCATATGTTTAACAAATTCATCAGGTTCTTAGCTGGAAACTTTCAGCCCTGACCCACCTGGAGCTATGTCATCTTGGAGAGATTCCTGCGTCCCTCAGGCCAACAGCTCTGTGTGTAAGAGGGGAAAAAAAAGAAACAGGCTGTTGAAGCGGTGCCTACTTCTATGAGAAAATTGGCGAAAGGCAATGGTGTGTGCATGTCATCTCTACATGGAAGATAGATGAGCTGTTCTGGGGGGGTTCTTCACCTGCCATGCACGTGCAGCAGTGACGAGGCGGGGGAAAAGTCAGTATCTTGGTCATTCAGACTGCTTTAAAATAAAATGTTACATTGAAATGGGCTCAGAGGATGCTGGCACTGAGGTGAATTGCTCTTGTTAGCCTGTTTCAGGCTGTTGGCCTCTTCAGAGATTAGAATGAGCCTGGTGCATCACTCCCAGCACTGTGAGATGCACAGGTGCAGGGTACAGACAGCCCCCCAGTAACCTTCCTCCACTTGTGCCAGTCCTCCTCCTCCTCCTGGGGCTGCAGCACAGGGCAGGACGTGTTGTCTTCCTTCTCCAGAATGCAGGAAGCCAGGGGCCAGGAATGCAGAGCAATTTGTCCCCACCAGCACAGGGCTCCTCCAAGTGGGAATGCAGCCTGCTTCTCCACTTGTATTTCACGTCTGGGCTGGGCTGGCAGTGGCGTTTCTGACGGCCCCTTTGAAGGAAGGGCCCTCAGGCAGCTCAGGCACTCTGCTGCTGTGGAAGATGGATGTCTTTTTGTGTCCAGGGACTGTAAACAGGGCTCTTTCGATAGCTATTTCATAACACGGATCTT
Organism: Penelope pileata; assembly: GCA_013396635.1. NCBI lineage: Eukaryota > Metazoa > Chordata > Aves > Galliformes > Cracidae > Penelope > Penelope pileata. The sequence goes on from WBMW01004170.1 coordinate 450,528, forward strand.
ATTTCAACACTTTGGGAATTTCTTTTTTCCAGGGTTTGCGGAGTTCAGCACAATTCTGTGCAGTTGTGCGTGTGCAGTGACTGCACCCAGCCACAAAAATAAACCAGCAGATCTCTCCCTCAGACAGCTGGATCATGAAAGACAGGCGCTTGCGTGACCAAAGACAAGAAAAACCCGCAACTTCCTATGGTGAGGTTCCTGCTGCAAAGCACCAGCAAGGCTCTTTCCTTTGTTCCTCTGTGCCAAGAGCAGTGAGCTTAAGCACCATATGCAGCACAGAAAGGGTGAATTGTTGTAATCTAACCCAAGAAAAGAAGAAACACTTTCCATTAAGAAAAGACTACCACTGTCTTTGTAGAAGAAACAGCCTGTATTTTTCCAGCAGCACATCAAAGATCTTACTCATTCTCTCTCCTCCTCTCTCCCTCCACAAAGAACACGTACAGCCCTATGCACTTCAGCCTAGTTAAAAGTTGGCTCCTTAATCCTTTTCTCTCCAAACATCTCCCATTTATAGCTTTCCAGCATTTGGTAGCTGGCAGCCAGCACATTCCCGTGTGTGTTAGCGCCAAGGCAGGTCAGTTGAGTTATAATTGGCTCTTGCTGGCACTCTGACTAGCTGCTGAATTCTTTACCTGGCAGCTGAGCAGGGCTCCGGGCTGCTGAGAGATGTGCTGGGACTCTGCAGCCTGTCCTCCCAGAAGTATGGTGTCAGAGGAGAGTCCCTAGGACCTGCACACACCTGGGCAAGCATCGTGGCTGCAGGCATCCTCAGTGGGTTTTGGATTTAATTCTCATAGCTGAAGCCTTTCTCAAGCAGCTGCTGGTAGCAGCTCTCTGCTTTGTGTTGCATTCCAAGCTGCTGGCTGACCTCTGCCCTTTTGCTTTGCTCCGAGCATGGAACTTTGCAGGATATGTCTGCAGTCTTTGCAGGTTTCTGCATCCATCTCTGCCTCTGGAGCAGTTTTGCTCCCTGCTGGGTTGTGGAGCCCAGAGGGCTCCTTTGCCTCCTGCTCTCATCACTCCCAGCTGTGCTGATTTCTTCTCAGCTTCACCACCTGGAGCTGCCCTGGTGGCCCCATGGTCCACCTTCATTCAGCGTTCATGTCCCACCCTGTTAGCCTCTCCCCTGGAAGTCAGGCAGGGAGGGGATAGAACTCAGCCTCTGCTCTCCAGCCCTGTGGGATGTATGCCACCAGCCCCAAATTGCTCCATGGGTGTGACCTGGAGGGGAGCCTGTGCTGATCCTCACCTGTAGAGGGAGGAGGCCCAAGGATGGGGTGGTTAAAGCAGTCTGGGCTCCTGGGAGAGCAAGCTATGTTCTCTTGCTGGCAATAGAATGTGTTTTTATTTGGTGGAGCTTTCAGTAATGCGGTGCTTAAAAGCTGTCCTGTAACATGAGGAGATGGGTTACACCTCTCTTTCTGTCTGACTGCAGGGCCAAGCTTGTGTCCTCCAGCTTTCTGGAGTTTGCCCTGCAGTTTGCATCATGCAAAAGCAGCCCTGGGGCTGAAGTGTGTTGTTTGATAAGAAAGCACTGAGTGATGCTGCCTGGGAGGAGCTGAGGGCTGAGAGCAGTTCAGTACAGAGTCTGTGTCTGTGCGTGCTGAATTCTTGGGGAGATGGCTGGGAACCATGTGCATTGCTAAATCTGTGTGATGCAGGGAAGGACACACAGCACTCTGGAAGTCCCACTGCAAAATGAGATGTGGGTCTCTGGAATGATCCCATGGGGTCCCAATGGGGCCCGGGGATGCTGTGCTCCATCTGAGAAACGGTGCTCCTTTCCTTTTACTTCCATTGCACATTTTTTCCCTTCACCTGTCTGCACCCTGCCTTGTCTGACTCCGTGTCCCCATCTCTGGGACCCAGCACAGACTTTCCGTGGGCACATGGCACTCGTCCTGCCACAGGAGAGGAAGGAGAGGAAGGCAAGTCAGTGCCAGCCAGGCTGCTCTGCTGGGTGGGGGAGGAGAGAAGGATGGGTGTGCAAGTTCTGCCCTTCCTCCATGATTCATGCCTCCCAGCCGGCCGGCAGCAGAGAGGGGGGATCTTGTCGACCAGAAAATGGAGAGGGGAAAACGTGCAGTGGTGCCAGCAGGCTCTGACAGCCTGCACGTCCCCTCTGTGGCTGCTCCCTGGTTTCCTTGACAGCAGCTGGAGCTCATGGGGTACTGCTGCATCCCTTCTGCTCGTCTTTCTGTCTTCTGAAGTTATCTAGGATTGGCATGTCAGTGATAACCTACGTGAAAAATGGCCTCTCATGATCTGTCTGCATGAGGAGAGCCAGCATTTTCCCTGTCTGCATTTCACCTCCCTGATCCTCAAATACTTTCTGCCATATTGGGACTGAATCTCGAGGCCTTTGCCGTGATGGTGAGTCACTGAGCACTGAGTTACTGATGATTGTGGCTGTCTTTACCTGGCAGTATGGAAATTAGATCTTAGAGATTAGATTTGGTAGATTTGATAAGGTTGGTGGATTTATTGTTTTAATACTGCCTTTGACAGAAAGTTTAAAGTTTGGGCAAGAAACAGCTATCGTTCAAATGTCTCTGGTTTTTCCAGTGTTGGTACCATCTTGAATTAACCAAGTGAGGTGTTCTGATGCATGCAAGAATTCCTTATGCTCCTGTTTTCTCTGCAAGCTGGACTTGCTGATTATTTGCCAACAACCAGCACCCAACCTTTCTGGAAACAGACAAGAAACTTTGTCATAACAGACTTTGGGAAATGCCTCCCTCACAAAGCAGTTCCAGGACTGAGGCGATGCTCCCCAAGGCCGACGCATCTCTGTTAGCAGTGCAGCATCACTTGAGGGTGGAGGACACCCCACCTCCTCCCCAGGGCTGATCCCCCCCCAGCAAAGCTGCCCACGTCCCTGCAGGCTTGGCGAGGCTCCTAGAGGGCCAGGAATGAGGAAGGTGGAGGTGAGACCCCTCCCTGTGTTCTGCTTCAGGCAGAAGTTCACTTGGTTCAACTGTATTGTGCAACTGGCAGGCATCTGGACAGCTTGTCTCAGGCATCTGGAGGGGTTTGGCCGAGGCTCTCAGCCTCACAGAGTGCAGCTGCCATTTATCTGGGAGTGTTTCTAGGGAAAGACATTGTTGAGAAATGAAGGAAATATTACTTTATAGAAAGCTCAAGTTGTGGGTCTGCCTTCCTCCCTGAGAGGCTGTGTATTGGGCATCGCCCCTCTCCTGACCCAGGAGGCACTGGGAAGTGGAAACTTCTCATGGTAGAGACAAAATCTCAGAGTTCTCACCCAATCTCATCAAACAAACAGCTGCAATCCCATATTTCTTAATACGATGAAAATGACTGACGAAACAGCCACTGGAGAAGTCTTTCTGCTGTGCCCCGCAGCGTGCCAGGTGAGCTGGGACGCTGGGCAGAACCGTCCGGGTTCCTTGTTCTGTGCTGGGAGGACAGTCACTGTTTAAATTTCAGCACAGAAAGAAACTCAGCTCAGTGCGTGTAAAACGTTCCCTTGTTTTTAATTTAAAATCAATTAATAGTTACTATTAATTGTTCCTATTAACTATTAATTTTAAAAAGAACTTCATGATTGATGAGTCATTTAAAATGTAAAATTCCTTTTAATTTGAGTGGCTGGGTTTTACCGTTCACATTGAAATGTCAATTGAGATGGATGCTCGTCTGCTGGTCCCTCCTCATGGCACGTCAGTGTCTTGCAGCTGCCCCTTCCTTGTCCCCTCCATGCCCCACTCCAAGGGCAGGGAGATGCTGCTGGGACCTCTGTTCCATCCCGGGGAGCTCATGGTTCTTCTGCCTTGGGGCTGGCAGCTTTCCACCTGCCCACAGGTGCCTTCTTTAAGCCCCAAAACCACGGTGGTTTTAATCAGTCAGTGGATTTGTCCTGAGGCTTTGCAGGTTTTCTCCGTGGTGAAGCTGTGCTTAGAGAAGAGCTCAGAATCCTCTGAGATTTGGGTGCTGTCAGGATCTGTGCTCCTTTAGGTCTTCAGTTGTGCTGACAGCTCTTGGCATTGCTTTCTCTTCCCCTATCCCTGCTGGGTCCCAAAAAAAGTAGATGCAGTTCCAGCTATGTGGTTTGGGCTGAACTCTGTGTGTGTGCAGTCTGCGTTCTCACAAGCAGAAGGCAGCGGGGCTCCTGCTCTGTGGGGCAGCTCTTTGCCTGCTGCACGCTTTGTGCTCGCTGCCCTGGGAAGGGGCGAGCACCCCGAGTCAGGAGGGAGCTCCCCTTGTCCCCCCGCAGAGGCGATGCATTCAGCTGTGTGTGCTCCTGAAGGCTGCCCGATATCCCTGCTAAGTGCATTAACTCCTTGGCGAGCTGCGGGGCCGCTCTCCCCCCCAGCTATCGTTTAACAGCAGCACTCTGCTTTTGCAATAAGCAGCGTTTCTTGGCGAGCCCCAGTCCCCTGGCAAAGGCTGTCTGGACTCCAAAGCCCCGGAGCGCGTGCGTGTGCTGGCTGCGGAGGCTTCCTGCCGAGCTCGGGTTTTGGGCACCGCTGAGCTTGGCACCTTGAAGTCCCCCTGTCTGTAAACAGCAGCACAAGGGCAGCTTGTGGTGTTCCTGGCCACCCTGCCTGGCACCCGGTGCTCCCTGAGATGCTGCTGTGGGAAGAGAGGGAGGAAAGGAGCAGGGTCATGTGAAGAAGGCATGTCTGTTTTATATGGAAACTTTGGGGTTTGGCAGTTAGACCTTAAGGGTTTGCTTATCTCGTTTTTCTGTCCCACCTGTGTGATGGCCCTGGCTCCTGTGGAGCTGCTGGTGTCAGGCACCTCCATGAACCCGAGCAGGATGAAGTCCTCCCTTGCATGGAGAGAAAAAAGCTCCTCCCAGGCCGTCCTGCTGACTGCTTGCTCAGCTGGAAAATGGGGGTATGTGTGTTTAGGGAAGGAACAGCAGGGAAAATAGCTGGTTAGGGAGAAGTCTGATGCAAGAGAAAGGTCATGAGGCTGCTGATTCTGACCAGCAGTGCTCTCCCAAGCAGGAGGGCTGCAGCTTTGGCAGCTCTGCCTGCAGCTCAGATGCCGCCTCCTTTGTCTCATCACGTTTGGGCCTGCCACAAGTTTAAAACTGCATTAAATTCGGGAAAGGAATGCGTGCCACTCTGCTTTTCCTTGTGTGCTGGAGTGGGGAAGATTTTTGAGAAGGGAGGAGTTGAACAGAAGTCGCACTGTGAGCTATGTGGGGGAGAAGCCAGTGACCAGGCACCCAGAGGTTTGGGCAGGCACGTGGGGCAGCACACACACCGAGCATCCCTTGGTGCCTGGGCAATGGAACACTTCGCTGGAGGCTGCCTCTTGGTGTGGAGCATGGCATTCATTCAATGTGAAATGAGATCTGCCTGCAGCCTTTGGACTCAGCTCAACATATAAAATCGGGCAAACACGTTGGTATTTCCCCACCATTGTTTCCATTTCCACAACAGAAGCTCAGTCTCATGGTTTCCTCCTCTTCCTGGCAGATCCACTTTGGGATGCTGGAGCAATGTGGGTGAATGTGAACAGACTCTGCAGCCTTTCCTACAGCCACTGCTGCTGGGACAGCTCAGGCTGTGGTGGTTGCCCCATGGGCTTTGGGCTGGGGCAGGTGGCACAGCTCTGTCCTGCTCCTTTGTCAGGACTGTGGCCAGAGGTGACACAGTGCTGTGCTGGAGGGAGGTTCCCAGGGATGGGATGGGGAAGAGGAAGCGGTGCAGACCGGCATCACCCCTGGGTATTGCTGCTCCATTCCCAAGCACATCTGCAGACAGGAGTCATTTCCCATGGTCAGGTCGCCCTGGTGAATTATGGATGCTCATTGATTGCCTGGTGGTGTTAATGCTCTGCTCCTGGTGCGTACATGGAGTGCTGAGCTTTCAGTGCTCTTTGATATGGTCTGGGAGCTGCCTACCCAGCCTGATGCTATCTAGAGGCTGCACTGCCCTTGCCAGAAATTGTGGGAAATCGTTTAGTAAAATACTGTAAAGACAATGATGGCTTCCAGGACTCACCAGCCCCAAATCAGATGTAAAAAGCTATAAATTTTAATCACCCAAGAAGCAGGCAGGGAAGCCAGCAGCTCGGTGCATTAGTAGAGATCAGTGCTGTGGGATTGGTGGGGGCAGAGGCACCTTGCTCCTCTCCAAATGTGAGGTTTTCTTTTCCTTTTTTTTTTTTTTTTTAATTTACAGTTTTTTAGGCATTACAGTTTCTCCCCAATACATTCTTGACAGCCTGGAGAACAGGCAGTGAGTGCTTTTCAGGAGCTGCTGGAGCCATCGTGGCGTGGGTGATGGTTCTGGATCCCACCATGTTGGGGTGTCTCACCTGGTGCCTCACTGGGGCTGGGCTCAGGGAAGGTGCAGGTCTGTCTGGTTCCTTTCTGGGTGCCCCAGAGCTACTTGTTGCTTGTGAGAACACGGCTTCTAATGACCTCAGGCATGAGTTTTCAGTTGGAAACATGCTTGGATTAGCACAGAAATCACTGCGAGGAGCAGGGCCTGACCTGACCAGAGTGTGCTGTGTCTGGAGACCCCAAGGTGCTCTTCGTGCTCCCCCCATGTCTTGCTCTTTGGCCCATCTGCTGCAGTCATCATGTGGGGTTGTGAGGGGGATATTGATGACAAGTTCCTGTCCTCCCATCACAGGTGGCTGCACTGGATAATCCATTCGTGAGTTCTGAGGTTTGAAGCTTCAAGACTGGATGAAGGCTTTTAGGGGTTAGATGCTAGGGGCCAAGCTTTCCCTTGCAGGGAATGCCCAGGGATGCTGTGGTGCCCGGTCTGCTGGACATGATTGCTCAAGCTGAGGGGTGCATCAAGCAAGCACGGAATCATTAAGGTTAGAAAGACAACCAAGATCATCTAGTCCAACCATCAAAATGAGCGCTGGAGAAGTTTCTGCTCAGAGAATCAGTGCCTGCTCTGGCTGGAGACATCTCCAGTCCTAGGCACAAGGCTTTTTGCCCGGTTGCTCTTGGAGACCTCACGTTGTGCTCAGTTCCCCAAACCCGGGGGAGGAGGAGAGCAGGAGGGCTGGGGGCACGCAGGGCTGGCAGCTGCTCCATCTGGGGCAGGACGTGGCCAGGGGGGCTTCCTGCCCCACGCCCGCTTCCCGTTCCATGCGGGCGAGCTATTCGCAGCACTGACATCTCCCTCTGTCTAATGTTTCCTGTGATTTCATAGGAAATTTCTCTTGCCGTGGCAGCTGCTGCCAATTTGTGTAGCCCTTTTCTCTGACCTCAGTTAATTCATTTTTGTCTGTTGCTGAGCCATGCTTAAAGTTTTCCATCAGATTTTTACAATCTGGCCTCTGTGATGCCATTTCCTGGTGCTGAGCAGGTCAGGATCGCCCTGCCCAGTAGTGTGTAAAATGTGTTTCAATTCATCCTGTGTACCAGAAAAGCAGGGACTGGGAAGAAGCTGTAGTCATTGGCAAACTGCTTGGTTGTGCTGCCCGTCAGCTGCAATTTCTCTTTGAACCCAACTGAGCACCCTGGTCCAGCTGTACGTGTCCCTGTTCATTGCAGGGGAGTTGGACCAGATGGCATTTAAAGGTCCCTTCCAACTCAATTCTATGATTCTGTCAACTCACACCAAAGGGTTGCAGTGAGCTGAGTGTTCCAGGTCTTTGGAAGATTGAAGTGGTGGTGCAGCACCAGCAGTGAGTCCTTCCCAGGCACCGCATCCCCAGCACCTGGGGTCCGAGCTTGCTCCCTGTTGGTTCTTCTGTCTCCTGGGCTGCAGCTTCCATCTCCCATTTCTTCCCAGGCAGCCCATGGAGATGAAGGGAACGTTCCTCCCATTGCATGACAATGAGACTAAACACCAGCAGCCCCTGAGCTTCCTGATGTTGCTGTTTGGCAAGCTGTCTCCTTGGCAGAGGTTCCCTGAACCACCTCTGGGGTGCCAGGGTGCTTTCATCTGCAGGAGCGCGTTTGGAAAAGCTTTGGTTCATGTCTCTGAGCATCTCCGTGAGTGCTGCTGTGCCATCAGGCAGTGTCTGGGCCCACATCCATTTCCCATTGCATTTTGGGATGAGTAGGAAGCATTGGATGAGGGAGACAAGGAGGCTGGAGTGAGGGTGCATGTGAATGTCCCTGGCTGGCACTGGCCACCATGGGCACAGCGTGGCAGCAGCGTGGCCGCCCGCCTGCTGCCTCCCCTCTCACAGGGGATGGGGCTGAGGGCAGTTTGCAGGGTGAGAGCACGTTTGTCTTGGGCCCATCTTTTCCCCAGCTGCCTCCTCTCAGCGGGAGAACGTTGCTCTCACAAAGAGCCTCCTGTGACTGCGCTGCCCATGCTGAACCGGATTGTGAAGCCTTTTGTTGCATTTTTTTTCTTTTTTTTTTTTAAAAACTTTTTCCTTGGGACAGTGTCCAAAGCCGACTGCTCTGCTGTGCGTAATGGCAGTGCCTGGTGCAGGCATGGATGAGGTCAGCTCTGCCCTGGGAGACCGAAGTGGAGGAATGTGGTTTTACTCGGAACCTCTGTCTCGCAGCCAAAGCAAATCCTGCCGATAAGGGAAGGGGGAATTTCCCTCTCCCCGTCACTGTGGCTTGCACATTGTGTCCCAGTGTTGTGCAAGAGTGGAAGAGTTTGCTCTCCTCTCTGGGTATTTCATCACCACCGTGGTGATATGCATCGTCCCCTCCATGAGCTAGCGCAGGTTTCCCTTCTCCCCTGCAGCCCTGCTGTGAGCCACACAAGAAGCAGCGCTCAGGAGCAGAAAGCCCAGGCTGTCGGGCTGGCCCCAGCAGCATGACAGCAGCAGATGCCACAGCCCCTGGCTGCAGAGCCATCCCATGCCCCTTCGCTTCATCGTTATCAGGGAATGCATTCCACCTTCACGTCTCTTCCCACCAGACAGGATTTAAGTGAAAAATAATGTGTGTGTTTTTTTTTTCCCCACCAAAATATAAAGGTGAGGAACTTTTCTACTCTGTTGTGGAAAAGAAGCAAAGTGATGCCTTGCCTTACTGGCTACTGGCATGGTTTGATTTTTTGCAGACTGCTCTGGGTCTGAGTGGGGCTGGGAAGCGACAGGCACTTCGCAGCTCCTCCAGCAGCCGTCCATCCCTCTGGCATTTTGCTGTCTGCGTGAGCAGCTCCTCTTTGGGCAAATGATCTGCTTCCTGGGAATATGCCCCCTCCCCTAGGATCACAGCAGCCCAGAGCACTGATAATTGATCCAATTAGGATGTTATCTTACGAGTTTCCTGTTAATGAAGAAGCTGCCTGGCAGTGCTAGCTGTTGCTCCAGCTGTGGGTGAAGGGCTCACTGTCCCCCAGTGCCCACGCAGCGTTATCACTGCTGTTAATGGGGGTCCCCCGGTGCCCACACAGCGTTATCACTGCTGTTAATGGGGGTCCCCCGGTGCCCACACAGCGTTATCACTGCTGTTAATGGGGGTCCCCCAGTGCCCACACAGCGTTATCACTGCTGTTAATGGGCAGCTCAGCCGTGGCGTGGGAATGCAGAGCCCCTCTGTACCAGGAATGCTGCCTGCACGGGTGTCTCCGGGTTAATGGGGAAACCAGCGAGCTGATAAGATAAGGCACACTGGAGGAGGAGGAGCAGCAGGATAACCACGGCTCTGTGCCATAGTCCTGGCACAGGGAGCCGGGGTGCAGGCAGCACTGCGAGCACCCCCCAGCCCTGCAGTTACTGCAAATGAATCGGGAAAAAGTGCAGTACAATACTTCAAGTTTCTGCTTAACAAAAACACGACAAAGTGCTTTAAACTGCATCCACTCCATTTTTTGTTGTTGTTGTTTTGAAGATTCTATCTCAAATACTTCTAAGTAATCTCCGAGGGGGAGGAACAATGGGGTTATTGTTTCTTTTCTCCTTCATTTTTCCTCCCGCATCACTGAGCAGCGCTGCCCCATAAAGCAGCCCCTGATCCTCGTGGAAGCGCTGCTCCAAAGGGCTCTGCGGCTGCGTGCTGCTCCCCTGCCCATGTTCCTCTCCCCTGGATCTGGGGTGGCTGGACAAGCTTTACCTCCTGGGAATGTGATGCAATTGGTCTTATTCAGAGCTTGGGTGGAAACCTGGCTGCTGACATGATTTGTGGGAGTCTCCCCATGCCGACTGCCTCGGCTCCAACATTCCTCTCCTGCTGGGAGCGTTTCCCTGCTGAGGCCGTGAGGACGGTGCTGTGTGCAGGGAGTGCCCGGCCTCCTGCTGCCTGCTGGCCTCCTGCACATCTCTCCTGGTGTGCATCCCCCAGGGCTTGTGGGGTTGCTGCACAATTACCCATTTTCTGTCCTTTTTTTCTCCTGGGTAAGAGTGATGGAACAGTCTGTGCTATAGTCCCTGTCCTGAAAAATCAGCTGGGACGGGATGAGCCAGAAAGGGCCCAGGGAGACCTTCCAGCTGGGCTCCTCCGGGGCTCCAGCAGCACCGCTCAGCCCCAAAGCTCCCTTTTCCCATTGCTGTTATTAAGCAGTGTGGTGCTCCAGTGGAAGATCTTGCAGCTCATGACTGAGAGGTTGGGTTTCTGCAGACGTATGCTGTTGTATCTCACTAACACAAGCTGCCTGCCGTGGTTAGCGCCGGCTCTGGGGCTGTTTTCCTTGGAGCAGGTTTCCAGCTGTTCCTCAGCCACAGCCCTGTGTCTAGCAAAACTGATGAAGCAGCATGTGCTGCTGCCTTCAGCGGAGCTGTGTGATGTGGCAGCCAGGCTGGGGGAATGCAGAGCACTGACCCTTCTGCCATGCTCCTTTCTCATCATCCTCCTCCTCCCTTGCTGCAGGGTGCCTGCAGCATCTTTTTCTGCCTCCTTGCAAGGGAGGAGCTAACAGGCTGTGCAGGACATGGGGACAGAGGATGGCCATGAAGATGCTCAGAGGGCTGGAGCACCTCTCCTGTGAGGGCAGGCTGAGGGAGCTGGGGCTGTTCAGCCTGGAGAAGAGAAGGCTCCAAGGAGACCTCATTGCAGCCTTCCAGTGTTTGAGAGGAGCAGGAGGGGGACCGACTTCATACGTGATCTGACAGTAATAGGACAAGGGGGAATGGCTTTAAACTGAAATAGGGGAAATTGAGATGAGGTGTTAGGAAGAAGTGCTTTACTCAGAGGGTGGTGAGGCCTTGGCACAGGCCCTGGCAGTGCCCAAGGCCAGGTTGGATAGGCCCTGGGCAGCCTGATCTGGTGGGGGCACCCAGCCCATGGCAGGGGATTGGAACCAGATGACTTTTAAAGTCCCTTCCAAGAAGCCATTCTATGATTCTGTGACACCACATCCATAGCAGGCTTGGGGGAGCAGGCTGGCCGCAGCAGGAGGCCCCACACTTCCTCCTGCAGTGCTGCACAGCTGCCGTGAGAGGCACTGCGGTCAAGAAACAGTGGGAAATGGGGAACTTCTGGGCTGGAGTTCTGGCCCCATTTGGTGGGATCACGTGGCTGGGAGCAGCTCTGGCTAAAGGCAGCATCCAGGCACGTGTGCATGGGGAAGCCACAGCCTGCACGTCCGCGCCTTGGAGGCTCCTGGTGCTCCGGGAGCGAGGGATCCTCAGCAACGAGAGGAGGGGAACGCTTCCAGTGACTCAGGGATTGCACTGCTAACAGCAATCAGATGTTGGCGTTGGTGCCTTGTTTTGTTTTGCTCATCCCATGCCAGTCACAAGCCCTAAGGAACTCTTCCAAGCAGGAGGAGCGGGGTTGGGGCGGTCGGGCCCTGCCCACGAGGTGATGGGGCTGTGGTGGTGGTGGCATCCTTCGTTTGGGCAGCTGGGAGAAGGAAGGGAGGATGCTGCGTGTCCTGGGAGTTCTCTGCTGCAAACTCTGTAAAATTTATAGTGGAAACAAGCTGTAAGCACAGCTCTGTGTCATCCTGGTTTTGAGATGGCTCGTTTTCATTTTGAAGAAAATATTTGAGAGCTTCTTTTGGTTTTCCTGTTGTGTTTGGGGGCTTTTTTTTTTTTTAATCATGAGGTAGGAAAAATACCTCCTTCATTCTGCCCCCTCTCCACCAAACCTCAAGAATTTTATCTTGGATTTGAGATCTAAGAAAAAAAGTATTCAAGTATTGCATGTGCCAGAGCAGGGGTGCCGTATGGACAAAAAGGGCTTAGCAGCATCATTACAATACTTTAAACAAGCTCGTGACTCACAGTGGAAGAACCTACAGCCCTTAGCTAGGAGCAGATGCCTCCTGTAAATGTGGAAAAATAGGTGCCGAAGACTGAGATCCATGAAAACCAGGGAGCCAGGCAGGAGGACCAGCCCCAGGGATGCTGGGACCCCAGCGCTTGGCCCTCCATGGCCACAGGGAATGGGTTCCCAGTGTTTTGGGAGCTGAAGCGTGCCAAGCAGCAGGCACCAGGGAGCGTGGCTTTGTCCGTCCGTCCGCTGGGTGCTGCCCATCCTTCTGCCAGGCTGCTCCAGGGCTGCCTGCAGCTGCCTCCCGTGGGGCCACCACGGGATGGGCGACTGTCTCCTGACTGCATACTTTCCTCTTTGTTTTAAATATTAATTGTGCCAAAGAAGAATGACTGTATAGACTTTGTGGGTGCTTAGGGCAGTTCCTGAGCAGGTTGTCTCCAGTGCTTCCGTAGGTGTTTAATTATTTATGTGGAGTGCAGCAGCTCCAACAGGAGAGGGTAAAACCTGCTTTAGATACCTTGGGGACCAGGGAGATCTTCAAGTGATGGGAGACAGAGCTCAGATCCATGCCCCAGAGAAAACAAGGGAGAATTTGCATCTCCATCCCCTTCCTTTCAAAGATGGGCGTAGTGGAACTGTAGTATGGATGGATCTGTAAGATCTCGTCTTCTGCTCTGTTAAATGCAAAGTCCAACCCAAATGGTGTTTTCCAGAAAGGCCAAGCAAGGGAAATACTATGGATGTAGATCCTGCTGGGATCTGGTGTTAAGCTTGATGGCAGCTGCAGAGAGGTTGTGTCCCTGAAGCAACAGTGGGAGTTGTCTATCACCTCTTTTTGCTGACTGAGCTTACTGAGTGCATTCTCTGTGCAGTGGCATCAGTCAGGAAATTATTTGTTGAATGCTGAAGTTCTTCTAAAACCTTCATCACTGAAAGCTTGTGCAGCACAAAGCCTTCCCCCAGACCTGATGTATTGCTTTATGGCCTTTCAGGCAAACAAGAGGTTGTGCTCTGAGTTCTAGCCAGGTGCAGTCCAGGAGCTGTGTCAGTGCTGTGCTATGCTTCAGCTAATAAGCTTAAAATACACTTTTTTTTGAGGAACTTCTGTGCTCTAGCAACTGAGGTATGACACTTAGTAGTTGCAGGAATGAATGTCAGTCACCCATGCTGAGCCAAATCATAGTGGTGAGCAGCATCAGTAGTGAGAATTAGCTTGAAAAAAGTAGAAATGATGGTAAAATCTTGTGCTTCTGGCACTGCTTTGGATCCTCGGTGTTGTGCATCGCCGTACCCTGGCTGTCTGTGCTGTGTGCAACCTCTCAGGGCACTGCTGGTTTGGAGAGTAGATTTAGCCTCCTCCTGGGGAGCAAGGCTTTGTGTTGTGAGCAAATTACTGACTTTAATCGACTTTCTTGCATTTCCTTTTCTAGATGCAAATGCTGGACAAGTTTCCGATGGAAGGAGGGCAGAAAGACCCCAAGCAAAGGATCATCCCCTTTCTGCCAGGTAGGGGAGCGAGCTCCTGCAAAAACCATGCTGGGTTTGGCATAGCAGTCCTGTGCCCATTGAAACATCTCTGTTTGTTAGCAGGGTGCCCAGTGAGTGTTAAACCCTTTCTCTCTGCCTCCAGAGAGCATTGTGGGTGACTTCAGCCAGCAGTCCCACTTGCACAGCTTCCTCCAGGAGCAGCTCCACAGCAGCCCACATGTTTCCAGAGGGGCATAGCACAGGGCTGAGGGCAGTGTGAGGCTCCCCAGGAACTGCTCATTTGCTGTATTTCCTGCCCCGTGTAATTCAAAGGGCTATCCTGACAGGAGGAAATAACGATTGAATTCCACATGTTAAATCAAACTGATTGACAGCCTCAGCTTCCTCCCATGATGTTTGGGGCTGGTTGCTCAAAGACAGGATTTCTGTGGCATGACACGTGCCCCCCAGCACAACGTGCAGCTGAGGATTTGTGTGCCCAAGGAACAGATGCAATGGCCCATTTCAAACTTTGTGGTGCAGGGGATTGCTTGTGGCTCCCTTTGAGGCTGATGTTACGGGGGGGAAAAAAGAGCCCTAATGCACCATGCAAAAATACGCACACTGGGGGGACCCTGGGAGTCTTTCATGCACCCATAACTAATGGGTTTGACCACAAAGTTGTCTTTTACCCCGTCCACAAGTAGCTAATGGGCATATTTAGAAATGTCACGGTACCATAATCACTTCCAGTGGCTGTCAAGCTTATTTAATGTAGCCCTTTGTGCTGTGTTCTGCCTCCTGGCTTTTCTAAAAACATAAAGGCATTTAGTGGGGTTTAGTTTTCTCTGACTGGCATGAAGAAAGTCGTTTACACCCGCTTCTGAGTAAGGGAATATTGTCTGGATTTGCCACAGGGGGATTTCTGATTCTGGCTTGTCCTTGTGCTCTAGCATCAGCAAAGCACACCTGACATTAATACAGAGGAAAAGCCCTTGCTGCACAACTACTGCCAGCAAGGACTGGGGAGGAAAAATGAAAGCCAAATTGGCAGAGGGCATAACTTGGAAAAATCGGACTTATGGTTTGGCTATGCTGCGCTTGCAAAGAATTCCCACCAAAATGCTGCTATTTTTGGAAGGTAGCATTGGGCTCGGGAAGCCTGGCTGGAGCCCTGCTTTTCGCAGCACACTCATCAATATTTGTCTCTTCTTCTTTGTGTTGAAATAGTTTTCCATCACTAGGAGGCTGGGGTTTCCACTGGAGAAAAAGGGGGTTGAAGTTGCTGGAAAAACGATGCCTGGATTTTGTGTAATAAAGTGGTCTGGGAAAGTTAGGATGACCATGTTCTGTAGGAGCTTGTGCATTACTTCTTTAGAGGCCTTTGCCCTTTTGCTCTGTTCCCCTTCTTGTAACAGGATTAAATAGCAGTTTCCCTGTTTGGGTTGGTGATGGATTTTGTTGCTTGCAGCTGAACCCAGACTTCATCTGTCTCTGCTTTGTGTGCCATCTGCGTGAGCTCAGTGCACAGCCCTGGGTCTCTCTCTGCAAAACGTGGCTCTGGTATGCTCAGACTTGCAAGGTTTTTGATTATGTTCTGCTTCTGTGTGTACTGAAGTTTTCTTCCAGTCCCATTTTGAGCAGCATTTTTAGCATCTGAATTTCATTACGAATGGAGATTTGGCTCCAGTGGCTTACTGAAAGCATGTTGCTGTCTGGGAGATGGCTGTAGAGTAACGTTGGACAGTGTGGCCACTGAAATTCTCAAAAGAGTCTCCTGTGCCCCTGTGCTTCCTGCAGCTCTGGCTTTCTTGGCAAAGCCCTGAGCCTCCCGAACTCGGGGTCACCACCACGAGATGCCGTCTGAGTTTGTTCATCAGGCTGCTTTCCTGGAATGGAAGAGAGCTCCATGACTACTCCAGAGTTACGACACCCAGCCCACAGGAACTCTGTTTGCTTTGTGCCACTTTGTTTTACTAATGCTATTTGTTTCGAGGATTTGCTTCTTGGAAATTTCTAGAGACTTTGGGACTTTGAAGTGTATCAGAAAATACTTTAATAAGTGCAAGTCCTTCAGCCCACTCAACCCTTTTGAAACAAAATCATTAAGGCTGGGTTCTCCTAAGGGGAGTGGAGCAATAGCATTTGAGGGCTTTGGGTTTGTCCCTTCCCAGGTGTAAGCCCCATGCTCCTCTGTAGCACAGCTGGGTTGGGTCAGGTCCAGCCTTGCTGCAGCCCCAGCACTGTGCCTGGAGAGCCTCCGCTGCCATGCAGAGGGATCTGCAGTGGACTCTTGGCTACTGGTGCTGGCTTTGAGTCACCAGCACAGCCTGCCTAGCGTTGTGTGCTGTTGAGGATGGCCCTGAGAAGCAGTGCAGGCTACACCCAGCCCGTGCATGGAATCAGCTGTGGTCCCTGGGGCAGAGCCAGGAGTGGTGGGAATGGAGGTCCTGGGGGATGCTGTGGCTGCAGGATCCGTCCCCGCCTGCAGGACTTCCCACGAAGGGTTACGTGTTTGCTGGCTGGGGAGATGATGGGATGGAGACCCCAGGAAAGAATGAACTAAGAAAACAAATGAGCTCAGTTGGGCCAGTTGTGTAAAGGCTGCGCCAGATCTTTCAGGAAACAGCTTTTATAAGGAGAGCAGAGCCTTCCAAACACCGTACAGCCCAAGAGGCCTGGAGCTGATCCTGGCCAGCCTGGAAACGTGAAGCAGGCAAGGAGGGGTTGCCTGAGGCTGAGCTAACTTTGGCTGTAAAGTTGCTTTTTAGGAAGCTTTAGCTGCAGACAATAGTGAACTCCCAAGAAAGAAGGAGGGGAAAGGATTTGGTGGGATTGTCTTAAAGAGCAGAATGATGCCTCCTTTCTGCTCTCTTCCCAGCCTGCTAACCTGCTTGGCACTGGTGTCATGCTGCCCACATACTTTAGGGCTTTTCTCCCAGGACATCTGTGAGGTTGCTCACTGCTCCCAACAAAGGCCTTTATGAAGGAGATGGAAGAGAGCTCATTCATCTTCCAGCTGTGGTACCTGACTTTCCCCAGTCCCACTGCATCGACATCAGAGCTGAAGGTGGGCAAAGGTCCTTATGACTCTTTTCTGCTCTGGCAAGGTGGCTGTCCCTGCCGTAGCAGGGTGGTGTGGACAGTCCTAGGCTGGTTTGCAGCCCACAGTCTGTACAATTGCCTTTCCTGTAGGGTTTCAATTGATCCTGCTGGCATGCAGTGTTACCGCAGGCAGAGTCCTGTGGGGAAGCAGTTGCTCTGCTTCTGACCTTTGAGCTGTCATTAAACAAACTGTCTTGTGTTTTTCTCCATTATATGGCTCTGCAGGCCCTAGGAACAATGCTCTTGGGAACGTTTTGATTCAGGGAACTCCTGCATTTCTCAGAGGGTTCCTATGTGGATGCTTTGCAATAGGGCTTTCAGGAAGATTTTAGGGCATCTTTCCATGCAGTTCCACTCTCTTGCTTGTGGTGAAAAGCTGCTGAGTCCAATGGGATAAGCAGAATTCACAAGGAGGGAGCTATCTTTCCTCCTCCTTTTCTTCCTTTTTTTTTTTTCCCTTTGATTCATTTTTCCTTTTTTTTTTTCCTTTTTCTTTCTGTTTTTTCAGTAGGAAGGATAACGAGGCCATTGCTGTCTGCAGTAGCAGAGCAAGGAAGCCATGATACTGTAGTTTGCTGCTGAGCTGGGTGGGGAAGAGAAAGCATCTTCTCTTGCATCATCGAAGTGGCCAAGCAGCATCCCGAAGAGCTTTACTGTTTTAGTGCAGGACAAAATCCTGTACCTGCAGGGGCCGTGGGGGTTTCCCCCTTCTCTTTTCTTCCATGGAAGTTTCATCTCTTCAGATCTGTTCCTCTGGCCACCTCACCCAGTACTGAGAGATGTCTTGTCCCATTTTTTGTGCGCTGTAGTTTCTCAGTGACATTTGTTCTGAGATTTGTGCAGGTGAACAGATAGGACTAACTGCTCCCCCAGCACAATCTCAAACCACGGGAGTGCAAGGGGCTGTCTCGATAGAGGCCCTGCATAATTCACCTCCATCTCAGAGACCTACGGGACTTGATGCTCATGATATTCCCAAGACAGCCACAGAGGCATTTTGCTGGCCCCCCTCCGTTCCACCAGGATGTGCACATAGCACAGAACTTTGCCAAACAGACGCTAAGTGCAGGGCTCCTGGAAATGCTGTCTCCCACACCCGCTTCCCCATCCCAGGAATAGCCCACGTAGCTGCCTGCCCCTCCGTGGGCTGGGACTAATTATGTGTACGTTTGGGGCTGCCTTTTTTTATTTTATTTTATTTTATTTTATTTTTTTGAAGTGAGTTTGGAACTCGTGTCAGGGAAAATCTGGATGTGATTTGAAAGGTGCAGAGAAGTGAATTCTTTCCGAAGCGGTGGGGAGGGGGGAGTCCTTCAGGGCAAAGCGAGAGGCGCAGACATTTTTCCAGTCTTGAAATCTCTGGCTCCACTCAAGGCTGAGATCAGAGACATCAGGGTGATGCCTTTAAGGTTCACTGCCCCTCAGCTTGCTTGAGATCCAGTAACAGCCTTTGGCTCAAGAGGAGCCCCAACCATTTTGCTGTGAAATTCCTCTGCATCCTTTTATTCTGCTCCTTGCTCTGTGGAGGGGATAATTTGCACAGCCCTCCTTCCCTACCTGTTTGTTTAGAGAGATTAACCTCTCTTGAGGGCCGCCTGCTCTATCTCATACCACGTGGAGACCCCCATTCCTTATCAGCCGTTTCCCCCAGCTCTCCTCTGACACTGTGCAGCCCCCGAAGGATCGGGGGGCTGTGCTGCATCACTTCTCACCCCCCTCCTGAGTTCCTGCTGCGCCCTTTGCTCTCAGTCCGTCAGGTAAAGCAAAGCAGCTTGGATTAGCTACGAAGGGGTGGGTATTTTTCCAGTCCTGGGAGAGCAGAAACTCTCTGGCTCCAGAGGGTTTTTGTGAGCAGTGTGGCTTCAGTGATGAAGCTTCTTTGGCTGGAGCCAGGTGCCAGCTCCTCTGCATGGGGACAGAGCTCGTGCTCTACCAGCATCCTCCTGCTCCTGTCTAGCTGAGTGCAAGGCAGCCCACTGGTGCTATTTCTGCTGTCAAAGCCCTGAGCCCAGTGATCTGCAGCTTAAATGCAGAAGGGCAGCCTCTGCTCCAGCAGTGCCCTGCTGGGTGGGGAGCGAAAGCTAGTGGATTGTCCTGGCTGGCCTCTAGGGGTCAAAGCTCCATTGCAGTGGGCATTTGCTGGGGAAGGGAGTGCAGAGACTGGGGGAAAGGAAGATTTTAAGGAGAGATCTGAAGGAAACCATGCCAGTGGCATGACTGTGTTTCCAGGAAAACTGTCTCTAGGGTGAAGTACAGCATGGGACAAAGCATGAAGATGCTCACTAAGAAATCTGTTAATTTGGAGATGTGTGAGACATGCAGAAGCCAGATTCGTGCTTCAAACCAGCTAGCAGTGAAGGTACCTCTCCCACCTTTGTTTGCATCATCTTTTGTTGTCCCACATCCCTTCCTCCCACGGGCCCACGTACAGCTCTGTTTGGCAGCCAGCAGCTTGTGGTAACTGCTGACAGTGACATTTGGAAACGGCCATATAATTGATAACAGAAGATGCTGTCTGCTGCTTTCAGCTCTTCCCTTTAGTATGCAGTCTGCAGCAATGAGAGGACAAGTGGATGGGAGGGGTGGGATTCGGGGCAGCATCACCCTTGGGGTCAGGATGGCGTGTGGGTGGGTGTGCCAGAGGAGAGGAAAGAACAGCCCCCAGCACCAGTGGGTAGAAATGGACAGGGAGAGCTCGGCTGGGTCTGAGGATAAGGGAGATCACTGCCTGTGATATGCACTTCTTGGTCCCCTGGGGAAGGAGGAAAGCAGAGAGATTTGGGAGGGCACATTGCTGGGCTGGGCTGTGGGATGCGTTGGATGGATTTGCTGCCTATCCATCATGTTGGGTGAATCCCTGACAGCGTGTGGTATGCCTCTGGCCACGGTGGGTGGAAATGAGTAGCAGTGGTGGAGGGAGAGGAATGTCCCTGTGGAAAAGGGGAAGAAAGGAGGAGTGCATCTGTGATGGTGAGATGCAGAGCTTTGTATCCAGGGAGCAGTGCATCCCAGGAGGCTGTGAGCTGTACTCGCTGACGGAGCCTCAAAACAGCATCAGGGCTCTCTGTGGTTTTCCAGGCTTCCCTCCCAGCAGGGCAAAGAACAATATTGGCTCCCTCCTGTCTGTCGAAAGCTCAGGGCAGTGAAAGAGCGGAAATGGAAGCAGTGGAACAAAGCAAGCACCAGAGCTGATCAGATTGTATCAGCGGGTCAAAAGGGGAGGGAGAGGAGGTCAGACAGGGCAGGGGGAAAGCGGGATGAGTGCCCACAGCCATTCCTACAGGCTGCCTGCAGGGTCTCTGCTGAGCTGGACTTCTGCCTTCGAAGTCCTTCAGATGTGGCCAGATGTTGCCTTTGTGGTGGGTCGGGATTTTTTTTGAGTTTCTCTGTTCCTGGTGCCCCTCCGAGTGCCCCATCCAGGTGGCTTGGTTGTAAGAACAAACCAGGCTCAACAAGGAGAGAAAACAAGTGCACAAATGTTGGAGTCAGCAAGGGGAGCCGGAGATGTGGCTTCTGCTGCTGTGTGACTGTTGGATTTGTGTTTCCTCTGGATGGGTCAGAGCCCCAGAAGAGCTCTGCATAAAAAACTGAATCCTTTTAGTATTTCTCACTGTGAAGTTTGATTTTGACTTTGATGTCCTGTTGATGTAAATATCTATGGTGTCATTATTCTTTCTAAATGAAACTAATCCTCATTGCTCCTGAGCAATCCTACAACAATAAACCATTCTGCACTGCTTAATTCTCCCCAGCAGCTGCAAACAGCCAGTGAGTGTGTGAAATGTGGTTTCAGTGTAGATGGAGGTGTAGACAGGGAACATCCTCCCACTCCTGCACTGAAAATCAGTGAAAAGAGACTTCATCTGCTTTGATTTTTAAGGAGCTGCTTATATTTCAGCCCCCTCTTTTCCAGTTTTATTCCCTCTAGCTGTAAAGGATGGGTTGTGCTGGTCAGACTGCTCCAGTCAAACACTGATTGAGAGTAATAATGCTGCCAGGTTACACTTGCAGAACATATGTGGGACACCCAGCTTCTGCTGTGAAACAAATATGTATCAAGCAAGGCAGGTGTGATGCTCCAGTGCAGCTACAGTTGTAGTACGGTAATGTAGCACTACATAAATGTATTCACTGGAATGAAGTGTTGTCTATTAAACTGGAGAAAGAACACTTCCTAAATTGTCACCCTGCTTGACATGTTCCCAGGTGATAAAAGTCTGCTCACAGCTGCGTGTGTATAAAGGGCAGTGTATTTTACTGCACTTCCTTGTGCAGTGACGTGCTAACAGGGAGGGAGGCTCATTGCTCTGTTTGTGCATGCATAACATTGTGTGGAGGTAAATATGAAAATTGAATCATTTCTAAGTGCTTGAGTTGTGGCAGGAGTCAGAAGATGATGGAGGTGGCACCAGCAGTGACCTTACCAGCTGGTAGAAACCCCCACTGGTCAGCAAGATATGCAGAGCGGCCTCCCCTCGTGTTATCCCATTTGTGCTCCTCATGCTGAGGCTTATGGTGGGAGCTACAGCAGGGAGGGGTGCAGATGATAGGACATGAACAATGTCACGCATTTCTCATGCATTATATGGTTTTCAGCCACATGAAAAGCCCCCGTGGCAGCACTGTTATTCCCATTTTGCAGGTACAGTGTAAAGGAAGCGTGCCCAGGAAAATGTTGCATCTCATTGCTCCGGGAGGGAAGCAATTTCCTGCTCTCTCTTGCTTTTCAAGTCAAGGATTTAGATAGCTCTATTTGGCAGCACTGGAGGGTCTATAATTATGTTAATTAGGCATTTTGATGGGAAAACAGCTTTCTGATAGAAAATAAACTTCATTGTTGAAGAATACTGGATCTAGAGCGAATCAAGAGACGAGCTGGGTTTCCTGCTGTTTCATATGCTCGGTGCCTGGGCTAATTTAAGATCACTTCAGTTGTTGTGATGTATTTATTCCCCGTAACTATATTCTTTTTATTATTATTCACTGGCATCTGTTTGTTAAACATTTAAATATGCCCCCACCCAGAGTGTGTTATTTTAGACATTTATAATATGCACACCCATCAGTGATTTCACTTTGGCAGACGTAAAAACTAAACAGCTATTCTTTACAGTTGGCAGCAAAACTACTCTGATCCATTCGTCTTTTTGAAAATCATCATTCAAATAGAAATATATGCAGCAAATATACCATGACTGCTGATGAGAAAACTGTTGATCCTGTGCTTGTCTGATGGAAAATAATTGCTATAGGCAAGGGGGGAGCTGTGGCTGTGGCTCCTTTTCTTTCTCCCAGTGCTTCCAGACAACTTCTGTGTTCCCAGACTATTCACCCTTGTAAAAGACAGATTGAATAGGGGGGGATTTCTTTTTCCACTGTATCACAAAGGCTGCCAGACTTGGCTGTGGCTGGCTGCAAGAAGGAATGCATTTCAGGGGAGAGCGTTTCCCACCAGGAACATCTCAGCCCTTTGCTGTCAGTGGGACATAAATGAGAAGCAATCCTGGTATGAGCCAGTCTGACCCTTTGCATTTCAATTCAGGGCAAGGTTAGAGCTAGTACTGAGTGTGATTGCTGTGTGCTGCCTTTGACAGTCCAGTTTTGAAGGCATTCTGCATTAACTGAGCCTAATAGGAGATTTGGCTCCTCCATAAAGTTCTGATTCATGCTCCATGCAGGCTGAAATTGGGTTGTTTTAGTTCATCTCTGCTTAAAAAATGTGTTGGCAGGCAGCACAAGTCATGCGTGCTCCAGATCTTGGCCAAGTCAGGGAGTACTGGAGGGTTTTAAAGGCGGTAGTGGAGGGTTTGTGATCGGCATGTGACCATTTTAACACATGCTGTGCACGGGCAGCTTGGTAGCATCCAGCCGCTGGTTCCAGCACTGCCAGGGCTCCTGCCAGGGCTTGCTGGAGGGGCTCAGGGTAGCCACAGCACAGAGCAGGGCTCAGTGACCCCTCAGGGTGCTTTGCCATTTTCTAATGCTGCTTACAAAGGGAGTGTGATGGTGCTTGGCTTCTGTTTTGCCCCATGATACCTCCTCGATAAGTGGAGGGTTTGCATGGACAGACACATCAGTTATACACTGTGGGTTTGGTGGTAGGATCAGAAACACAGGTGGGGGCAAAAGGAGACAAGACTTTGATGTGATATAGGGAATGTCAGAAGGAACTTGTGGCAGCTTTAATACCCCTTCCCAAACCACAGTCAGGTTCCTGTATTGCAAAGTAGTGCCAGTGTATGTTCTGAGTGTGCTGAAAGTCTGAAATCCTACCACACAGCAGTCCTTTTGATCACCCAGTCTCTGTGTGTATCTGTTTCACTGTCTGCTAATGGCTTTTGTCTCATTAAAAGCCAGAGGAGCTGTTCTCTGTGAAAGCAGCTTGAAGCATTTAGGACTCATTAGGCTTCAAAGGAAATAGGCTGTACCACGAGCAAGAGGGGAGGAAGTGGAGTGGCAAGAGGATCCCATTAATGGAGAACAAAAATAAACCCCAGACAGGAAGGAAAATCCTATAGGTCTGACTCAGACCTGCAGTCCCGACACTGTGGCTTTGAGGACCGATTTGACACTGGAGCAGCCCTGGGTGAAACCCCCTGGCTTGGCAGCTGCCCGTGCTGCAGCCGAGTGCCGTGAGTGAGCCCAGAGCCCATGGCCTGCAGTGAGGGACAGATGTCCCTGTCATAGGGATGTCCACATCTCTGGCCAGCTGAAGATTGCTAGTGGACTTGTACACCTGTGCTTGCAAGCAGGAAGTAAGATATCGGGCACGTGCTCCTCCTTCATCACTACACTGGTGAGGAGAGATGGGGATGCACGTTGCTGGTCATTGGTTCCTCTTCTCTCCGCTTAAATACTCTTGCCATTTTAAATATGCTTTGTTCTAATAACGATTTAATGCACAGGAGGGAACTTGCTATGGGTATGGTGCTTTTTGTGAGGTGCACAAGGAGTAGGTCCTGATGGGGTGATTCAAAAGAGAGCATCCCTGAGCGTTGCACTGACCTGCTCTTTTCTGCCTGTCCTATTTCAGGGAAGATCCTCTTCCGACGCAGTCACATCCGCGATGTTGCAGTCAAGCGCCTGATACCGATCGATGAGTACTGCAAGGTAAGGGGAGGTCTCCAGCATCAGCCAAAGGTGAAACCACTTGATCAGGCTCAGTCCCATCCTTCTAATAGTATATAATGGGGTGGGTGCACTCTCTCTCACCATCAAACCTTGCTGCTGATGAAAACCCACCCAGTGATTCTCCCACCCAATGATCATGTCATCGTGGAGGCAAGATACAGTTGACTGTGACCTTTCCCAAGTAAGGCTGAGACAATTTCATCCATATTCTTCAAGAATACAAGACTGTGCTAAAGTGTAAAGCAAATTATGATGTTAGGGCAGGATGCGTTATGTTTTTTTTTTTCCTGGGAAAAATAAAAGTCCACCAAAAATTATTTTGCACAAACTATACCATGTCTCTCCATGTCAAAGAAGTGCACCAGTACTTAGAGCAGCCATGAAATGGTCTGGAGGTGGGACTGGCGCTTCCAAAATCCATTATGAATGCTGTTGAAAGCATATACAAAGACTGCCAAGCCTGGGGGAGAAGATGGGGAAACAGTGAAATGTTTGTCATATTCCATAGGTGCAGGAGGAGACTGTGGACTAGGATTTTGTATGGCAGGAGGGACTGTGGGTTTGGGGACTCAGCCAGGCCTAGGGGAGAGTTGTTGTGGCTGCAGGAACATGTACAAAGGTAAAGGTGAATTAGTGAATGCATCTTGACAGCTGTGCCGTGGGGCTGCAGGTGAAAACCATGGAGGGCCGGGACGGCAGAGTGATGGAGATGTGGTGCAAGGTGAGCTTAGATCTTTGAGGTCCAAACAGAGCAGCACCAGAAAGCTGATGGTGCAAATCACTGCTTGGCTCCAGCCTTGTCATCTGAGTCACTAAAATATGCCAGCTCCACACAGACACACCCAACCGTAAATTTAATTTTTGAGAAGAAAAGGTCCCTAAGTGATAAGATGCTGTGGCTGTCTGTTTCAGAAGGATGCCATTAATGGCATAAAATATAATGAATCCATTTGACTTAACAACTGGAATGTAGTGGCTGATGTTATATGACCCACTTAGAGAGCCGCTCTCTCCTCCTCGCATTAATGCACTGCCAAGTAATAAAATGCACACTGAGCCTGGCCTTCCAGTTGCTGCTGTTAACCATAAAGCTGCTGCTGAGCTCAAGGGTGGGCATGGGACCAAAGAGCTGCAGAGCTGTGGGATGAGCAAGGGGTCAGTGGGAGCAGAGGGAGCTCCTCCAGGGCATGTCGTGCTGCAGGGCTCAGACACCACGCAGTCCCACCACGCTCTCCCTGCTCTGGTTATTGTTGGAGTTGGGCACTGCGTGTGCTGGTGCAGAACAGAAACTCAGAAGTGGGGGTTAAGGGAATCTGTTGTGAACAGGTTCCCACAGAAGACTGAGTAGGAAAGTGTTTGCTTTCTTGCCATCTCCATGTAGAGAAATGCGGTATCTTCATTCTCTGGGAGAGCCCTGGAAAGGTGCAGGAGATGAGGCAGATGAGGGGAGCAAGGGAGGGAAGCGCTGCTTTCAGTGGGCTGGGTTCTTGCTGAACTCAGCAGGGCTCTGTCCTTGGTCCCTCCATTCTGAAAAGGACCAATTTAAGGTAAGGTCCAAGAAAAGCAGCAAAAAAATTTAGAGCAACTGGTAAGAGCAACCAGTCCCAAATTGAGAATTTAAACAACCATAGGAATGATGAGGAGGGGCAACAGAGGTCTGAAGTTTCTTCCCAGACCTCCAGTTTATTCTCTTTGTGTTCTGCATTTGTTGGTGTTTCTCCTGATGTGGGAACTCCTTCCTTAGGAGTTGAGAAAAGTTAGTTGAAAAGTGGTAGTTAGTAACACTTGAGAAAGTGTTAGTTGGAGTGTGGATGGAGGAGTTGCAATGCAGTGATGCCCTAGCCCAGCAAGAATCTGTAGACCTCTGTCTAGTCCCTGCTAGAGAATAATCCCCTCTCACTCCCTGGAAGGTGGATTCTGTTGCAATGAAGCATCTTTGTCTTCAGTAAATGACTGAAGTGACTCGCTGTCGTTCCAACACAAAGCTGAAGCTGTGTGCTCATGGCCCTTGCCAGTTCTCTCTTTTTGGTGGCAGAGCCAGAGGTGGGACAGACATCTGCCAGTCATGATGTTTTTGTGTTCGTGGCCGCAGCTGCAGTAGTCCATGCCCAGGTGGGCTGCAGGGTGGTCATGCATCCTGGCATCTTGAAAGATGAACTATGAGTTGTGCCTTCTGTGCTCCCAGCGCAAGATATGTTCTGTGATCGTCCCCTGCTATCAGAGGGTGTGGAGCTTTCCCCAGGCTGCAGAATTGGGGTAGTTTTGGCACAGGAAGATGTCTAGATCATGGGATGCCTGGTAATGGGGAGTGGTACCCCCATGGGAATGGCATCCATGCAGATCCTGGGCTTCGAATAGTCCTTCCCTGGACACAAAAGCCATGGAGTGAGTGGTTTTCTCTCTCCAGTCTCTCTCACATGATCTCGTGTGCAGTAGGGCTGTGATTAGTGGTTTAACTGTCTGCTGTGCTGGCAGTGAGTGACCATGAACTGAACGGCTGGAAGGCTTTTGGGGGCCAGCAGTTAGGTCAGGATGGAGCCACATCTGATCTGTGTGGTAACCCCAGGGCTTTGCAGATGTGGCTTTGTCTCTGATACAGATTCCGTTTGCCCGCACTCCTTTCATGAGACTGCTGTGACAGCAAATGGAGGGTGGGGGAATTACACAGAAAATTGGTCAAACATCTGCTTCAGGACAGGAAGCAGGGATGCAGTGTTGCTCTGTGATTTCAGATCTCCGGTTTCATGTCTGTTCCACTTTTTGTAGTCTCCATCACCCATGGCTCTGTTCCTTCCTGTGAGCAGGGACCAGCACAGTGCTCCATGGAGCTGTGACCCCGTCCCTGCACTCTGAGGCTCCTTGCCCAGGTGGCAGTGCTTCACATCACCGGTGTCTCTGTTTCACCTGCAGGCTCTGATCCAGCTGCCTCCCTACATCTCCCAGTGTGAGGAGGTTCTGCAGTTCTTTGAGACCCGACCCGACGACTTGTCTCCCCCCAAAGAGTAAGTTGGTTGGATGGCTGCTGCCACTGGGGTGGTGGTGCAACACCACCTGCCTTCAGCTTGCCAACATCCAAGAGTCTGGCATCCCTTTGCAGTTCCCCCGGAGTCACACGTGTGGGATGTGGATGCTTTATTGGAGAAGGAACAGGGGCTGTGCAGCTCGGGGTGGACACCTCCACCCGCTCAGCCAGCTCCTAGAGTACCACCTCCAGCAGGCAGTGGATGCACCTCTCCAGGACCCCATCAAGTGCTGGTGTTCCCCCAAGCCAGCCAGACACAGTTCTGCTATCTGCTCGTAAAATGCTGGTTTCAGAAACATGGTCAGACTGAAAAGCCTCATTTCCCATGGCAGTGCCCAGGATAGGACTTTCAGTTACAATACCCTCTGCCTCATTCAGGGGCTCTTTCCCTCAGCCATGTCTGTGAGCCCCATCCATAACCACTCCTGGCTTTTTCTATGCAAAACAAGGAATGTTTGCAAGGAGTCTCGCGTGCCTTACGCAACTCTGTGTGGTTGTAAGTCTTGTGACTATGAGCTGCTTTGGCCAGGAGCCACCCATCTCTTACTAATCACAAGCAGCATAAATCTGAGCGGCTGCCTCCATCTCCTGCTATGCAGCTCTCTTCATGCTGCATGTGACACTATGCGCAGCTCTACTGAAGGTTGAGCAATGGAGGAGGTTTGATTAATTGTGCAAGGGAAGGCAGTAAATTGATTTGACATCATTCTGTATTGGAAGGGTGTGGAGGTAGATAAAGGGATTTTGTTTTTCTCCTCTGAGCGGGAACACTGAGTCTTTCAGGCCTTTAGTCAAGTGCTGTGCTTGGGTGGATTAGATCTTCTCTCTGGGTTTTAGATTTTTTTCATTTGTTTGCTTTAATTCCCCTTCCTCCATCCCTGTTTTCCTCCTTTGGTTTCTTGGCCTATTGTCATTCCTTCTGCAGCTCACAGTCACTCGATGAGATTGGTCTGAGGGCCCTGCAGCCCATTAACTAATTGCGTGCTGTCAGCTGCTCCTCTCATCCATCCTGCCAGCTACTACTCAGCACTTAACCTGCCTGGGTGGCTGTCCTTCAGCAAAGACGGCCACTCAGGGGCGAGCAAAAGACACAACAACAATGTGAGCTTGCAAGGACGTTAGGTGGGGGCTTATCGTGGGAATTATCAGCTGCTGGAGCTGTTTCAGGGCATGGGGAGCTGCCTGTGCATGGGTCTGAGCCCTGCACAGGAGGGTGATGAGCTGCTTTGCAAAGGGAGTTGCCTACTGAAGCTGCCTGGGGCTGGGGCACCAGCACGCATCGAAGGTCGTAGGGTACCTGTGGGTGCAAAACTGCACTCATTGCAGAGTTTCTTTGTGTTTGGCCACTGTTGTGCAGGGTGGATGAGCGGGTGAGGCACCACTGAGTGCAGTGCTGGGATGTGCTGCCTGCCCCTGCTCTCCTGGGAGGAGAGGTGAGCTTGCAGCACGCAGAAGGACTTAGTGAGTGACTCTCATCCCTTTGCCTCCAGCAGCAAAATGCTACAGCATCTCAAGGACAACTGTGTTGTGTTTCATATCCCAGCCTGAATGCCAGAGGGGTATTTATTAGGTACAATTCAAAATGCTAATTAATAAAAGTCCTTGGCTCTCTCCTCTGGAGAGATTGGTGGGAGCCCTCTCCCGAGCCCTGCGCGGGCGCACGGCCAGCATCCCCGTACCAGTGTGGGAGCTGCCACGGATGGCGGGGCTGCAGCAGACGTGGTGGCGTGTCTGGGGTTTGGCCGGATGTCATCGTTCATAAAGCAGATAAATACTTCTCTCCGGGAATTTGAAAGGGAGCCAGGCCAGGAATGGAGAACGGAGGAAAAAAAAAAAGGCAGCTTTTTATGCTGGGTGGCTGGAAGGTGGGAATGAGGGAGGAAAAAAATGACCAGTCAGCATGCTTTGTGCCAAGCCAAGCCGCTGCTGATGTGGCACCATAGCTGGGAGCATTCCTGCTCCTGTCCCTTGGCCTGTCCCAGGTTGCAGCACAAAGCAGTGGCTGCTGTTGGTGATGGAGACGTGCCCTTGGGTGCTGCTGGGTGTGCCCTCTGCTTTCTTTTTTCTGGGGTACACAGAGAAGGATCCCCCTCTCTCGCATCACACCATGATGTGCAACCACTTTCAGGAGCTGCAGCTGCTGCAGTCCATGGAGCTCTATTTAACTGCAAAGGGTGAATGTAGTCCCTGGATCTGGCAGCCTTTGGAATAGAAAGCGGAGAGCTCGTGCATCTGTCCCTCTAGTGTCTGTTTTCCCCAGCACTGGAGCTGCTCCTGGGCAGATCCAGGGCTTTCCTCGTGCTCTCCTGCAGTGCAGCTCCATGCAGTGTCTGTCTGCTGGCATTGGGAGCAGCAACGAAAGCCAGTCACCGGTTACTACCCTGAGGGCTGTGGCTTTTCTCAATCTCTCACTCACTTTACGACCTCTAGCGCTGCTACTGGCATGCACAAAGGGAGATAGAGAAGGAAACTGAATGGAGAGGGAAAGAGTCAAACGCATCCTTTTTCCCCCACTGCTTCCAACTTGGCAATAGATTGCAGCCAGAAGCTGAGCTGAGACAGGAATCTGCAGCACTCAGAGGGTGGAAGAGGGAGGTGAAGCCCTTGCTCCATCCCCTCCACACACACCCGCCAACTTTCCAGCATCCTCCTGCCCAGAGGGACCACTTCAAACAGGAGCGGCTGAGGTTGTGCTGTTTCCACTGGCAGAGATGCTGTGGCTTTTGTGACATGGATCTCTGTCCAGCAAGCTCTGGACTGAGATAACTCAGCTGAGCCCTCAGAGGGCTGCCCAGCGGTGGGCAGGAGCGGGGTTGTCATCTGGAGGAAATGGCTATGTTTGGGATGAGGTGGTTCCACAGAGCTGGATTGCGGGAAAGAAGAGAACTGCTTGTGGAAAGAAATCCTCCAAAAGCTTAGCAATCAGTGGGGCTGTGGGATTTTTCTCCCCAGTGCTGTATGGAAGCCCACTAAACCATAGTTTCAAAGGAGAATCATCATCAAATTCCTGCTCGCCACGTATCAGCAGGTCTGACCGGCAGCAGGATGCTTGGCTGTTGAGGTGGGAAGTTGCTATGTGCACCCCTCACCCTCCCTTTTTCAATTCCAAGCAGTTTTTAACCACAACAGAGAGCTGCTGGAACGAGGCTGGGGACGTCTGAGCTGCTGGGCACAGATCCACCGCTGAGTCAGGGCCTGTGGCTCACGCTGCTGCCCTCTGGGTGCTGCTCTGCCACCCATAGGAGCCCAGGTTAACTGCAGTGGGACAGTGTCCCCACTTCAGTGATTGTACCATACAGGTGAGGAGCACTGGGAACAGAGCTGTTGTTTGCTTCCCAGAGCTGTGGAGCTATGCAGGAGGTCAGAGAATCGTAGAATCTTGCCATGAAGGCTGTTTGATTTTTGGCAGCTGGGCATCCAGTGGAAGCACGGGTACCTGTAGAACAAACTTGTTATCTGTTACCATGCTTAAAGGATGTCCTTGGGCGCCTCACCTCACACACTGTGGATTCACAGTTTGAAAGCTACTGGCTTCAGGAGATACTTATGTCTTCAAAATACATAAATTCCTCTTGTCCTTCTCTAAAACATGTCTCAGCACTACATCAGTGCCCATCCTGCCTTCGGAGACCCCAGCTGGGAGCTGTGTGGGTGAACTTGAGCTGCTGCTTGCTAGCCTGCAGATGAATGAGAAACCTCCTCCTGCTGCTATTGAGCAAACATCCTCCAGGAAGTGCGTTGTGCACACCGTTTTGGCTGCCGCTTCCCAGTTGAGCTGATCTTCAAAGCTGTTTGCTTTAAGCGAGACCTGGTGGGTTTTTTGTCTCTGCCTTAGCCAGCAGCTGCTGAGCTTCCTGGGAGCTGTGTTGCTGTAGGGCTGTGCTCAACTCTGGAAGATTGCCTGGTTGCCTTTTGGGCTTGGTTGTGCCCCACTGCTGGCAGAAAGGCCGCCCAGCCAAGCAGGTGCTGTGCCCCTTGCTTTCATCTGCTGCCTCGCAGCAGTGGGTCCCTGCATGACCTTCCCAGTGCTCCTGGGTCCCGGCTTGGTGGTGGCAGCTGCTGCTGCTGTGGTTTATGGCTATACGTAAAGAGCCCCTGGCTGCAGAGAGGGGATCTGGGAGTGCTTCAAGGGCAGCGCAGCTCTGCTGCTGGGGTGGAGGATGGAGGGAGGTGCGTGGCGAGGAGCTGGGGCATGGCCAGATGAGGGGAGCGTGTGCTGC
The DNA here is from genome assembly GCA_013396635.1 of Penelope pileata. NCBI lineage: Eukaryota > Metazoa > Chordata > Aves > Galliformes > Cracidae > Penelope > Penelope pileata. Next base: position 481,549 of record WBMW01004170.1, read on the forward strand.
TAATGAGGTTGTGCCTGCAGCAAAAGCTCAGCAGCCCTTTGTGATTCCGTTAGCGCAGAGGTTCTGGTTGTGAGGTGGGGGTGGCAGTGGCACTGGTAGTAATGGATTGCTTCCCACACACAGACTGATGAGGACTCCAGGCAGTCACCAGCCCCAATAAATCAGGGAAAGGAGAGCTGGGCCAAAATGAGAATCAGGCCTGGTGAGATCTGCCTGTGCCAGCTTGTCTCCATGTGAGTGATGGGAAGGTCCTGCTTAGGGCCACTGTGCCAGCAGCCAACAGCAGGTGGAAGATTTGTGTCAGGTCCAAAGCACCAGAAGACGATGCTAGACAAACGAATTTCCACCATTGCAACAGGGAGCGTGTCTGTTCCTTTCTTTTATTTCCATAAATGTGAAGAGCAGACTCATAATCAGACTCCCCAAAGGAAGTCTTGTTCCTTCCTGCTTCCCTGTAGCTTTTCATGTGCTTACCTTTCCTGGTAGCTGGGCTGTCCCGGGAGCAAAAGTCCTCTTCACCTTGCGTAGTGTGTAGAGGGAAAGGGGCTTGAACTCCTGGACAAGGTGACCAGGGATTTAACAGAGAAAGGGGAGGCTCAGGTCCCTGCTGCAAGATGGAGAGGCTGCCTCATGTAGGAATCCATTCTTTTTGCCTGTAAACTAGAGCTCCCTGTGTTGATGGATGTTGGTTTGGATAAGGATGCTTGTTGGCTTGTGGCTTCTGAGCCGTGTCCTGCTCTCCAGACAAATTACAGCTTGTATGAGGAATTGTTTGTTTTGCAGTTCTGCTGGTGCCTACGTGCACAGTCGCCAGGAGCTCGGGCTGGATCTCAGCTCCAAAATAGTGGTCTCCCTCGTTCTCAGCCGGGAGCTGTCCTTCCTACATGACAGCAGAAATATTAATGGGATTGAAGCCACTGCGCATAAACATGGCTTGCTCCAGTGCAGGCTCCTTCCATGAATACTTGATTTTTTGTGCTGACAGGGCACAAGGCAGCCTTTGGAGCCCGAGGATTTGGCACAGACAGCTCTCCAGCGGTTAAATTCAGGGGGAGCCCTGGCACTGCAGCCTGGGGGACAGGGCCCTGTTCGGTGTTTTGTGGAGCATTTGCTAAACATCAGTTCTCTTAAACAGGAGCCCTGTTGTACCCCAGTTGTCAGCCTGTCTTTCTCACATGTACCTTACTAGGACTTCCAGTGTCTCTCTGCTTGCTGAACACTTACAAGCAGACCTACCTCCTGATAGTTACTTGGATGGCACGGCTGTATTATGGAAGGAGGTTTGTTGGTTTTGTTTTTGTACAAGAAATAGACTTTTCTGCAGGAAATCTTTTCTTGGAATGGTGACTTCAGCCCCATCTCATCCTGCATGCTAATTGAGGGCCCTGTGTGGCTGATGTTGCAGCTGGAGTTGTCACCCATGTGTTTGTGCTCTGCTGTCCCTCTCCCGCTCTGTGCCCTGGCTGTGGTGGGGGCTGTGGGGCAGCACGAGTGGTGCTGAGGTCTGTAAGTGCCATGCCATGCCAGGGCCTTTGTCCCAGGACCCTTCCATGGGATCTTCCCCCTGTGAGTCCCACTGCAAGGTGTTTGCTTAAAGCCAAGCAAGCTTGTTGCAGCTCTTCTCTAGGCGCTGTCCCAGCATCAGGGTTTCCCTGGTTTTGTAATTAACACTTCATGCCTGAATTACAACCTTGGAAGCCTGTGAAGACTTTCAGCATCCACAACATCCTGCAGTAAGGAGGTTAACAGCTCACCTCCGTAGTGCTGAAGAGCAACCTGCTTTTTCTGTTTCAAACCTGCTTCCCAAGTCCTTAGCTTTATCTCCTGCCCTCGTGCTCCCCATCTCCTCCCTGCCACTGGTTCCAGGGGGATGCTGTCTGATACACTGCTGAAGATGGTGGTGATAAACCTGGCTTTCTTTTCCTTAAAATAATGTGACATGGAAACTATCAATTGATCCTGAGTGTTCTCCACTCCTTTAAGGATTGCACCGGGGGATCATTGTGTTCCTGAAGGATGCTGAACTGAGCCTAATGCTATCTGTTTGTCTGTGTTTTAAGGGAGATTCCCATTACACGCTAACCCTGCTTTCAGTGCTTCTGGCAAGGAGATGTGGGTGAGAGCTAGATGAGTTTCCCAGTGGCAGGCAGCATGGCCTCTCTGCTGGAAGGCACCCGTTTCCAGGAGGCTGTGTGTGCATGCTCTGCTGCATGCCTTTCTCCAGTCCGTGGGGAATGGAGCAGGAGGAGATGCTTCTGGCAGTCTGTTGCAGTTTCCTGTCCTGTCTGAGCTTCTGTGCCCCCTGAGGTGGTGGGCTGGTGTTCAGACCCGGGGCTCTTTGTATCCGTGCCAGGAACAACCCAGCAGCGAAGTGAAATTGCAGCTCCTTCCTTGCCCCCTCATCCAGATGGAGCAGCCGGCGAAAGGAAACAGCGATGAGTTCCAGCAAGAAGTTTAGCAGATGTCAGGGAAAAGCAGCAGTTCTTCCCATCAGCACTAGGGTGCTGTGCCCACCTGCCCCTGCCACTTCTGGCATGCCTGCCTGGCCTCACGTCCCTCCCTGCCTGGTGTCTCATTTCTTTCTGCTGCATCTTTGCTGCATTTTGTTTAATTTTATTGATAGCTCCATGGACAAATTCCAGAGGTTTCAGGTGCAAAGGAAGGGGGGACAGGGAGGATAAGGCATTGCTAGCAGGTTAGCTCCTCCATGCCTACCTAGGGTCAGAGAAGGGGCTGTGAGGGGTACCAGGGGGGTGAGGCTAGGTCGTGGGATTTGGGATAGGGGGCTGGAGGGCTGAGCCCTCTCACTAGGGCTTCTGGGCTCATCAGCAGCTGGCAATGCCAGGCTGTCCCATAGCTCCTGTGCCTCCTTTTTGTTTGGGATCAGGCCTGTGAATGCCTGCATTCCCTAGCCAAGGAGGCATGGGTGTGCTTCTCAGGGTCTTGAACAGGGTGGATTACAAAGCAGATATTTGCTGTTGGCACATATCAGCTTGGTGGTTTTCTTTGTCCCTGGCTCCCTCCTTGCCCTGACCTGCAGGGAGTCTTGTGTGGGCACCCCTGGATCAGTAACATTGGTGCTGCCTTGGCCAAGCACGCTGGGAACACGCTGCTGGGATCTGCAGACATCTGAGGGCAGCCGAGTCCCTGCATCACCCCATTGCTCCAGGGGAATAAAATGTCTGCAGTAATTATGGTCTGAAAACGCAGATAAGCTTGAAAGAGAACAAAGCGTAGCTCAGCGTTGGCTGGCGTTCTTGCTGAACATGGAGGTATTTCTCTGCTTGGACTGAAAGCAGAGGGAAGGGACAGGAAAAGTTTGTTTTGCCAGTGGATGTTGTAAGCAGAGAAGGGGGCTCCTGGGGTCCACCTGGGCTGGTCCTGCTGCCTTGCCAAGCAGCAAGGAGTCATGGGTTCTCATCGCCCCACACCACGGCAGCATTTCAGGACCACAGTGGCAAGTTATGCAAAAGTGTTGAGAGCTCTTTTGTAGCAACACGGACCACTGTAGTTGGAGCTGAGGACACCGGTGGTACATTTGTTTGGATTTCAGCCTGCTTTGGTGCTTTGGTTTATTCTCTGCCATTTTTGAGGCTTGTCTCAGCCCATATTTTCCTAGGTTGGTTTGTTTGTTAATCATTAAGTGCCCCAGATTTTATTGTGCTTGAAGAGAGATGTGTCCAGGGTTTGAGGCTGTTCAGCAACCATGTTTCTTACCAGCATTCAGATAAGAGAAGGGACACATTACATCTGGTTTCTAACCCATCTCATCGTCCATGTGGCCAGCACTGTCCATAGTGCCTCCTTGTATCTGCCAATAGCTTACTCAGGGAGAGGGGGAGAGGTGCAAGGCTGGTTCTGGCCCATGGTGTTAGCTGGTGTGAGGGAGGTCAGTGGCACCACTGGGGCCAGCACTGCTGTGCTCTCCTGCATGGATTTTCTGTACCCAAGAGCCCAAATGTCCCCATCCCTCTGCTGACGCTCTTCCTTCTTTTTCAGGGAGCCCATTGGAAAGAAGAGGTCTGGTAAGCACTCTTCCTCTCTCTGGTTTCACCATCTCCTCCTTCCACCCACAGCCTTGGCCTTGCAGTGTGGGGCCCAGGGGCCTGGCCCCATGATGGGCACTGCTGCCAGCCCCTACTGTGCTCCCTGCAGGGCTCCCCGACACGCCACGTCCCCTCCGTGCCCCATGCCCATGTCCCCATGCACTCCCGAGGAGGGGATGGCACTGAGGACACGGAGCCTGGGGCTCCTCACTGCCCCCGGCCCTATGGGCATCCCATGGAAGGACGAGATGACAGCTGCCTGCAGCTCAACACGCGGCCTCCCTGTTCTCTCGTTCATCGAGTTATGCTGCTGCCACCCCCGCCTTCATGTCCCTCCTCCCCTCACACCTTGTCTCCCATCGTTTGTTCCTCCATCAGGATTTATCCAGAGAACGGCCTCTTTCCTGCAGAGAGGTAGTAACAGCCGCGCGCTGCCTTGGCCTTGCTCTTGCTTTGCCTTTCGCCGGGGGACACCTGCTCTGTCGGGGTGGGCAAGCCCCTGCAAGCAGCTGTCACATCCTCGTGGCTTTCTATGGTGGCTGGTGGACATGGGGCAGTAGTGGTGAGAAGGTGGGGCAGGCACGGGGCAGGTGCTTGGCTGTGGGCTGGCAGCCGCTCCGTGCTCCACTGGGGCTGTGTCACAAGTCTTGGGTAAAGGACAGGGTTTTGTCTCCTGCCAGGAATGTGGGGCCACAGTGTCACAGTGCCCTCAGGCCTGGAGGAGCGTCTGAGCTGCAAGGTGACCAGCATGGGGCTGAAAGTCTCCCAGTACTTTCTGCTTTGGGGTTGCACCAGCTTGGGACCTTTTGGGTGAATGGATGAATCTGGGTCTCTGCTCAAGAGAGGGGCAAATCTCTGAAGACCCCCTAGTTTTGATGGGGTTTAGTGGTTATCCGAGGGCATCTTTAAGCTGCAGAAGTTACAAAATGGCACCAGGGCCTTTGGAAAGGGAGTTCTGAGCCTTGGCTGAATGGAGATTCTGCTGAAATAAGGTGTGGAAAGATTTTTGTAGGTGAGTGGGTTCCTCTCTAAGGAGAGATAAAAGGTACAGAGAAGACTCAGAGACTGAATTCCACTTTTTTTTCTGTTGAATCTGAAGAGCATCCCTCCCGCAAGAGCTGCTGCTGTCCCAGCCTCTTAACTAAGACTTTTTGTAGGATGTGTGTGAAAAACACAGACGTTGTCTGCTCCAGTGGAGGCTCTCGGTTTTGCTGTGTTCTTATGGGCAAGGCAAACTGGGCGGTCTGCTGACTGACTGGCAGGGGCTTAGCAGTATGGTTAACACCTTTGGACAACATATTCTCAAACTCTGTACGTCTGTCAAAGCTGGACCTTGTGAGGGTTGTTTACAGCTCTCTCGAGCCTTCTGCAAGCACAAACTACCGTTTTTGTACCAGCTTTCTCATGCTGAAGTGGTTCATCACAGGAGATGTGCTGAAGGTTTTGCTCCAAGCTGAGTTATTCCTTTCACTGCGAAGCCTGTGTGGTGGCAGGGAGAAGCATCTGGCTGTGGGTGGGGATGAAAACAAGCTGTGCTTTTTTTTTCCTTCTCGTCTCTTTTGATAGAGCAGAGGTAAAATAAAGATACAGAATCCCTTGTCTTGAAAATGTCTCGTGTGATGGCTCAGTAGGAACATCTGCTGGGTAAGGGAGGGGTGTTGTGTTTCCGTGTGAGATCAGTGTGTGTTTAGATCGCTTTGAACCCAGTCCAGTTATATTAAGCAGGAGAAAAGAAGAACTGTCTAGGATTGACGAGAAGAAAAAGAAAATTACTGCTGCATAATTCAGTTCTTTGAGGGCAGATTTTAATTTAAGGACACTGGCTGTAGGAGCAGCAGGAACTTTTCTCCTGTTTGTTCTGCCTTCTCACCTCCCATAGACCCATTAGCAAAGCTCATGGGCAGCTCTGCTCTCCTCTTGCCCCCAGCCCTGTAGGCATGGCAGGTTTATAAATGACATGGTGATGTTGCTGAGGTCAAAGAGAAAATGCTCTTTGGGATGCTGTTTGCATGGTACGGTTGAGAGGGAAGGAATGGAGAGTTGGGGTAATTTCCAAGCCAGAGCCCTGTTCTTGCAGGACAGAATGTGATGCTTTGACTGTGGCACTGGCACGTTGTTTGGCCATGGCATATGTACAGTAGCCAACAGGGAAAGATGTTTGTGTGCAGTAACACTACAAAGGGCTGATGCTTTGTGCCAGATGAGTTCAGAGACTCCTCTTACTGCCTTGCGTTTTCTGGCAGAAGAAACAGAATTTGGTTCTGTTACTGTAACCTGGAATCCTCTTCTGCCTTGAGGGAGCCCCTGGTTGTTCATCAGTTGCTCAAGCCAGGCCTGCTTTGAGATAGCAAATAAGCAGGAAGGCACAAATAAGACTCTTTAATATGAAATCTCCCTGTGGAGGGGACATCCGATAGCTGCTAACAAACACAAATAGCTGTAATTGCTTATTTTGCAGCACTGCCAAAGGGGGTTCAGCTGCTCTTTAGGATAGCACTGGAAAGAACAAATGCTCCCAAGCGCCTGGCAGCAGCGAGCCCAGGTTTCACATGGGCTGTCACTGGGCACTGGGATGCACAGTGAGTGTAAGTGCTGCCCACAGCCTTCCTTGGGGACCCAGAGGCTCAGGGTGTTTGTGGCTGCAAGGAGGTCCAGAGACAGGGACTTGCTGGTAGCTGGTGAGTGTTATTTCCCATTATTCTTTATTCCCCACCCTCTGGGACTCTGCAGACTGACTTGGCCACTGATTCAGATACATCTAGTGGTAATCATAATCAGTTCCCAGGGGTGATTCAAACATCTCTATTCACCCCTCCTTTCTGAGTTGTACAGATGGAGATTCTTGGGTTCATTTTGGCACTAATGCAGTGCATAGGGGCCTGAAACTGTCTCAGCAGTTTTTATTTGGGTGGAGCTGCGCTAGCAGAACTCTCATATCCCCCTGCCAGCTTTATTTCATGTGCCTTCTTGTGTGGCCACATCCCTTTTGCTGTGCTGTGTCATGTTCCCACAATGGCATTTTGTCTGAATTTTTTTTTTATTTGGGACAATAAGCACAGCTCTCAGATCCTCCAGCAACCATAGGAGGACCAGTCTCAAACCCCACTCGTGAATAATATTTCCATGTGGTTATTTCACAATTCTGGAAGAACCCCTGGAGAGATGAGAGGGATTGCAAAGAGTACAGTGCAGCATCCAGTGCCCATTTCACGTGAGAGCAGAAGCTCGCTGGTGCAGCACTGAGCTACACAAGCTCATCGGGTCTGGGAGGAGGGGGCTGTCCTGACAGCACTGGCTCTGATCAGCACAGACCAGAGAGCTAGGATGAAGAGTTTGTCCAAAGCATGACATTTTCGGAAGGTGCAGTAGGCAAGAGCTGGAGCGTACAGCAAGCGCAGGTGTCAAAAACAAATGTGTGTGTGTCCCCTTTCATTTCAGTCCTGAGCTCTTCGCTTGCCTCTGAAGCTGAGTGCATTTCCCTGGCACTCTCCTGCACCTGTAGCCAGCATCAGTCCCACAAGCACAGGCCAAGGACCCCAGAGGCCTCTTGGTTCCATGCACATCCCTTCTCTAGGCTGTGTGCTTGTGTCAGTCTCACAGGTGCTCAGGATACACAATCGTTGTGCTCCTGGCCTCCACTGTTCTGCACAACTTGCTCTCCCGTGTGGGCTCGGTACTGAGCTATGTCTCTCTCTCCTCCCCAGCTACAAAATTTTGGGTACTATTTTAGATGGTTACATTTATGCCCTTGCTGTTTTTAAGAGACCAAGTCTGCCCATAAATAGGATGTTTTGTTGTTAACCTGACTGTGTATTTTTGTGGTTGAGGATGATTATGCCAGGTGAAGGCACTCCTGAAAGTAACTCCTACTTCTTCCTCCAAGCCTGGTTTACCACTTCTGTTGCTGGCTTAATAGGTACATTGGAGGATCCAGAATTGCCTGCTGAAACTACAAATAGCCTCAGAGCATTGTGTGTAATTACAGCTGGGGAGGCAGAAAGGAGAGTATCTGTCTCTTCCTGTAGCTGTTATTCTGCTCTCAGGGGCTGGGTAAATCCTCTGATCACTTTAAGCACAAACCTTTAATTGAGTTAGTAGAACAGATAGTCCCCGAATTCCTAGCATCCTCCATTCACTTCAGAAGGCTATTTTTGATTTTGTCTGGTGCCCCACCTCTGGGTTATGGCACGGAGGAAGCCTTCATTAGTGGTAACAGATCCTATGTACTTGGCCAGCTCACCTGCTGCTCTGCAGGGAGCTGTTTTTGGCAGAATGGCATGGACAGTTTGCCTCTTCTTCCTTTAAATAAGACAATCCTGAAAAAAACATTGTCCATTTGAGTCCTGGTCCTCAGAACCAGTTTGAGAGGTGGTGACCTTGGGCACAGGGGACCTTCTCTGTGGAGCAGAGCATTCCAGAGCTGCTGTTAGATCGTGTCCATCTCTCCTTGTCCCTCTTGCTCTGCCCTATTGCCCTGCAATGGGTTCCATCCCATCACAGGGAAGTTCTTTTATCAGGCAGAGACCTCTCACATGATGGAGGAGCTGTTGGGTCCCTCTTGTATTGTAGCAACATTTGCCTGTGGAGATTTCTTCCTGACATGGAGCCTCAATTTGTTTGCTGTGTTTTGCCTTTATATCCCAAGGGACCAACACTCTTTGTATCATTGCTTTCTCACACCCTCCTGAGATTGGGAGGTAATTGCTTGATGTATCTGCCATGCTGTAGCAGCCAGGGAGCAGAGGGGATTTCTGCCTTTGATCCCTGATGTGAGGCCCCTGCTCAGCAGCCCAGCAGGTGTGGCTCAACACCCGCTATCAGGTATGCAGTTCTCTCCTATCACTCGTGCTGTACTAATTAATACTGTTCTATTTCCAAAGCACTCGGTGAACATTAATTAATTCTTACGGCACCTGGGAGAACTGGATAATGTAACAGTATCCTCATCTGGCAGGCTGTGGAGCTGTGAGGCAAAGTGTGGGGCTGGGGGCAGGAGCTTGAGACAGAGCAGAGAAGGGTACAGGCAATTTTTTGGTCGTTGGAGGCTTTTGCAGGCACTTAGGCAAGTGGTGCCCACTCTCTGAGTTAACCCAGTGATTCAGTGCAAGGCAGAGCCCATGGGAGTGTGCTCTGCAGTAAGGCTGAGTAGTCTGGGTTTGCACCCACAGGTCTGCAGAGCCCTGGGTCACTTCATGATCTCCCTGCACATGGCGTGACAACAAATGACTGTGCAGTGAGTGGGGGAGTTTTGCTGCATGTAGAGAGACGAACTCGGGGGCACGTTTCTAAAGCAGAGATTGATTTGGCTTGAAAGCTCTGTGCCAGAACTCCCCTGCTAAGCGATGCCGAGCAAAGGGGATGGATCCATATCCAGAGCACTCTCCTAAATGAAAATGTGCTTGGTAAATACAAATGAGCATTGCCCTGCTGTGCCAGGCGTGTGCCCACTGCTCCCCTGGCAGTCCCCTCGCCTTAGCCTGCAGTGCCACCTTCAGCCTGGCCAGCTCAGCACAGCCGTCCTGCTGCGCCGGGCTCCTGGGTGCTTCCGTCCCTCCCTCAGGTGCCAGGCCCCTTGCTGGCTCAGGGAATGCTCTGCTTTCTGTGCATCCTGGGGTGTTTCTTCTCAGTAGGTTACGTTTCTGACGTGGATTTGGGATCTTCTGCAGGAGCTGAGCAGAATTAGTGGAGCAGAGGCAAGACAGCAAGTAGCTGGTGAGCTGTGAGAAGGGCAGTGGGACGGGGCTCTGTCCTGCAAACACCCCTCGGCCTGGCAGTGCAGGCTCTTTAGACAGGACCAGCAGAACTCCCTGCAGGCTGTGTGTGCTGGGCTGGGTCTGAGCGGGTCTGACAGCAGGGAGCAGGATGCTGTGGGCCCGTGCCGGTGGCGGGCTCGCTTGGACAGCTCTGTGTGTGCGAGCAGGAGGTGGGAGCAAGCGCACGGCCTCACCTGGCTGTACCTATCTCACCTGGCTGCTGGTTTGATCCCTCTCCTCCTCACTGTGCCCAAGGTTCTGGTTCACGTCTCTCACGCTGGGGTGTCCCGGAGCTGCTCGCAGGCCAGAAGCGCTCGGGAGCGGTGCCCGTGCTCTCAGGAGCTGCTGCTGACCCTGCCTGGCTGGGTTCTTGTCCCCCGTGCAGGAGCTGACTCTGCCTCGGTCGACCCCTTGGTGCTGGAGCAGTATGTCGTGGTGGCGGACTACCAGAAGCAGGAGAGCTCCGAGATCAGCTTGTGCGTGGGCCAGTTGGTGGATATCATTGAGAAGAACGAATCAGGTACAGAGAGCCCGGCGTGGCCGAGGGCTGCAGATCTGCTCTGCATCTCAGAGCAGCGACAGGAATAGCAATCCTGTATTGTCAGTGTCTTCTTGATAGGAAGTTAAGCACAACAGCCTCAGGGCACCTCACAGGGATGTCCTTGGATGGTCAGCTTAAGTGGGACGTGGAGGAAGCAGCTTCAGTCTGCAGGATTTCTATGTGAGAGCGGGCAAGGCTTAGGGATTCTCTCTAAAGGGTCTGGTTATCCACTGTCCATCTTTAACACCCTCACTTTGTACTTCTTTGTGCTGAAAATGTGGCTGATGTGTCCTGAGGACAAAAGCCAGGCCCAGGGCTGGTAGGCTGGAGTTAGTGACAAGGGGACACTGGTCATGGCTGGGCAGCAGCACCGTGGAAGCCCCTGTTGTGCACCAGTGATTCCTGTCCAACACCGAAGCAGCCCTGGGACAGGGACACACAGCCCAGCCCTGTGCTCACTAAGGCTTAAACGTGCTCTTAACCTCTGCAAAGGGAATGTGTTACGTTGTGGGTCCACTTTCTGGACTTCATTGAAAAGGGAAATTTATTCCCTGAATTTAATACAAGTTGCCTAGGGGGTTTAAAGGTAAATTATGAAAAGAGATTTTAAAATTCCTGAAACCGAGTCCCAAGAGGATTAATTGAACCAGCAGCTATGGCTAAGAAAAGGAAAGTAAATGCAACCCTAAAGCAGGTGAAACCTGTTAGCACAGCCAATTGAAAAGGTATGGCAAATCATTTATGTATGAAATGCCAGCCCTGCTTTTTGCTTCCATGCAGGTAGCTGCTGATTCCCTCCATGACAACCTAGTTGTCTTTCTAAATGGCTCGCTGGTGAGACTCTGAGAGTAATGCTCAGTTGTTATTTTTTTCCCTCTGAAGACACAAATAGCTTGTGCTTTTCGTAACTGAGGAGCATGCATTTATTTTGATTGGACGCACAGGGTGGCCTGGGATTGCTAGTGGCCTCTGTGGAGCTGGCCAGGTTTCCACTGGGAGAGCTCAGGTTTTAATCCTGCATTTGCTCTTAGCTTTTAAAATCTGCTGTTTCCACAAATGTAAAGAAGGCGAGAGCACAGCAGGAGTCAGTTATCGATTTGCAGACAGTGTATTCATCTCTGCTAATTAGACTGGGCTTGCTGACCCATACTGAGGGAAAATGAACCATGAAGGGAAAAAAAAAAAGGAAAGCAAATGAGGTGGCTGGAGTCATTCAGTTCTCAGTCTGTCCTGGTTTTTGTGACTGTGGTGAGTGAACCATACATTTAGATGTCATTAATCTGCAATTCTCCCTTGCTGCTGTCTGCGCTCCCTTTCAGATAGTGCTTGGCTCTGCTGCTTTGGGGTGACCTCAGCCTCTCGTGTGGCAGCACGGAGGGGGCAGAGCCCCCCAGGCTTATGGTTTGTAGGAAGGGAGGTGGCTTTGGGCTGGTGGGTGCCCTTGGCTGAGCCACTTGCTCTTTTCTTCCCAGGCTGGTGGTTTGTGAGCACATCGGAGGAGCAAGGCTGGGTGCCAGCGACCTGCCTGGAGGCCCAGGATGGTGTCCAGGATGAGCTCTCAATGCAGCCTGATGAAGGTAAGGGGTGGCTGGAGACAACTGTCCAGCTTCTTCGTGCTGAGCTGCGCTGAGCAGGTTGCAGGGCTGCTTAGCTCTTCCTGACCTAGTGAGGAGAAGAGCCCTGGGAAGGACAAAGCCACAAGTGCCAGAGTTGCATCTGCCCATGATGGTCCTGCCCACCCAGCGCTGTGCTCCAGTGCTGCACCAGGAGTGGGGCAGGTGGATAGTGGCAGTGTAACTGCTGCCCTTTCTGCTCCCCCAGAGGGGCTGAAGGTGCCACCTCCAGGGAACACTCAGTCCTGCCATCCATCTCCTGTACTCCCAGGGAGCTGGTTTACCTGCACTGGATGAGGAGCAAAGGTTCTAGGACAATTCCTGTGTCTTCTAGTCTCATGCAGAAAGCAAGAGCATGCATGACCTTGTGTTATGAGTTTAGCAAAGTTGCAGCCTTTGTTTACGTTAAATCTGTGTACTGTAAATTCAAAACACCCCTGGAGAGCACATCTTTCCTGTCAGCCACTGTATGCTCAGAGCAGTGCTGTAGTTTGCTCAGCCCCTTGCCTGGAGAGGTGGAGGTGGGAGGGGGGCTCAAACCAGGGAGGGCCCCCAGCAGGCTCCAGGTGAGTTCTGTCTCTGTGCCTCTCTCTGGTGTCAGCCCTGTCTCCTCTTAGACCTCAAGTGCTGCCTCCTTATGTCCTCTCTTGTCCTCCCGCTTCCCCAACATGCTCTCCCCAGTCCCATGGAGATACTGGTCTCTGCCCAGGCACGTTGGCCGCCGTCGGACTCTTGGGGACTTGTACACCAGTGGATGGGGTCAAGGTGGACTTCATAGAGATGTGTTTGGCTGCCTTTGTTTTGTGCTCGGAGCCTTGTTGTGTGCATGTTTGATTGCTTTGCATGTGGTGGACTCTGCTTGTGTCAGTCCTTGGTACATGCCATACATTGCTCCTCAGCCTTCCATGAGACCCACTCATCTCCACCTCTCTTTCCTCTGTCAGCTGTTCCTTCTAACTTCTCTAGACTTGTTTTGGGTACGCAGGGTGTAGTTTCTGCTCTCCATCAACACATTTATGCAGATTTCTTGCAACTGCTACCTTAGGCCCTGTAAGAGCAGTCCCTGCTGTGAGCCATGGCCCTGGTGTTGGTGGCTCAGCCGGCATCAAGAGAAGAGCCAACCTGGTTGTGCTGAATGGGATGGGACATTTTTCTGCTTTAACTCATTTGCACAAAATGAGCAGGAAATGAGGTGTTTTGAGAGCTGTACTCTTCTGAGAAGGCAAAGCCATAAAAACTGTGCAGTGGGGATATAAGAATGTCCAGAGGTGTGGGTTTTGGAGGCAGACTTTTTCTCAAAATGTCCTTCACGGTATTGTAGCACTGCTTTAGAACAGACTACCAAGCCTTCTTGGATTTCATCCAGAAAGGACAGGACAAGGTGAGAGAGAAAGGTAGATGGATAAACCTGTTTGTCTGACAGTTTGCACACATGGCTGTTAGGATGTTTACCCTTCCACTTGAAGGGAAAAGCATCCATGTCCCCACTTACTGTTGTTTCATCCAGTGGACAAGACATTGGAATCTTCTCCAGGCCTACTGCATGGTTTTGGGCAATCTCTTGGGGAACACAACTGTTGAATGGTGAAATTCGTGTAGACCTGCTGTTATAGAGCAGTTTGAGAGCTGTGCCTGAGAGTACAACTGTATGTGTGGGATTACTTCCTGAGGTCTGTGGTATTCCTTTCCCTGTAGCAGGCAGTTTTCCTTTGAAGGCTCTGAGAAAGAAATCTGAACTGAAATGGTTGGACAGAAGGACTTCTCTCAAGAGCAGGTAGAAGGAGAGCTATTGTATAAAATGTGAGAAAAATAGCTTAATGTAGATAGCCAAGGTCAGGGGTTGTAGTTGCTTTCCCTCCAAACACTGGGGCTAAAAGCAGAAGAACCATGTATGTAGAAGGGCAGAGGGCCAGCCGTCCAGTTCAGGTGTGTTTTCTAGCCCTTGGAGGAGTGCATTTTCGGGAACAGTAGCTGTTCAGGAGAATGAAGGCAAAAAGCAGCTGGAAGAGGAAGCTTGAGCGATGTAGGAAGGGGATTAAAGACCATGGTGGTAGCTGGGGTTGGGTTCTTGGTGAGGTTGAGCAGCTTCCCATGCAGTATCCTTGTGATCTGGGTAGCACAGGAACCCAGTGCAGGAGTCTGAACCACAGACTGAATGGATGTGAGAGGATGAAAGGAAAAGAAGTGGGCATTCAGTACCTCCTCAGGTTGGCTGTCATGGGGAGAGCTCACAAAGCTTACATTTCAAAACACATCCAAGTTTCTTTTGAGATGCATTTCACTGGCATTTCTCTTCCAAATGGTTGTGTATCTGCGTGTTTGCACCTGTGTTACAAGGATTACTGCTCATAGAAAGCACTTAACCACGGTTTGACTGAGTCCCAGTTTCTGTAAAACATATCTGTGAAACTGCGTTTTCTTTCCGACAGCGGAGAAGTACACCGTTATTTACCCATACACCGCCAGAGACCAGGATGAAATGAACCTGGACAAAGGGGCAGTGGTGGAGGTGATCCAGAAGAACTTGGAGGGCTGGTGGAAAATCAGGTACTGCCCCTGCCTCTTGCTCTTCCCTGGCCCTGCAGGACGGCAGAGTAGCAGAACTCATTTCTCTCCGTCTCTGCATATTAAAGCTAACGGAAATTCAGGGCTTCAGCCAAGCATAGTTGTGGTTAAACATCTTTAAGATCCCTCAATTTCCTGGGCTGGGGAGGTGGACTGCGCCACAGCATCACATGCCCCAGCAGCACAAAGGGAACCGGTATAAAAGCATTAATGTTACATCATGTGTTGCTGATAGGAAAAGCAGCGAGTGTCCTGGAGGCAGGCTGGATCCTCTGGCTGTGTTAGGAGGTTCCTGGGGAGAAGGGCCATTGTCCAGGCCAGGTCTGCTGTGTACAGGGTGTGCTGAGGCCAAACACTCCCAGTCATCCCGCGCTGATACTTGTTTTCTCCTGGTAGCTCGTTTTCACTTCTCTGTGATCTAGCAAACAGCTGGACTTGAGCAGGGTGGGAGCATATGCCACAATTTTCTTAACCTTACATTGAACCTGTGGTATTGGCAGCAGCAGAGGCCCAGAAAAATGTCCATTGACTTTTTGAGCGGAGGAGAACTGCCACGAGAGCTCTAAAGGCAATTACTAACACAGGAGCTGGTGCCATCTGAGCGCAGTGGCTGCAGCCCAGCCAGCAGGAGTGCCTCTGGTGCTGGCGTGAGACCCTTGAGCATGGCAGGAAGGCTCCGTGGATGTGGTTTTTCAATCAGATCGTGGGCTGGTTTTTCTCCTAAAGAGTGCAGATTTAGAGCAGGGAAGAGATCCAGGCTGTGCTTCATCCAGAGAACAGGTACATCGATCCTAGCAGCAACCCTCTGGTTTTCCCTTTGCTTCCCCTGCCAGTGCGTTTCATTCCTAAACTGATTCCATTGCTGCTGTGAAAAGGAAGAAAGGGAGATCATGCTTCATGCTGTTCCCAGCCCTCGGCCCGCTGGCTGCAGCCGGCTTGCATGGGGACATCAGTCATTGCTGCAGCTCTCCTGGTGCCCACATGGCACGGAGCCTGGCACCCAGCGAGCTCCTTTCACCCAGGTCAATGCTTGTGACGAACTCTGGCTCTGGGACGTGTGGTGGCCCCGTGCTGCTGCAGTACAGTGGGTTGCTCTGGTGTGCAGGCTCGTGGTGGCACTGCGACTCTGTGCGGTGACACTGCCATTGTCACCACAGGTACCAGGGCCAAGAAGGCTGGGCCCCTGCTTCTTATCTGAAAAAGGGGAATGGAGAGATGTTCTCGCAGAAGCTGGGGTCAGGCTCCTCTGCTCATTCCTGTGCCTTGGATCTGGACGGCATCTCCCGGCAGCAGGTTGTGCCCAGCCGAGAGAAAGATGGGCTGGCTGCCCAGAGGGACGGGAGGTTCGACAGCCGTCCCCTGCCCAACGCTGACTTCCGACGCAGTAAGTGGCTGGCTGGGAGGGCTCTGCTGGTGGCTGGGTGTCAGTGCAGCACTGCCCAAGAGGGAGGCAGGAGGCTTGCAGGTACTGTGAGCTCTGCCACAAGGTCTGGAGGTGGCACTGCACAGGGCATGGGCACAGTGCTGCCCTGGGTGTCTGCTGAGGAGCAGGCAGTGGGGTGGGGATAAGAGCCTCTCAGCCTGCAGAGTGAGCTGCAGAGTGCTCTCTTCTCAGGAGCTGGTGCAGTTTAATCCCTCAGCAGGTCAGGTCTGGGTCAGGCCTGCAATGAAGAAGCAATTCTATGCGGTCATCTCAGCTACATTTCTCAGCAGCACCCAATGGTGCAAAGCTGGTGGTTCTTCCAGTGGGATTTCCTCAGAACCTGGGTGAGCTGTGTTGCTCAGGGAACAGGTTCCTCATTTGGCTTGCTTGCCCATGGGACTGGCTCAGTCATTGCCTTTCTGTTTCCTCTTTCACTCACTGTTTGAGAAATCATAAGGAACCAAAAGCCAGACCCTCAACAGCATCTGAAATTCTTCCTCCACAGAGTCACCAAAGATGAGGCAGAGACCCCCTCCTCGCCGAGATCTCACCATAGTAAGTGTATGCTGAGCCCTCCCAGAGGCTTGGAGACCCAGAGAGGGGACATAGCATATGTGATACCCCATTCATGGTCTTGAAGCATCTGCTTACTCTTGGAGTCTGCCAGTCTCCCTGGCATGGTGGGGCTAGCTTGTTTCTCTGCTGTGCATGATGTCTGTGCAGACATCGTGTAGCACTTCTGTAGAAGCATGCTGATGGATTTTCTTTTTTTATTCTCATAGCCACGTGGTTTGAACCTGCCTAAACCTCCTGTCCCTCCTCAAGTGGAAGAGGAATATTACACCATCGCTGACTTCCAGACCACCATCCCCGATGGCATCAGCTTCCAGGCAGGAATGAAAGTAGAGGTGAGTCTGTCACCTGCACTCCTTGCATCCTCACATCCTGCCTCCCTTTGCTCTGGGACCTCTTCCAGGCAGATGCTCCCTTTCCAGGCAGGAAGAATTGCTCACTACAGTGTTCTGGGTGGAAACCAAACGCAGTGGTGTTTGTGATTACATCTGTGGACGTTAGCATCACAGGCTTTCCTGCAGCAGGAGATAAACCTGTATGGGCTCATGAGACTTTGGAGTCCCTGGTGCTCTTATGGCCTGCTGTCTCCCAAGTGTGTGGATACTGTGTTGTGTGAGCTAAAGGAAATTAAAACTACATCAAAAATAGGAGTAGAAATGGCATTTTTTTCTTATTTAGGCCAAGTGTAACACTAAAAGCCCAGAATTGCTTACCTGGCACACCCAGTTTTGCTCACAGAATCCCTCTTGTAGATGTGATTTTGCTTTTCAAAATCTGTGCCTTTCTTACGGGGATTTTTCCTTTATGGCTGCCCCACTCTGCTTGTCCCAGGTCCCAGTCCCACTTCAGCAGTGCATTGAGCCCAGCCAGCTGCTGATCAGCGTGGTGACGCTGGGTTGATCGTTCCAACAGTGCCGCACAGTGGCCACTGCCAGTACCCAGCATCTCGGTTGTGTGCTGCAGCATCCTTCACGTGGCTGTCACTCCTCAGTCCCAGCTTGTGACATGCAGGTCCCTTTGGCAGGATTCCCTCCTGTTAGAATACCAGTCTTGTTCTTTTCATGCTAAGCAGAACATCCAATTGTAAAAATATTTTTTGCTGGATTTTCCTGTGATTATATGGCATTTGGATATCAAGGTGGGGAGGCAAGAGCCCACCACCCTGGCATTATTTCAGAGATACCAAGCATCCCCTTTTTGTGCAGAGAGTGCATGTCTGAGGTTTCCTTTCCTCCTGCAGGTTATCGAGAAGAACCTGAGTGGCTGGTGGTACATTCAGATCGAGGAGAAGGAAGGCTGGGCCCCCGCTACGTTTATCGATAAGTACAAGAAAACCAGCAATGCGTCCAGGCCGAACTTCCTGGCTCCGTTGCCCAACGAGATGGCCCAGCTCCGGCTGGGCGATGCTGCAGCAGAAAGCAGTGCTGGAGAGGAAGCAACGGGACCGTGCAGGCCGCTGCCAGAGGCTCCTCCTAACGGCATGGACTGCAGTGTGAAGTGGGCCAAAGACTGGAAGGGGAAGGAGGCGACCGAGAGCGGGGACCTAGCCTTCAGCTGTGGGTATGAGGAGATCTCAGATCGGGACATGGAGGAGAAGCCCAGCCTGCCGCCCAGGAAGGAGTCCATCATTAAGTCGGAAGGTGAGCTGCTGGAGAGGCAGAGGCCTCCCCCCAAGCCCCCAGGCATGATTTTGCCCATGATCCCCCCGAAGCAGTCAGCAGCCCTGAAAGACAGCAAGAAGCCCGAGCCAAAACCAGAGAAGGGCAAACTCTTCCAGCTGAAAAATGAAATGGGGCTGGAATGCGGACACAAAGTGTCAGCCAAGGAGGTGAAGAAGCCGAACCTCCGGCCCATCGTCAAGCCAACCAAGCCCAAAACTGAGCCCGTGGAGGACAAGCCTGAGCCAATCACCCAGAACCCCTTCTTGAAGTCAAGACCTCAGATCAGGCCCAAACCCGCTCCAGCCCCCCGGACTGACCCCCCTCCAGCTGACGACAAACTGGACATATGCAGCCTGCGGAGCAAGCTGAGGCCTGCAAAGTGCCCAGAGAAGCCCTCCGAGCCGGACACCGCTGCCAGTGAAAGCTCCTGTGGTAACGCCATGGTCACCCCAGAGGCTTCTGGAAGGTTTCAGGAGCGACTGAGTGTGGAGAGCAAACCCCTGCCCAAATCTCCCCCAGGCCCAGCCGCCGCCCCGGCTGCCCGGGATCTCACACCTCAGCGCCCGGTTGTGCCGCCCCGCAGGCCGCCGCCACCCAAGAAAACGGTGTCTCCTGCCGCCGGCCCCGTGCCCGAAGCCAGGGCTTCCCCCGTGCCAGGGAGGCCCATGCTGGTTCCTCCCAAAGCCAAACCCTTCCTGTCTGCCGCCATGCAAGATGAAGCCAAAGTGAAAAGCAGCTTAGGCCCAAAGGTAATATCCAAAGCGGTGGAGAGAGGGGAAGGAAAGGAGAGGACATCAGCCCCCTTCTCTAACCCAGACGTCTCCAAGGAAGCTCTCTACGTGGCAGTGGCAGATTTTGAAGGTGACGAGGAGACCAACAGCTTTAGAGAAGGGACTTTGTTTGAAGTGCGTGAGAAGAACAGCAGCGGCTGGTGGTTTTGCAAGGTCCTGACTGGGGGGCCCTGCTGGGAGGGCTGGATCCCTTCCAATTACCTGCGCAAGAAGCCATAGCCTGTCCTCTGTTTACATGGTTGGAGGTTCCCCATTCTCCCACCTGAGTATTTAATTAGCATATTAATTTATAGTTTTCCATAAGGCTGGCTTTAAAAAAAAAAAGTAATAATTGAAATCCCAAACATTCCAGCTGTTGCCCTGAGAGAGGGGGCTGCTCGCCCTGCGCAGCCCAGCCTCCATCTCCCGGCCGTGGGCTCCTTCCCACCATGTCCCCCAGCTCCTGCTCTCCCTTGGCCTGTCAGGGCAGTCCAGCCACATGTGGCATATGGTGGCCAGCACGGTTCTCCATGCTGGGGAGAACCTTGATAGATGGGTTTTGCCACCTGTACAGAGAATTCAAGAGGCAGCAGCAGCCAGGGAGAGAAATGCCGCTTGGTTTGGTACCGGTGAAGGAATTCTGGCCTCATGGATGGATTTGCTTTTTCCTGAGGCTCAGGATCATGACTGAATGTTGTATGTCATATTGCTTAGTCCAGGTGTGTAGCAGAGCCATAGGAGATGTGGCAAAAAGCAGGGACTGTTGCTCAGAACGGTGTCCCGGCAGCTCTGCGTGCACGTGCAGACACGAGCGCGTGCTGGAGGCGCTCCAGGCTCTGCCCTGCTTTCCCCTGCACGTGCCATGGGACAGTCCCATGGTCCTTCCCCGCTCTGCAATGACAAGTGTTAACTTAAACATCCTCCTGGTGGGAAAAAAAGAAAAAAAAGAAGAAAAAAAGAAAAGAATGTGCACGCACACATACACACAGCAGGTCCTCTGCTGATCCAGGGCACTATGCAGACTGTACCTTGCAGTATTACAACCAAACAACAAGAGGTGTTTTGCCTGGGTAGCTGAAGAATACTATGCAACACACAGAGGCCAGAATGACCCCAGAAGGCCCTGGAAAGAGGATGCTTTGCTTTCCTTCCGACACAGACTGTGCTGCCTGTTGGACTGACGGGGGACCCACCGAGCTTCCCAGGGCTGGCAGGCAGCAGCCGGGAGGTGGGTCCTCCAGTAGGTGCTGATATTGTCAAGTGCAATCCAGAATGTGGGAGCTCAGCTCCTCATCGCATCCCGTTGTGAGGTGTGTCTGGTGCTCAGGTGCTCCCTGCTTTGTCACCCCAGCTTGCTGTCATCCTGTCCCCAGATGCTTACAGTTCACCCTGTGTGTTGGTCAGCTTTGGGGGCATCAGCTCAAACTGAGTTTATCTTATTTCTGTGCTGACAGCACTGCCTGCGGGGCCTGATCTTCCTGGCAGTGGTGTTTGTCCCAGCAGGAGGATGGACGTGGTCTGCTTGGCTGCTGCTCCCTTGTGCCACTTCTTCCTGTCTGCATTTGGCTGCTCGCAGATTCCAAGCCACATTTCTCTCTTCAGAAGAGCTTTATGCCCTTCGCTTCTGTGGGTTTATGGTTGACCAAACCCATTTACCCTTTCTACTCTAATTGCAAGTGTGAGTGCTGTAGGCGCAGCTCTGCAGCCACATTGCTTTGCTGCTGGAAACAATTGAGGTTTTCCCTCTAATTTGAGGTTGGCAGAACTGAAGGCACTCTGTGTGCTGGAGGAGTGCTGTCTGCTCCCCTGTGCACCTGCTGCCTTCCCTTGTCCCATGCTTTCTGCCCTGGAAATGCAGCCTTAAAGGTACCTCTTTCTATATTCAGAATGAATGTGGAGGTGCCTCAGGGCAGGTCATGCTGGGAAGGTGATGCGGCACTCTGTCCCAGCCCTGTTCTAGGGATGGAGAAGCTCTGACCATCCCAGTGCCGCCAGAAGCCCTGAGGTTCATTTTTGGCTGTGGGAACTCATGCAACCCAGTCTCTGATTCCTCTCCCTCCCACCTGCAGCTTTCCGTGATCACACATCAGCCTCTGGTGGGGCTGACTCACCTGAGCTGGCAATAAGCAGCACATCTGCAACCAAATGCAGTAACAAAGCCACTTGGGTGGCACATTAAGAGGTGTTGATGTGCTCCTGGGAGAGCTGCACAGTGGGACTGGGGAACAATGCTGCCTTGTCTCTGCTCCATCACCACTCCTTCACTCTGGCAGTGGATGGAGATGGGCAGAGTTAAGGCAGAGCAGCCCAGCAGTCCAGCTGAACCCCTCGGGTCCCTGTGCACTCTGGCTGCCGGCAGCCACGCAGCAGGGTGACAGCTGTGTGCCTCGTCCTGTGGCAGTGCATCCTTGCTGCTCTCTGTGCTGCATGTCCTGATCTCAGAAGTGTCTCTCCTTTCTCTGCCTGGCAGACCTCACTGATCCTGCTTTTCCTCCTAGGGAACAATGCTCTGCCTGTTGCTTCCGTACCAAATGAGGGCTATTCCTGCTTTCCTCCCAGACTGAGCCTCAGAACTGGTAGTGCTCCATTTTGCTGACACAAGTACTGTATTTGGCTCACTGAGCGCGTGACAGCATCGGTCCCTTGATCCCAAAGAGCTTCCCAGAGGTGGGGCTCACGCCAGCATTGGGGGTGCCACCCTCAGTAGGGGGCAGACAGCAGAGCCGTACCCCTTCCTGCCGCTCCTCCTGCGGAGGGACCGCAGAGTGGAGCCCAGACCTGGAGGGGAAGGTGCAGCTCCCTCCTCACCTGCAGCCCGAGGCCGGGCACGGCAGGGATGGCTGCGGCTGGGGACCACGCTCCGTCTCACTCCACTCGACGCCGGTTTGTCTGTCCGTGTCTGGCTGTGCTGTGTGAGCGTGTCACTGCATTGCTGTGGGCGGGTGGGGGTGGCCGCGGAGGATAGATGTAGCTGTGTCAATGCCGTATCTATACTTTCACCATTAGGGGTTGGGGTTTGGGGTTTTTTTTATTATTATTATTTTTATTTTTTAATTCAGTGGGGTTCGGGCGTTTTGTTTTTATTTTTTGGGTTTTTTTTGGTTTTGTTTGTTTTTTTTTAAGAAATAAAAAGAAGCTGCTTGACTGGTTTCAAGCACCCTTGTGACCCCGGGTCTGCCTGGCGTGTGTCTGGCTGTGCTGCTCCCTGCACTGCACGTTGTCCTCGAGGTGTGAAACCCAGCTGGGCTCCAGGGCTGGGAGCTGGGCACCAGGCCTGGGGGCTGTGCAGGCAGTGGCCCAATGCTGGCTGCAACCCACACCCCCAGCACTGCAGTGGGCATCCTGGGAGTGGTGCTGGCAGAGCCCTGATGGGAGCTGCTCTGCAGCCATGGGTGCAGGACAGATGGGTACGTGTGTCACCGCAGCTGGGCTGGCACAGCCCAGGGTGGCTGCAGGTGCAGGTGATGGCAGTATGAGCCTGTTGGCATCTCACAGGCATCAGCCCCTGGCTAAAGCTGGGCAGCACAAACAGACGTTTGGGCACAACTAGCCATTGTCGGGCCCCTTCACCACCTGCAACCCAGGTGGGTCTCGGTGCAGACACATCAGTGTGGCTGTGCCACGTGGCTGCCAGGGCAGCGTTATGAATGAATTCGTCCACTCCGCTTCAGAGCACATCTGAGACTGCAGCCTGCCACGGTGCAGAATATAAACAGTTCATGGTGCAGCCACCTGTTGGCCTCTGTTCATTAAATAAAGAGCAGCTCTGCAAAACAGAAAGGGAAAAAAGCAAGCAAGCAGACCTCCTGGCTGGGTGCATGGCCCCATCCGTGTGGCTGCACAGGAGCCCCTTCCTGCTCACAGCCTGAAAATGCACCTCGCTTTGTACTGCCAGGTGTTCAAGGGTTTGCAAGGTTCAGTGAGCCAGGAATCCTCCCTCCCTGCCCTGACCTTCATGGCCACTGTGCTGTGACCTCCCAGGAGCAAAGCAAAGGCAGCATCCCCACGCAACACGTCGCTGCCCAGCTTCTGGCTCTTCCCATTCCCCCCACTTTGGGAAAAAAGGTTTTGCTCGGCCCTTTGGTCACTGTGAAATGCCCAGAAGCACGCTTTACAAGCCAAAGTTTTATTTGTTTCATAAACAAGTCAAATTATATTAATGTAAAACAGTTAAATGGACAAAAATAAAACACACACAGCACTGAACACAACGCTATAGAGTACTGACATGTAGAAGTGCAGCTCCCTCCCGCGTGCTCCCCCCCCCCGCTCCCCGATGATGATTTGCCCGAAAAGCCCAATGCAGAGCTCCGACGTCGGCGTCAGCTGAGACATGAGGTACAGCTCACAGTATTGAATCATAAAGGAACAACAAGAGCAAAACTCTCCCGGACAGGGGGAGGGTAAAAGGGTTCCCCTTACTCTGCTTTTTCTTTCTTTCTCCCTTTTTTTTTAAAAAAAAAAAAAAAATAGGAGCAGGGGGGAAATCCATGGAAATCAACTCTTTTTCACTTCTATATTTATATATATATATATAACTTCATATACATATATATAAATATATATAAAGCAGGATTCTCAGTGAACACAAAAATCTATAAAACTACCATTGATCTGTGTTGTTTTCTCCCCATTTTTTTTTTTTTTATTTTAAAAGTCACTTTAAAAAGGATAAAAAGTGCACAGACACCCTTATAAGGCACAAACAGATCTTCTGTACAAATCATAGATCATCGGACTGGTTAAAAAAAATAGCAATACGAGTACTAACAATTACATCTGTAAGAGGCAACCTTTGCCTGGAAATCTTTTTAAGAGGCCTCTGCACCTATTTTGGAAAATCCGTGTTGCTCTCCGGCCAGCATCGTGCCCACTGCTGCGTTTCCCACTCTGCTGGGCCCTGGCTCTGTTAATCTCTGTGCAGGAGCTCGCTGCCTGCTGGGTGCTGCCCTCCTGGAAATCACTCACAGCTGCCACAGCACAAATTGCACCTGTGCTACCTGAGCAGCTCGGGGGCAGCCTGCAGGGGTTTTGCCATTTCTCCTTGCTGGCTTACAAAAGAGCTGCACCAAAAAAAGGAGCCAGGCATGCAGTTGGCCCTGAGCAGCAGCCCCCTACGTTGCCACCACAGCACCCAGTGCTGTGTCCACCGACCACAGCCAGACCCTGGGCTATGAATGCAGGATTGTGGGAGTCCACAGCTCTGGGACCTCTGCATTTTGCACAGGGCTGCGTGCAGCTGTCGCTGCCCTGCTGGGGCTCAGCACGCTCTGATGCTGCACAGCCAGGGACGCAGAGCCAGCAGGCTCTCGTGCTGCTGCAGCAGGGTAAAAGCTGAGAGATCTCATTCTAAAGCCTCTCACTAAAAAAATGAATGGAAATGCTCGTTAGCTCTTCAATAAAACCGAAGTTTCCTCCATGCCCTGTGAGCTGTGACCTGCAGGCTGCTGAGTGGCTGCAGCCCGACAGGGGCCGGATCACCTGTCCCCAGCTGCACTCCTGTGGTGTAGCAATGGGTCCGGGCCAGGGCTGAGAGCAGCTCACAGCCCCACACCAGGGCAGCACACCCCAGCCACCAGCAGCAGAGGCACCCATGGCAAGGAGGGACGGGAGCCCTGCAGCATGCATGGGCTGCTTTTCTCCATGCTTGGACTGAAGTGTGATAACTGCACCTTTCTCCCTCACTTGGTGGCACACGCTCACCGAGCTGGTATGGCATCAGCCCCTCTCTCACTCCCTGATGTGCAGCCTGGAAACACAGCCAGGCTTGGGGCGTGCACAGGGCAGAGGAGCGGGGAGGAAGCCTGCATAGGGCAGAGGATGGGAGAGCTCTGCAGGGGCATCAAGGAGGACTCAGCCCCCACAGCAGCCCCATACACCTCCCACCTCCTCCCGGCTGCTGCTTGTGGCTGTCTAACATCACAGCTGAAAGCCATTTACCTTTTAAGTCCCAGCATCTAATAATAGCCTCACAGCCTCTCTCTTACCTCCTCCCAGGCAAAGCCAGGTCTGATCCCTGTTCATCCCAACTAGTTCTTGTCTATGGCTGAAGCCTCCCCTGGGAGGCAGTGTCCAGGCAGCGGCAGTTATGCTGGGAGACCCGGAGAGGCAGAAGTACAGTGGGTAAAGAGCATGGCCACAGCCCCCAGGAGGAGGTGAGCCCGCAGGGACCTCAGTGTGGGCTCCCGACAACCTCATGCTGGGAGGGAGGAATGGTGGCTGAGCCTGTGTGGGCTGCAGGCAGGATGGGGGATGTGGGCCAGGCAGGACCCTGTGAAACCACAGTTGCCCCAGGCTGGGAGGAGCAGAGCAAGGCAGGCCCTGTTCTGCCACAAAAAGCAAGGGCTGCTTCACTCGAGTCCAAAGCAGCTTCTCCACATGCCCCAGGAGCCCGCTCAAAACCCAAACACATGAGAATCTGGTTGTGCTACTATTTTGGCCTCCGCTAGTTCCCCTTATATGGATGGATATTAAATTTCCAGATCAGTTTTGTCCTCTGAACCCTCCCTCTGGGCCTTGTTCTAACTGCTGCATCACAGCACTAGCAGCCCAGAGCTGTTTGAGCTTCAGGGCTGGGCGGTTTGGCAGCACCAAACAAATGGCAACGTCCCCTCCTGCCTCATGCCCCCGCAGCCCCATCCTCCAGGGGATAAAAGAGCCTTTGCTCAGGGAATTTCCCACCTGCAGGTGGGTCGGGGCCCTACCGTGACTCTCCATGGGCGCACAGCCCAGCCAACACAGCAGCCTCGCCTTCGGGCCCCACGTGATCCTTAGCTCAATTTTATCCCTGAATTGTGCCCTACCAGTCAAATAAGGAAACACAGATAACGAGCCACTTGATAACGACTGACCAGCACGATAACCCATAAGCGGGGACGGAAAGGCATGGTTACTGCTAGCGGCGGTCTCCCTTCCCACGCCCGAGCCGGGCGCTACGGGCGGTAGATTTTAATCACATCTTTGATGACCCTTCGGCAGATGGGGCAGCAGGCGTTGAGCTGCTTCTTCAGCTTAAGACCGCAGGTGTTGCAGAGGCACATGTGTCCGCAGGTGTAGATCACCGTGTCCACCTCGCTGTCAAAGCAGACGGTGCATTCCCCGTTCTTGCTGCTGGATGGCTCCGGAGGGGGGAAGACAGGAGAAATTGCGGGGCTCAGGGGGGAGCTGGGAGCAGTCACTGGAAGGAGGAGGAGGAAGAACAAAGTCATTCACTCACCTGATAACACACAACACCCCCAAGCCTATTTTTAAGGCCCTTCCTTCCAAAGCAGCCCAGCATCCCCCAGCAGCCGGTACGCGCATCCCAGCCACCCCGCATGGAGCTCTCCTTACCGAGCGAGGACTCCGAGGCAGAGGAGGACCTGTTGACGCTGAAGGCCATGTCAGAGTCACTGTCGTACTGCGAGCCGCCGGGGGACCCTGAGGGTGAGACGGTCACTGGGCTGGACTGCACCGTGCCTGCAAGCACAGAGAGGGCTCAGCCCCCGCGGGGTGGATGGACAGACGGACACACTGACCCCTCTGCTGAACCCGCAGTGAGCTGCTCCCACAACCCCTGGGGCTGCAGGGCAGAGGCAGATGGCAAAGCGCCCTGCTTTAAATGAGAAAACCTGCTTTCAGAGTCACTGAGATCTGCCCTTCTGACTGCCCTTAAAAAGGGAACAGGAGAGCACAGCAGCTGCGCACCAGCAGTGGTTTAAAAAGTGAGACCTGATCCCAGAGCTGGGGCAGTGCTGGGGGAGCACCCGCTGCCCACCAGCAACACGTCCCTCAAGCAGAGCTGTCTTCCGAAAACCCACGGCCCCTAACAAAGGCAGGAGCTCAGCACCTGTTGGCTGGAATGGTGGCTCTATAAAGAACCTTTTCTACACACAGCATCCCTGAGGACCAGCCAGCCGTGCACACAGCTGCCCCGGCCTCCTCACCTGCTGCCTGTTCTCTC
This sequence comes from Penelope pileata, assembly GCA_013396635.1. Classification (NCBI taxonomy): domain Eukaryota; kingdom Metazoa; phylum Chordata; class Aves; order Galliformes; family Cracidae; genus Penelope; species Penelope pileata. The sequence goes on from WBMW01004170.1 coordinate 508,436, forward strand.
TCTCAGATCTCAGCCCTTTCTGGAGGGCTCACAAACGCTGCGTACATCTCTGTGACAGCTGCCACGTCTGGCTCCCTCCCGTTGGCCAACACAAGGTTGGGTCAGGAGCAGATGATGCTCATCAGGGATGGCCTCTGCTGGGCAGGCAGCTCTGTGACAGCAGCCCACAGCTCCCCTTCACCAGCCAGGTGCTCCCCACTAGTCTTTCTTTCAATAACTTACCCAGTATTTTCAGCTGGTTGATTACTCCATGGATTGTAAAAAACACCCAGAGAGACTGAGAGGTGTCCACGCACATCAGCATGCCGCGGCTGGCTCCGTTCACCCCGTGGTGCACCTCTCCGTTCGGCAAGACCATGAAGCTGAGAATGTCACCGCTGCTGAGGACCGGGAACGCCCGGTACACCACCCAGTACTCCTTGCGGTCCAGGAGAAAGTCCGGATCTGCCGGGAGCTCGTTTGTCCGTAAAGTACTCGGATCACAAGAAGTGATGCCGAACGAGAGGGCCCCGTAGTATGGCAACCCAAGGTGTCCTACTTCCACAAACAGGCTCTCACCGATGTGCAAAGGCCGGTCAGAAAACATCAAAGTCCTATTGCTCTCTTGCCAGTTGGTGCAGGCAACCATCCGGTCCTGAGAAAAGGTGATGTCGGGTCCGCGGGTGGGGTGGAATCGCAGGTCCGTGTCCAGGAAGGCCGGGACCCCCTGGGCACGCGGCCGCCGGTTCGGGCAGCAGGGGATGATGTGGTTGTCTGTTGCCAGTCCTGGCACCCGGCTTAGGTTTAGGTTTGCGATTTTGGCCACCACTTGGTTGTTCTCCAGTTCGTTGTTATTGAAGTTGGCTGAATCGTGGTTGCTCTGGGGAAGGCAAGTGCTGAGCCGGGCGGTGCTGAGCCGGGCGGTGGTCATGGTCTCTGCAAACATGCTATCTGTGAGACAGACCCAGGGATAAGGGACTTATTAGAAACAATTGGCTACTCTTACCACTACTCTTGTTATTATTTCAGCCTATGGATCACCTGAATTCTGTTCCTCTGAATAGAAAAACAATGGAAAAATTAGACAGAGGTCAAGCACTAATGAACGTGAGAATCTCATGTGGAGCAGGCAGCGGGCACAGCAACGGCTGCGTGTTGGCACGGGCTGAGGAAAAACAGAGGTGTGAAATACTCATCTAACCTGCAAGCTCCTTGTGCTGGTGAACCAGAAGCTGTAAACTGGCATGGTCCTACAGCTTTCTTAGTCTTGGACTTTCTTAGGTCTAACAGCTTTGAGGCTGCTCTTTTAAGGAGAAAACATCTCAGTATCCCAACACCCAAAGGTCTTGTGCAAGCCAAGCCTGCAGCACGGTGATAGGTGACTATAAATTCATTTTGCTCTTCTTGTTCTTGCCTTTTAACTGTGACATGTCTAGAGAAAGGTGTGCCTAAGAGAGGTCACTTCACAAAAAGATTTCAAGCCTCATGTCTCAGGGGAGCTCACAGCACTGCAGAGACTCTGAATTGAGAGTTTGTCACAAAAGTTCCTTGCTGAAGGTGTCAGAAAGATTTTTTACAGTAAGAGAGTTATTTTTCCCTTTCACAACAAAAGGTAGGTCAGGATGCTGACCCTTAACTCATTTCTTCCCCTTGGCCATGCCAGGCCAAGAATTTGGAATTCACACTGACATTAACCAGATGAGCAAAGCCAAAGCACACAGAAGTCAAGAGTGTGAATGAAGGAGACTCCCTATCTTCCCAGAGATGGAGAGGGGTGAAGTGTCCCAGCGCCAGCACTGCCAGCTACGTGGAGGAGAAAATCGCCAGGATTTTACCAAAGAAGACAGAACCTCTGAATGCACCCAGCAGTTGTGAAGGACAGGCTGTCTCTGCCCAGGAGTCGTGGTGGCTAAACCAGCTGCTTCCAGCGAGAGCAGGGCATCCAGCTAGAGATGCTCCCCCAGAGCCCCAAGGCACATCCACGCTTCATGATGCTGAAAGAGGCATTTTGTGCATCTGTATTTGGGCTGCATTTCACAGCTTTCTCAGCTTGCAGAGTTTTGGGAGGAGGAATCAGAGAGATTAACAGATGAACAGTTCTGCTAAGGCACCACCACACCTGTAGGAAAGAGGTGCACCTGCCAGTGCCCCAGGTGGCTCAGCATCACCCTGGTGCCTGAGGCAGCAGTGAGGCTTGGTCCAAACCAACCCAGAGCACAGGTGCCCCAGGCTGACACTGTGCTTGGCCTCCACAGGCAGCATGCAGTGAGGGCAGAAATAAGCAGCATTTTATTTTTCTAGCTAACTATAACCCACTGAGGAAGAAGGCCTGCTCTGGCGATGCAGCTGCACTGCAACACCCCCTCACCTCTGTGACGAGCACCAGAGGCTGGAGCGTGTCACGGCTGCAATTGCAGGATAAGTGACTGGAAAGGTTTAATTACACATTTGAGGCAGAGCAGGCAAGGCAAAGTGTTGTTTATGCGTAGCTTTCTCAGCTGTAAAATAGTCAGTACCATTCTGAAGAATATGTGTCAGAGCCACCTGCCCCCAGACTGTCCATTTTGCAGCCGGCACCTGGGGCTCAGCATGAGGACGGGGCACAGCCCCTTGAGCAGAGCAGCTTGGCTGGGCTGCTAGCACCAAACCAGCTCCTAGGAGCCTCCAGGAAGGGGCAAGGCTCTTGCGTTTTAAAAGGATTCCCTGTGGTGCAGACCAGATCTAAACACACACCTAGCGCTGAATGTGTTTGCTGCAGAAGTTGCACAAGGAAAGCCATTCCATGACCTGCTGTTGGGAACAAATCCACCCCCCCCTGCAGCCCTCCCCCGGAGTGCTGCCCTGCAAACCAGGCAAACACCACTTGAATGCAGCATCCAGCTCAGTAAAAGCTGGAGGAAGTTACATGTAAAGGTTTCCATCTAGCCCATCACATGGCTGCTGTGATGCACAGCCTCACTTTCTATCACTTTCCATCACTGACTTCTCCGAAATGTATTGCCTTCTGCATCCGTAGTGTTGCCAAACAAAAAATGATTAATTTGGTGAATGAAACCAATAGTAAATTATCATAGTCGTAGAATCGTTAGGGTTAGAAAGGACCTTTAAAGGCCATCTAGTCCAACTTCCCCGAAATGAACAGGGACACCTACAGCTCAGTCAGGTTCATCAGAGCCCCACCAGCCTGACCTTGAATGTCTCCAGGAATGGGGCATCCACCACACCTCTGGGCAACCTGTTCCAATGCTTCACCACTCTTATTGTAAAAACCTTTTTCCTTATATCCAGTCTAAATCTCCCCTCTTTTAGTTTGAAACAGTTTCCCCTTGTCCTGTCACCACAGACTCTGCTAAAGAGTCTGTCCAAATCCGTTGTCCAAATTAGTTGTTCTTAACCGTCCCACAGAAATGACCAACCAGATAAATCATGCATTTTTTCTCTGCGAGGATGCTGCTGTGGAAAGAGCAACCAGAAGAGCAAACCACGGGCCCAAATACACACTTACCTAGTATTTGCACTTCATGGGTAATCCCATAGACATCTATGAGCGCCCAGAGAGGACCGGAAACTTTAATACCACAGTGAAACAATATTGGCTCTTCGTCATTAATACTGTAGAAGACTCTCCCATGGCGGTCAACCCAGAAGGCCAAGACGTTGTCCCTGACAGCAAACCTCTCTGGCAGGGCTTTGGCCCAGTAGCCGGGCCGGGTCACCAGGTCCGGGCAGGCGTACTTTGGTATGTCATCGGAGCTCATCTGCGACGGGTCGTGAATGGTGAAGCCAAAGCGCAGGGCCCCGCTCCAGCCATGGTGCACGGCCACCAGCTTCAGCCGCACCTTCTCGTAGAGGTGGATGGGCCGGTTGGTGAAGGTGACCCCGTTACAGAAGCTGTTCCTGCGCGTGGCCCGGCGGGAGTGGGCATCCAGCCGCACGTTCTTGCCCTTGGCGTGGGAGTGGAAGCGCGGCGGCTCCGTGACGGCGAGGACCGAGCGTCTCTCATGGCTGCTGTTGGGCAAGCTGTAGTAGGGACGGCTGGAGACAGAGCGGGTCTGGTGGCCTGTGTCTGCAAAAGGAGAAAACAGCAGCCTGTCAGAAGGGCCTGAGCTGAGCTGCGTGTAGGCTCAGCCTTGGAGCTCCGCCACCAGCCTCCCCCGGCCTGCTGCTGTGTGCTGGGAGCCACACTACTTAGTCTTAAAATGCTGTGCTCAGCCACAGCCTGCTCTTTGTTACAGCAGTTTGGCCCTCAGCTTTATGCAAATACAAGGCAAATGTGGCTCTTGGGGGCAGAGGTCAGCAGCTTGCCTCTGCACCCTGCAAAGCTGGACAACAACCTTCCCTTTGTTCTCATCAGATGCATCCGACTGCACTCGGAAAGGCCTGATACCTTCAGCTGTGGCTCCCCATTTCCTATGTAAAATGCACGTGTTGTTAAATCATCGCTTTGGCTCACACAATCGCTGAGAATCGTGCTTGTTAAGATCAGAGATCCTCACCATGAAAGGCACAGAGAGGATCTCTGTGGGACGTGCAGCCACTGGCTTCTCTGCCCCTTAATTTTGTAATGATGAACAGGAGCCTGTGAGCAACACAAACAAACCAAGACATTTAGCAGCTGGAGGACTACCTCTGCATCACCAGAGTGTTCTTCCAAAACTTTCAGCCCAGCCCTTGGTTCAGATATCAGATCCAACTGGCACAGGAAGGAACATTTCATCCCGCAAAGCCTCGCCTTTACACAGAACCTCCCATTTGAGCTCAAAGCACTTCATAAACGATGATTGTTTGCAGCTTCACAGCACCACAGATGGCACAGAGATCCTGCCATCCTCCTTCCACAGATGGAAGAAGGAGAATTTATGGGTGAGATCTTGCAGCATTTAAAGTCAACAGCAATTTCAAGATCAATTTCAAGAAAAGCAGATTTGAGGCCTAAAGTGAAGTTCACACAAGCATGAAGCAGGAATGAAAAAAGGAACACTTTTAGCATTAAGCCTTAGCTGTGAGTTCCCAGAGGCTGAGATGGAGTTGCACACCCTGAAGGCAGGTCCTTGCTCTGGGACTCCCATGACCACCACCACGGTGCCACCACCACTTCGGTCTCCCTGCTCCGACTCCACATCTTTGTAGATTTTTAAAGCAAAAACAAAAGGCATCCTGGGTGCTCAAAGTCATTCTATTAAATCTTATACTGCATCACACGTGCACGTTTATTTTGAGAAGTTTTGCTGCGTTTGAAGCTTCAGGCAGAAACTGCCTGCCTGGCCCTTCCTTCAAGCTGCTTCCTCCTCGTGTGCAGCCCCTGGCTCTGCCCGTGACAAAGGAAGGATTTTTTGACGCCTTCCTCTCGTAGGAAGAAACACCCGAAGACGTCAGGAGCTCAGCTGGGAGAGGAGCTGGGTTGTGGCACCTTTCTAGCAAGCAAAACCCTCCCAGGTAGGGCAGCGAGAGGCTGGGGCTTGCATTCATGGCCTGAGTTAATGATGGCTCTGAGTAACTGCTGTGTGAATGCAGGAGGGGAGAGGCAAGAGCTGAACATGGGATTATCCCCTGCCATGAGGCATCTGCAACAGGAGCCGAACAGCTACGGAGGCAAAAGGCTCCTGCTTCCACAGGGCAGTCCTGAATTATGACAGGCAAATGCGGTGCCTAAATAAAGGCCTTTTGTGTTCTCCTCACTCAAATTGCATGTGACAATGACTGCTTAGCACAAGGTAATGGTTAATCCCATCTGCACACTCATGTAAATAAATACATCCCTGCCCTTATGCCCGGAGGGGATTCGCCATTTCAGTGCCAAGGACAAGAAGTTGTGGGGCAGATGGGGAGGAGAGAAAGCAGAGAGCCCTGGCTGTGGCTGCGTCCCCCTGAGGGATGCTCTCCTGGGTGCAGAGGGGTGCGGGAGCCCCTTCTCTCCGGTGCTCCCAGCTGAAACGCTGCTTTTTGCCTCCTGAGGCACCGAAGTGCAGAAGATGGGTGCTCACGTGGGTGCTGCTCTGCGTGTCTGCCTGCCAGCGCTCCCAGCGGACGGGGCTGAACTGCACCCGCTGCCTCCCAGCCCACGCCAGCCCGGTGCTGGGGAAGCGTGGGGCAGGGGCAGCAGCACGAGGGACGGATGGGCACTGACACCCGCACCCGCTGCAAAGGCTGCGCTCGCCCTGCCAGGGAGGAATTCGAGCCAGGGTCTGGGGATTTTTGTTTTGTTTTTTTCAAAACAGGAAAGCATATTGTGACTAAACAATAGGTAGGAAAGTCTCCAGAAGGAAATGAACGGATAATTTATTTATAACGGCGTTCCCCCCACGCGAACACCTGTCGGTCACCACCAGGAACACAGCCCGACGCGGCGAGGCACAGCCTTCCCCCCGCAGCATGCTCAGCACTGACCGTGCCATGTGTTTTGCTCATCACATCCTGGAGGGACCGACAAGCCCAACAGGATGTTTGTGCCTCGGAATTGCCTTCATCTGCGGCTCAGCCTTCCTTGTTGGGATTGTGTTTCAGTCCTGCTGACCCCACAGCACCTCCCCTCTCCTGCCTGTGCTTTCCCACCCAAAAGCACATCAGTGGGATAACTGCCTAAAAGGGAGCAATAGCATTCCTCCCACTTGCAGGACAGTAAAAGGGTTACAAACAGCAACGTTCCCCAGTCCTCCAGTGGCTGAGCCTTGCAGGCTGCCTGGGCACGGCGTGGGCTGTGAGCTCACTGCACCTCCGGGTGATGCCCCCAGGCCTCACCCACCATTTGCTGCTTTGTGCTTTGGAGTATCCTGCTTTTCTGTCCTGCTCTCACCCTGCACACACGATGCTCACAGCATCCAAACACATGAAGGGGACTTCAAGAGATGTAAGAAAAAGCCAAGCTGAAGAACTAAGGAGGGTTTGGCGAGGCTCCTCACTGACACCCTGGGGCAAAGGGGACCCATGCTCCCAACCACTGCAGTTATCACACATCTGACACCTCACCTCTCCAAAAGCCCAGCGCGTTTATTCCTCAGGTTGCGCTGACCTTTGGAGAGGTTTTTTAACAAACACGCACTTTGCATTTCAAAAAGATACAGCAGGCAGACCCTGGACAAACTCCACATATTTATCGTGGTTCTACTTCTAAAAATAAACATTTTTTCACCCATTTGTTCGCAGCATCAGCTCTGCCACGGCACTGTCATCCCACAGACAGCAACAGGCAAAATCCAGAGCAGAGCTCCCCAGAGGCTGCTGCTGTGTGGAGCAGAGGGCAGCCCCAAAGCAGGGAGATGAGGATAATGCTCAGTGTTCCAGTGTGCCCTGAGTAAACCCCAAGTCCACATTAACTGTACAACCACACATCAAGATGTGTTCACTGGGACCAACAGCCCTTTCCTAAGGACCCCCCCAGGTAACTCCATGACAAACGAAGCTCAGGATCACAGGGCAAGCAAGCTGTGGGTCAGCGGGGTGCCCAACAGGAAAGCATGCTGGATAGGGCAAGGATGCAAAAGGGGCAGAAAGCACTGGGGCTCAGCAGCATGCATGACGTTCCTACGTTGTTCATACAAGGAGAGAGAAAAAAGGCTGAAAGGTGGCATGCAGCACTAAATCCATCCCATAACGCTCTCTGCACAAGCAAAAGGGAATCCACCTAATGCAGCGTGTCTTATCTTTACGGTCGCTGCTTTATCAGCAACATTAGGACTTTTTCCTATTACAGCAGATAGGCCACTGCTGCAACAACCCTGTTGAACATTAAACCAGACTTCTGGAGAGCAGGGCAGGTGGCTTTTTCTTTAAAACAGGAAAATTCCAACAGGTGGGGACAATATGAGTAAGCTTAATGCCTACCACACACCCACAGAGCTGCCCTCGAGGACCTAACAGCAACCGCGGTGCAGCAGGAGCACGGCCCCGGTCCCGCTGCTGCAGAGCCCCAGCAGCAGCTGCCACGGCCAGATCTTATCTGCTGAGAGCAGGAGATAACAATCTGGTCGCATATAAATTTAGTGCACTGCCTAGACTTTCTTTTTCTTCTTCGTCTTTTTTCATACAGAAAATGTGTCAGCGCTCTCTGGGAAGTGCTGGGTTTCCCGTGTTCCACGCTCAGCCGTGTGAATTTGTAGTTGGGCTCCCAAAGGCACTGTATGGACACTGCATAACATCAGCCCCACTTCCAAACTTCCAAATGGTTCAGTGTACCCACTGGGAAACACAACTGGACAACTAATAGATATCCCCACTTAAGTCTCCCTGCCCGTGGCTCCAGCCATTCCCGGCCAGTTATAAAATCCACGTGGTTCGCTTGCATTGGAGTAAGACAGAATTTGAGGTGTAATGGGGAGGTGTAAGAGCCTGGAGAGAATCGCAGGAAATGTGGGGTTTGTGACATTTTCTAAGAGAGTAACTTGGGAAGGAGGGGAAAGGAGAAAAGAGACAAGTTTCTTACAGAGCAACACCACTGCCAGAAAGAGCTGGAGCTGTCCTTGTTTGCTCACATGTCATACGGTATGGAATATCCCTTTGGCCACTTGGGGTCAGCTGTCCTGGTTCTGTCCCCTCCCAGCTCCTTGTGTTAGAGTTCCTCAGAGCCACCAGTGTGTACTTCAAGGTTATTCTTCAGGTGGTGAGGCCCTGGCACAGCTGCCCAGGGTGGGTGCCCCATCCCTGGAGGTGCCCAAGGCCAGGTTGGATGGGCCCTGGGCAGCCTGAGCTGGGGGGAGGTGTCCCTGCCCACGGCAGGGGGTTGGAACTGGATGGGCTTTAAGGTCCCTTCCAACCCAAGCCGTGATGTGATTCCATGATTCTCATCCAGCCAGCCTGGAAATCTGCAAAACATCTGCATGTTGTTCCCAGGTAATCAGAAAGAAATGCTGTCACTGGGATAACAGGGACTTATCACTTCACTCGTTTCCTGCTCATGGGTTTACCCTCTTTATCTCTGTGCCTATTGACTGTAACAACTGTAACAGTGCACTGAACCCTCTCCTCCTGCCTTCTACTTTTAAAAGTTTTCAGGCCTTGCTATTGCCTTATTTTTCGGTGCTGAAGATGTTTGGCCTTAAGCTTGGCCATACATTTTCCTTTGTTTTAATGAAATCCCTCTTTCAACACCTGCAAGTGAAAGACCATTTAAACCCAAAAAAAGAAAAAAGAAAAAGAAAAAGAAAAAAAGAAAAAAAACCACAACAAACCAGAACAGCATTTCCTAATCTGGAACCAAATAAAAAATATACTTTAATCTGCAGGGTTTTTTAATTTCCTTGCACAGATGAGACAGCCAAGAAACCTTTCTCTGGTGGTAAAGGAAATTGAGTCTGAAGCAACCAAAGCCACTGTAGCTGTGACTTTGATGCTGTGGCACTTTCAGACTAGGGTTTGCTAGCCCAAAATCTGCTGCTGGGTCTGCAGGTGCAGGCACATCCCTCTGTGCCCACCTCTTTGTCTCCTGCTGTGCCTCTCACTCTCACTGCATGAATTCCGCTGCAAAGTTGGCCCCAGTTTTATTACAGGTTTTTAGTTCTGTATATAAATAGCACTAAGAATATACAGAAGCCAGCGATTAAGCAGGGAAAAAAAAATCTCCTCTCCCCCGTATTATTAGCGAATCTGGGTCAATGAGTCTGCAACTCTAGTAACAAATTCTTAGAGTCAGTTAATGAGAGCAAGAGCAAGCAGGAGAGAGCTGGAGAAAAGGCAGCATTCACACCATAATCCCTGCTTCAACCCTCCTGTGCATGGCTGAGGGACGGGAGCCCTGGGGATGGCACGCGGTGCTGCAGTCCCTCCCGCGGCCACCGCAGCCCAGCCACAGCCCGCGCCACGGCCACGCTTGAGGGCCAAAGAGCTTCGAAAGATCTTGGGGATTTGAAAGCCGTACAACATGGGATGCAGAGCTAGGTGAAACTTTTTTGCCTACTGGCCAAAGATAAAAATGCCTTGTCAGAGCCCATCAGTCAGTCACTCTTACTATAAATGGCTCTTACTGGGAATTTTTGGGCTATGTTCACTAATATGCAGCATGTGCAAAGCGTATGGTTTCACGCAATGGGAGAGCAAACCTCTGCTTCTCACTTGATGTATTATGTGCTTGCAAAACTGTTACCTCCTTCACAAAGCTGAGAATAACGCGGGGAGAGCAGAGGGCTGCTCACCTCACTTATCTTCCAGTCCTGGACTCGGAGTCCATAGCGTGGGTTTGGGAGGCAATCAAAAGCGATACGAAACAAGCAGTTGACACCTGCTTAAGCAACACCACAAACAATTCCTGAGGACTGCTGTGCAAGGAAACTAAATGATTTCTGAGTCCAAATGCTCGGCTTGTCAGTCAGCAATTAAAGCATGGATCACTGTGATTTATTATTTTCACTGTTTCCCAGAGGCAGACAATACAGGGTACCACGAGGCAGGGAGCAGTGGCAGACCCAGCACCTCCGGCTGGGGAGGGGGGGGGCTCAGCTGGGGACCAGGGATGGGACAGGGGGAGCAGAGGGGTGGAAAAGTCTCATGTTTTGCTTTGTTTTACTAAATGCATACAGAAATTAATGTCAGATCTCCATGGATTTACAACACTAAGCTATTTTTTTCCCAATAGTTGTTACTTTGAGCAAGTCTGGAGCCACTCCCATCTTCAGATGAATCACTTTTGTTAAATCAAGGGCAATGTGCTCACTGCCAGCTAGACCCAGCTCAGGCCAACATCCAAAGATCTCACTTTCACAGCAGTTCTGCTGTTATGTCATGCACCATTTTCCTTGCGCACTCCCATTCTCCACACCCCGACAGTCCCACAGCATTTTTTCACCAATGACTCCAATGACTCCTACAGCCATTCGACTTTGTCTTGGCCGTCCAGCATGGCTCAAGTATGGATTTTCAGAGAGATACTCTTAAGTCCATGGCCCACTGTGCCACTGGGGTCTGTCTCACAGACACAGCCAAAGTGCAACCCAGGGACTCCCAACACTAGTGGTGTCCCCAGGCCAGGGGCTGCCCGTGGGACACTCATTGTGTCACTGCTCCATCACCATGCATGGGATCCTTGTTGGAGCATTTCTCACAGACTAAAAAATAAACCTGGGTTTGTCTACTTGTCCCCAGTTTCTCTCCACTCATTAATTCCTAACGTGCGAGACAACACTTTTTCTCCTCCATACAGTACAAACAGCTCAGAATCTTTTTTCAGAGCCATGCTTTATGTTTAAAACCCATCGTTCTGAAGCAGTGTTTTCTTTCTCCAAGCACGACAGTGATTTGTTAATGAGTTACGAGAGCACGTGATCGGTGGAACCACTGACATTGAAACACTCCACGTCCCCTCGGAGCACGTAACGACCATTAACGCCAGCAGCCTCCCTCTTTCCATCCAACCTCCTTTCTTCGGACCAGCTGTACCAAGTCATCTGCACTGGGGGTTTATAAATAGTGACCGTGTCATTCCAATGCTAATGGCTTTTAATGAAATTGGAGAATGAAATGCATTCCCTCTTAATATCCTCAGAGCAGCAGTTTATTCCATCCCAGCGTTTCAATACGGGGCTCGTGGAAAGAGTGCTGTAGCTGGGCACATCCTTCCCATCAGCCCGTCAACACACTGCTTCCAGCACAGGCAGGAACAGAAAGAGGGAAAGAATTTTGTTGTCTCGGACACAGGAAACCCACCCATCCCCTGCAGACACACCAGGAGGGCAGCTTGTACAACGGGAAGCAAAGAACACGTGAAAAGTAACAGAGGTGCCTTACCATAGCTTTCGATTCCATTGTTCCCTGCAAAAACCCTCAACATCGGTGTTTACATTGCCTTCAGCACTCTGAATTCGGGCTGTATACAATTTACACTTCTCCCCTTCCCACCTCCAAAAAGCCTGGTTGGAGCCCGGCCAGCACCCGACGTGCTGGCAGATCCCGGCTCCATGGAGCTGCGCGATGCTGCGAGCCCAGGCTGCCTCCTGCACTCAGAAAAAAACACCAGAAAATTTCCCCATAAGCACCAAAATTGTTCAGAGACAGAACTGCAATGGAAGAAAAAGTGCAGATGAAGAGCGAGAGCAGCGCTCAGAGTGATGTTACGGGAGCAGAAAGAGAGCCAGGCCATTCATTTTGGCTTTCAACTCTTTCCAAGAAAGCCTCATGATAAAGGGAACAAACCTGCTATTTTTCTTTGCCTCAAATTTGTTATTGAAGCCACTGTCATCTTTATCTCCTCTGTACATAGTGGTTCTAAGAGTCCTTTTTTTCTTCATAATTACAACCTCTCTATAGGCAGAGGACAGGAAAGAATTCAGTTAAAAACGATGGAGCTATTTCAGTCCAAACAGGGATGGATAACCAGAGAGCCATTAGACACAACAGTGGCACCCACACAGGGCTTTTGATCTGTCCTAAGGGAGCCACAAAACCACAGGCAAAGGCGAAAAAAGGCCTCTAGGAAGATGTTCTTCCAGCAGCCCAACATGGTGCAACATTTCTAAACCTTGTCCATAGCTCCCTTTATATTTACACACAGTTTAAACAGTGATCTGGCAGAGAGAGGGGAAAATGCTTTGGGAGGAACGCATGGCTGAGGAAGCTAAATAAAGAAGTGGCCAGGTCTTCAATCATCCTATATTTTATATATACAAAGGCTGTGATTTCGCTAAGCTTTTCAGAAACAATATGTAAAGAATCCAAAACAGGGCAAAGGGATGGGAATAACTGGTTACAATTAAATCGAGGAGGGAAAGCACAGCTCTCCCACTCGGCCAGGAGAGTCCCTGCAGGAACCTCAAGGCACAGAGGGAATTTCGGTGGTGGCAATGGGTCCTGCTGGTTGGTGCCCGAGGCCACCACACCCATCAGGGAGCTTCACATCAACCTGATGTTGGCCAAACCCGTCCCCAGTGACCTGAAGGGCTGGTGACAGCCACGGCCAAGCACGCCCAGCCCACGTGCAGCCACTCTCCTGGAGCTCGTGGCTCACACCATCTCTCTTGCCCCAGCATTTCCCCCACTTTCCTTACCAAGAAACGTACATTCTGTGCTTCCAGCTATGACTCACAAGCAGATTTTTCTGGGGTGCATCTCAGCATTTTGTTTTCTTCCACTCTTTCTCGTTCCTTGTCCTTCCCTGTCCCACCGCTTGCTGGATGTTTTAGTAGCTGCCACAAATAAATTAAATTCTGCAGCACGGAAGTGAATATGGGAGGGCCCTGCTTGCCCATACTGTTCTTGGTTCTCCTCCCTTCACCCCTTTTATTCACAAGCCATCTGACGCTTCTGCCGTTTTCCATGATTGTGCTGATCTCATCACAGCCAGAAAGCAGGACAATTAGTTAATTATTTTTGGAGTCTTTACCATCCAATCTAGGGATAATTTTATTTATTTCTTTATAATGAGTCTTTTCCTTGCCTCTTTTTTATGGCAGTGTTCCCAACTGCTTGAATCCCGTTCTGTCCTGGAAGACAGAGCGTGGGTTTAACCACAGCCCCAGCAGGACTGGAAGAGAGGGGTTTTCTGCAGACCAAAGAACTTAAACTTCGCTCAGCTGGAAAAAGTCCCGCAATGTAACTGCAGATGCACACGATGAGACTTAGTGCTGGAGAATCCTTTCAGATATCACAAGTAATGTCGTTCTGAATAAAAGGAGCATCTGGCATTGCTCGCTGTGCCATGGTTCTGCAGTGTTTCACTTAACATTGCAGGTCTGCTGCTGTGCTGAGTGTTTGACCTCCCCATCACAAACATGCAGATGGGACTTCACCCAACTGACGTACAATTAGAGTACATAGTTTGCTCGCTGTTTTAGTTCGTGTTCAGCTGAAGCTACAGCTTTCTCTAAATACACAACATCTTCAGAAATAAAGCCAGAAGTATTTCAAACAAACAAACAAACAAAAATAGAGAGAGAGAGAAAAAAAAAAAGGAGCATTCTTTGCTGGTCCAGAAGCAGAGGAAAATGTTCCACTGAAAAAAACACATCCTCTTTTCCTTGGTTGAAACTTTCTGAAAAGTGTAGTTCCGTGCTGCACTACAGAGTTTGGGAGATGGGTGGTTGTGCAACACTTGGCGGCCGTGTGGCTGAGCTGTGAGATCCTTTTCCATGATATTTACAGGAATTAATAAGAGGAAACAAGAGCCACTTTAAGACATTAAACTGTCCAAACAAAAGAAAATACAGTCATACCAGTGCTGGACACACAGTGACCTCAGCCCCTTTCGTCAGCTCAAATGTCTTCAATTATTTCAACACAAGAAGGGTTTGAGCAAGAGAGGTTTATTTTTAAGCCTGCATGTCAATCTTCTTCACGCCAGTGGGACTGGATCCCAGCACACCTCAGCCAACATTTTTCTCCCTTTACTCTCCCTTTGCGGCTCCACATCCAGGCGACAACAAAGGCAGGCAGACACCTGGAGACGTGAGACATTTCCTCACCTTGCTGAAGATAAAACTTTTTTTAGGGGGGGCCAAAAAAAGGCCAAACCACTTTGTCACTCCCTCTGTCTGAGGACGGAATCGCTCCCAAGAGATGGGAACTGATGTGTGAGCTATTCTGCAAACAAAGAGCCCTGCAGCCTCCGAGCCGTGGTGCTCGGAGCAAAGTGCTGCTTTGCATCGCGCTTTCCCACCTCTCGGATCAGAGCTTGGACCACTGCTCAGCAGAGCACACTCATAACTTCAAAACAGTTTGCCACGGAGGTGCAAGCTGCTGCTATTTTTTACAGCTGGTTTAAATTTTTTGCATTTGTCATAGATCACTTACAGCGATAAAATCCCACTGTATGGTCAAGCAGCACACTCCTTACTAACTACGGATTTGGGAATTCTAGAAATCCCAAACGAAACAATATAAACAGCTGTCTGAAACCTCCAGCTTCCACCCAGATGGCTCTTGTTTCAATTAACAGAATCAAACTTTAATTCAGAGTCAGTCACTGGCCCTGTTTGGATTTACTTGGAAAAACACACCTATAAATCACAAGTGAAAAACTGTCGAGGGAAAGAATTTGTTTCTCTTTGGGTGTTTTCTTGGTTGTTTTTTGCTAGAGCACTGTGTTATTACCAGACAAAAACTCCTGCTGACAGCTGCGAGCCTCTGCTGGTGTCCGCCCCAATAAAAGAGAGGTTATGGCATGGACACAATGTGTCCCCCCATTTCTTTGACACTCATGGCATTGAATGTCCCCAGAGCTGACACTCCCAGGAATTTCTGATCTGAAAACATGCAGAAAAGGGGATTCCAAATGCACGGAAAGCCTGGGTGCACCAAAACAGACCCACACAAGAGCCAGATCTGCGGGACCCTTGGTGTTACCAGTGTCACCGCTCACAGAGCAGCGTCCTGAAATACCAACACGTGGGAGAAGCAACGCTGAAGGCTGCAGGAAAGCCCTCCTGGAGCTGCTCATCCTGTGCAGTGATGGCTGCTGGCAGAGGAGAGGAGTGCTCGGCTGCTTCTCCTCCCCAGCCCCTGCCAGCACACTGAGCAGCTGCCTTCAGCTGGGGTGGGTTGCGCCCATCGTGTCTAAAAACAGCGATAACCAACCCAATGGCAGCGGCCAATGTTTGTCCTGGCACAGCCCCACCAGCAGCTGCAGCGGCTGGAGGTGACCTTGGTGGCTCATGCCCATGGGGACATCCAGCACAGCCACAGGTGGTCACAGTGGATGCACACACCTCGGTACCTGGCTGGGCTCCTCCCAGGCACCTGGACCAGGCACCTGTCACCTCCAGTCAAGGGGCCACCTGCCTTGTGGTGACAGCCCACGTCCCACAGCACTAACTGCTGCATGTATGTTCTGCAGCACCCATCCTGTGACAGCACCACAGGGACATCTCTTCCTCGTCCTGTTGGACCTCAATGTCCCAATCGGGGGAAGTCCCGGTGCAGCGCATCCAACCACCCTTGAGATCACTTGGAAGGAGGAAAGAAGAGCTGCTGGGGATGAGAGAGGCAGGGAATGAATCAGGGAGGGAAACAAACAGTCAGGGTCCAACGGTGCAGGAAGAAACCTTCTCCCTCCTTCTGGAACCCACACACTTGTCCCATCGCGCTCATCTCAAAGGAGGGTCTGAGAGTCCAGCTGAGGGCTGCTCGGTGCAATGTGGGGACGGATTCTGCTGCCATGCCCATGGGTTTCGGTACTGACAGGAGCACTAAAACATAAAACGTACTAAATAGGGATGCAGACAAAAAGATGGTTTGAAAATCGTTTGGTTTAAAATGAGAAGTGGTTCTGACCTCTCTGCGAGGAGCATACCTCTGTCCTCGCAGGGACAGCCATCTGAGTGCCATAGGGGTGGAAGGGACAGGGAACATCTCCAGGGAGCAGGAAGCCAATTTTCATGTGTGTTTTGCTTCTAAAGCTTGCTTTTAATATTTCTCAGCACAAGAGCTATTTCAAAAGTAACACGATACCTTGAACATCAGTTCTGAAATAGGGCTAATTTTTTGTCAAAATAAATTTTGGAAGAGAAAAATGCGAACCCTTCTATTAAGTGATAACTTCCAGCTGTTCCACGTGGGGCCTGCGTTTCAGGGAGAACGCTCTTCCCAGGGCTCCCGGCGTCCTCGTGAGGCCGATGCCTCTCGCTCAGTGTTCTGATTGCTGAAATGGAGCACGGGAAGGGATCACTGAGCTCAGTGCGGAGATGCGGGGGGGTCCCAGCCCTGGCACCCCCATAACAGATGGGAAATAACCCATGGTGCTGGTAGGGAGGGGTGGGAGCCAGCACAGTTCTTGCCCGAGGGAGAAAGGGACTGCTTTAGCCAATTAATTAATTATGAACATTAAACAAATCAAGTTTTGAAGTTCAGTTGGTAACTGCTCGAGCATCCATTATCGTTCTGCTCAGTGAAATCAAACTCTCCAGACAGCGTCTGTCAATCTGATGGCCATGCCGTTAAATGGGGGAGAAAAAACTGTTCTCTCCCACCCGCACAAAACTGTGCTTTGCAATTCGTTGCCTTGGTAAATTCAATTTACTTGAGTTTTCCTTTCTAGCTTTGGCTGGTCAAGTTAAACCGTAAAGATTATGCATGGAAAAGCAGCCACAGTTGGTTACTAGGATACAAAAAAATCACTCAGTACATTTCTCCAATGAATAATCCCAGCAGAACACACACAAATTCAATAAATTATGAATTTCTCTTTCTATTTTGCATAAACAGTGCAGTTGCAGAGGTATTTCTTGGAACCTTTTACAATAAATTAATATCTTAATTACTATGCAATAGCAAAACAAACAGAAGCCGAGTCGAGCCTTGCAGGTGAGCTGCATCCTTTGTTGAGACACGAAAGTTGTTTTGGAACAAAGCAGGGTGCAAACGGGCAGCAGATTCATTGCTGCCAGTATCTGCGTGCCGGCAGTGCTACACGCTCACATGCCTTTCCAAAGCGGTAACGTAAGCAGCAGAATGAGCTAATTTGGAAGAAGGCATTCTTGTTTCAGAAAAATCTCTCTTCCTGCACAATTCCATGTATGCAAAAGGTCTTACATAAGAGCATCTGCTGCCAGGTTGCTGAGCCCACAAGTGGAGCGGGAAAGGTTTTCCTCCACAGGGCAGCGGCTGGCAGGTGGGCCCATGGGCAGCCAGCAGCACGTGGCAGCACAATGCTGCGGGCAGGGAGCCCTACAGTGGCTTAGGTTGGAAGGGACCTTGAAGATTACCCAGCTCCAATCCCCCTGCTGTGGGCAGGGCTGCCACCCACTAACACTGCACACAGCGCACCCAGAGCAAGGCTGGTGTCCACCACTCATACATCTCTGGAAACAGCACCGAAAAGTATGGATTTTTTGGGGGTACTTAATGGCAATTGGTCTTTTCTGGTGCAGGCTGTATGTTGCTTTATCTTTCCCAGCCCTCACCATGTCCCCTAATAACAGCAATCAATCTCCAGGCACGGCTCAGCACAGACTGCCGTTCAAGGCTGCGGTATTTAAAGACACACCAAAGGGTCTGCTGGCTACGATCAGTTTTCATAAACTTTAACCGAGATGGGTTTCCTTGAAATTGTGACTTGTGAAGCATCTGTCCTTCTCCCCCTCTCCCTTTGATCATGTCGGCAGTGCTGCTGCTGGCAAACCACACGGTGACTACTATTTCAGACTCACAAATCTGACGGCAGTGTGAAGATCTGCCTCGTGTTCTTCAGAGGACATCTCCCCTCCAGAAGAGCCCAACCGCAATGCCTGCCATACTGAAGCGGTGGCAAGCCCACTCCCATGCACTGCAGGAAGCTCTGCGTGCACCGAGCTCTGCGCACACACTGCCGATGCTCAGAGCTTTTGTTTCCCAGGTGATGGGGTCTCTCTGTGCAGGTCCCATTCCCACATCCCCGTGTCCCCAGCCTCACTGGCACACAGTGACATTTATGGGTCCCCAGCCCCGAGGAGCCCTGCTGAGGCTGCCCTCCTTCAGCCAGGCATTCACACAGCTCTGCCATCGTTCAGCTTGTCCCCGTGAACCACCCTACGGAGGTTATCTCTGTTTTACAAGCCTGCACGATGGACGCCACACAATAAATGGTTTAACTTATCACTAACAGTGAAGCAACAGCCAGTTGGTAAATGATTTCAAGTTCCATACTGGGAATGCTTTCACTTTGCAGGACGAAGTAATCAGGAGATTTTGACAGCACTGCAATGAGAGCCACCGAACAGCCCCAATAGAGCATCCCTTGAATGCTCTGAGGCCCACCTGGACCTCACCCCAGTGGGCCCAGCTGGTGAGTGACAAATGTTGGGACCTGCAGAGACACAAATTGTTACAGATTTCCATATTCCACAAAAATTTGCTTCGCTGTCAGGCTGCACAGAGCATCTGCACAGCACGTGCTTCGAGCTCCCAGGCCTGCTCCTCCCCAGACCCTGTGGTGCTGCGGCCTTGGCTGGGCCCCTCCTCTCAGCAGCACTTTGGTCACCACCAGGACACCGGAGCTGGCATCTTCCATCTGTCCGAGGGTCTCCTGGAGCTGCAGCAGCCTGGGGGCAGGTTGGAGCAGTGGGGATTGCAGCCTCAGCTCTGCTCATCTGCTATCTCCCACCAAAACAGAGCTCTGCCCAACCATGTTGGAAGAACCATGAACTTGTCGAGTTCAAGACCTGAAGAAATAGCAATTTCCCCTCATTAGGAATTATGCTTTCAACCTGGGCCTCGCACCGAGGAGATAACTCCTGAATCCATTCCATAAATTACAGAGCACGTTAAGCTGAGGAGCCGGAGCCCCAGTGAGACCACAGCACAAAGCAGGCAGAGAAAAGCTGCTGCCACGGTGCTAGTTATCACCGGGGAAAGAGAGATAAACCCGAATGAAATTATTTCATTTCTGCTGCCAAATGGGATATTCTATCTTTTATCTCTGGCTTGTCAAGCAGGGTTTGGAAGATTTAACATTCGAGTTATGGAGGAGGGCAAAAATCAAACAACTATTTTCCCTGACATTTGGAAAGCTGACGGAAAACTTTCGCTCGGGGAAATTCTCCGCTGCCTGCCTGCCTTCCCCATGCTGTTGTTACACAGGCTACGAAAAACAGAGATTTGCTTTTATGTGGTCTATTTATTTCTCCCACGTAGCCATAAGGCATTAAGCCATTGGGAATGCAATCATAAGAAAATAGGAGTCACGGACAAGTGGATGGATAAAACAGGACAATTCCTAAAATACAAAAGTCTCATTATTATGTAAATATCCACAGTGAGACAAGAAAATGAAACTGTTACATGCAAGTAGCTAGAAAACAACTCCACAAAGGCAACTGCATCCATTTTCCTTCCTTCAAAGAATCAGCAGCTCTTAAAAAAACCCTAAATGTGATTTCCCTGCTGCACTGAAAAGCTTTGAAACGCAGTTAAATGGCTTTTCTTTAAAGAGTCTTCCTGGGTAATTCCAGCAGCAAGCGAGAAGCTGTTGCCTATGCTCTGATTTGGTTACACCAGTGCTGTGGGTGTAGGAAGGAGAAGGGCAGGGATGGGGTCTGCTCCTCCTGGTGGGAGAGCTCTGAGCTGTCCCACTGCTAAAGGTCTGAAATACTGGGAGAGAAAATGCTGCTGGGAGCAAAGCAAGCCCAGCTTACACAAAGCAGAGGAAGATATCTCCGTGGACACAGAGGGAAAAACAAATTAACAGGCTAGAAATCACTTTCCCTTCCCTCGCTCCACCTGAGAGCCCTGCTTCATCTGTTGGGCCACTGGGAATCCCACGCTCCAGCACCCGGTGCCTGGGACAGCAGGGCAGCCAGGTCTGGAGTGGGGAGCTGGCACGGGTGTGCCGAGGTACAGCTTCCAGCCCGACGTCTCAGTGCCAGTGATTCACGGTTTTTAATGTAGAGGAAAAAAAATACAGCCATCAACAAGCTACGCAACAAGCCAGAGAAAACAGCATCTCCTTCCCTCCTGGCACGCACTCCCCATTAAGCACACCTTAACGAGGGGCCCCCGGGCAGCCCCGCTGAGCATCCCGGGGGACCGGGAGGTTCGCAGGGAGGGGGCAGGACCTAGGGGCATCGGGGCCACCAGAACAGGCACATGGACCACCGACCCTCCAGGATGCAGCAGGTGAGTGGTGTGCATCTGCCTCCAGGTACAGCCTGGGAAGCCAACAGCCGAGCTGGGCTTTGATGCCGGGAAGGCGCAGCCGAGCCAGGCTGGGAGCTGGGAGCCAGGAAGGTGCTGGCGTGAGTCAGCCGGGAGCAGCAGCGGCACAGGGAGCCAAACTGCTGCGGGCATGAGGGAGGCAAACAAAGGGGGCAAGGCAGATGGAAGCCAAAGAGATGGAGGAGATTGCACACCTGCCCCAGAAGGAAGCTGGGATGGGAGCTGATACATGTTCAGGAATCACACCTGGAATCGCACCCCACCACCCCACACACAAACCCCCACTCCCGGCCCCAGCTCTGCCCCTGCACAGCTCAGCTCTGCTTCCCAGAGCCACCCCATCCATCACAGCAACACGCACACCCAGAACCTGCCCCGCAGGAGCCCCCAGCCCACACGGACAGGCTCCACAGACAGCGGGATGCTGCTGAGAAAGATGTTTCCTCTCAAGGCAAACAGTGCAGCAGGACAGTCAGTGACTGACAGCACAACAGGGAAACTGAATGAGCCCGAATGCTGAATGCAGGGGGGCTAATGAGGACCAATTCCTAATTGAAAAGCTGCTGAATGTGACTCAAGGGAAGGAGCCTTACTAGAATGGGAAGAAAAGCTTCCAGGTGACTCATCCCCTGCACGCCAAGTAAACATTCATTCCTGCACATTCAAACTTGACTGCTTAAAATGAAACACCTTAAACACACTTAAGCACCTCCAGAGGCTGTCAGGCGTTCACGGGCCGGGAAGCAGTGATTTCCTGTGCCTGCGGTGAGGGCTCTCAAAGAGCTCTGCCTACAAGCACAGACCTATGTGCAAGCACCCGTAGGGTCAGACGATGACACACGGGTCCTCCCTACCCGCAGCAATTACCTGGAGAAACGAAAGAGGAAAAAGTGCCATTTACCAGATATTCTCCCTTCTCATACAGCAATTCCCCTCTAGAGCGTAACAACACAGGAGCGAGGGCACCTGCACAGAGCGGAGAGCAGCAGAGCGTGCCCTCGCCTTATTGACACACTTGGCAACGCGCTGCCTGCGGCTGGCACAGCGCGGCCCTGGGAGCTGCTGCCCTGGGAGCTGCTGCCCTCCGGATTCCAGTGCTCGCACAGCCTCACCAGCCTGGGTGCATCCATCACACCAGTTGGCTGCGGCACATTTTTGGGCCTGTGCTGCGCCAGGCTGGTTAAAGATAGTCCTCAGTATGCGACCGACCTGTTCCAGCTCTAAATCACAGCGAGGGCTGAGCAGCTTCACAGGTTTCCTTTTGAAGAGTGGAAAAGCAGAAAGCTGCAAAAGCAGCAGTGAATTAATCTATTCTTTGCACTTCTGTGACCTTTTTCCTGCAGATGCTTCTTGTCTGCATGTTAATTAATTAACTCTTGTATACCCCTGTGAGCCAAGCAGCACTGCCTGTCTCCCTTAGCACAACGCGAGGCACACGAAGACAGAGCCACCTGCTCACAGGTCACATGGAGTGAGCAGTGAAATCACTGACAGAATCCCCAAACCCCAACTCCCAGCTGAGAGGCAGGCAAACAAGCAGGCAGGAATACAGGCAGCGTGGGGCTGCTACTTGAGGCAGGAGTAACACCTGTAATCGTGGCGTGGAACCAGACCCCAGCCAGAAACTGGTCTGAACAGGAATCTTTTGCACTCAAACTAGAACAACCCGAAGTGTTATTTTGCAATTCTGCTGAAGTCAAGCTGGAAGCAAACCAGAACCCTCACGGAGCTGATTCCCCGTCACAGCACCGATAACTCCTCCTACGGTGCAGCACTGACAACTCGAGGGGGAGGAGGGACGAGGGAACAAATCTAGACAAAAAGGCTTCTCAAAGCTGAGATTTTACCCCTGGAAAAGGCAGATAGATCTTTTTCCACTGAGTGGTCTTTGCTACTGGTTCCATTCAGAAGAGGTATTGCGATAATGGGCATCAGTGTAATAAAAAGGATACATAGAAACATCACCTTCTACCCACCCACTAAAAATTCCTGCTGCTCTGCTGTATGTGGGACCCTCTGACCATCGCCATTCTGCAGCTGATTCAGAGATGGGAGCATCAGCCCAAAATAGGTCAACCATTGGGATTTGCCTGGAGCAGCCTGCTCTGGTGGGACGTGTCCTTGCCCATAGCAGCGGGGTTGCAAGAAGATGGTCTCTAAGGTCCCTTCCAACCCAAACCATTCTATGATTCTGTGATTTCTGACTTGCTGAGAAAGAGTTAAGCATTAAAAGCATTTTTCCTAAGCATACAAAATAATTTCTAGAAACTAAGAAGTGGAAGCCATTTCTCCTAGAACAAGCCCCATTCTCTCTCCTGTTTACCAGACACAGATGCCACTCATACTTGGTATTCCTCGCAGTTCTGAGGGGGGCTGTGGGAGCAGCACTGCACCCGGATTCTTACAAGGGAATTTGGCTCCTTTGTTAAATACCGATGGCCCTATTTGGGCCAGGACCAACAACTGCATCCCAACTGCTGTGTCCTCTGCTCGCCTGCTGCCCTCCTGCCTCAGCTGTCCCCTGTCCCCGCTGGTAGCACCGCAGGACACGTGCTGCTTGCTGCATGGCACCCCTTGCTGTCTGTTCCAGCTCCATGTAAGGGCTTCTCCAGTTCAGGACAATTTTACCCTCTTGCAGCCTGCCTGTCCTCAAGCACTACAGGGATCCCTGCTTCTTCCAGCTGCCAACCCCATTCAAGGCAAGCAGTTAGCATGGAGAAATCAGCACCACCCACACAGAGCCCCACACACAGCAGCAGCCCCAGCATCACTAGGGCCATGCAACCCCACACCGGGGTGCAATGCTCCCGCGTCCCCACCCGCCCGCAGGTCGGGACAGGTTCCACCCATGGGCCGCAACGCTGCACGCCTCGCTCACCACCTGGAGGAGACAGAACTGCGACGTGCCTCAATAACCAAGAATTCGCTCTTGCCCAACTGCCTGCCCGCAAATTATCTTCTACAATGGGCAGGGAAAAGGAGAGGGAGGCAAAAAACCTATTGACATCCACGTGGGAATTCCCCCAGTGTGGTCAGGGCGTGCTCGGGGAGGGCAGGGAGGCGAGGAGCCGGCACCTATCGAGGAATGTCACCTACCACCCGGCTGTCATTGCGACAAGAGCACTTCCACCAGCACCCCAGGGCTGCTGTGAAGCGTGTCTGACCCATCTCTGCTCTCTTCCATCCCAATGCCTCCTCAACCGGTTCAAATACAGAAGCTGCCTCTCCTTAGCCCATGCCTATTACTCATTTCAGTGCCAATCCGGGTAGCAGCCTTGCTGTTAATGTGACAATGCCCTCACCCATTGTGCGTTAACCATGAGGCACTTGGCAAACACGAGTTTCCCAAGCTCCCAATACAAATCCCTCCCACGTCGATGGTGTGTGCTCTTCTCTCATTGAACGGAAATGTGGACAGAGAGGATTTAAAGATGCAACGAGCACTGAGAACCTCTTTGAACAAATTTGTATATAAAAATGAGTTGAATTGTGTTCAATGGGATTTAAAATTTAATTCCACTATTTGAGAAGAGTGTTTACATCTACACATAAAACCTGAACTGTTGATTGTTTGGCTTTTTCAGGAACTGAAGGATGAAGGCCCCTCCACATTTCCTCTACATTTGAACAAAAGGAAAGACATTTTCCACCTTCAACTATTTATGGCGAACAAAACAGCAAAAGTGAAACAACACCTGCAGGTTTCAACAGCTCATCAACACAACAAGTAGGCAATATTAGTTTGGAGGAGTTTCATTTTCATCTTCTGTTTGACTAAACTATTGAAGGCCACAGGAGTGGGGAGAGCAACTCCATCGTTAGCTAAAGCAAGAGTGAAAATGCAGAGCTGTCAGGGTGAAAAAAGAGGTGTACTTTGGACAACAAAGAGAAAAGACGTAATTCTGATTGATTATCTTTGAGTAATTCTAAGCAGTCATAGATTTTATAAATAGGATTTCATCCAATCATTCAGTCTTGCGGAAAAACTTCACAATTTTCGAAACGACTGTTCCAAGACCAGCCCCAGACCTGCCTCCCTCCCTAATGACATTTGGCTAATGAAAGACAAACAATGCACCCAAGGAGATCAATATGAAAAATTGCTGAATTGTGTCCAACTTGACAAAACCCATTTACATACACAGCAAACATCCACAATCTCTTCTGCAGTCCTAGGCTGACAGCTTCTTCTGACTGCCCTTACTCTGTAAATACTGAACACAGCTCCGTTTGGGGAAGAGACACACTTTCGGCATCTTGCAGCATGTCAGCAAACAACGTTCGAGTGTCCTGCGTGGTTTTGCGCAATTTGACAAATGGCTGCAAGCAGACTCTCCCCAGCAAGGCCGTGCTCTGCAGACAGCCTCCACCTGGCAGGACAGGACGGCGATTTTCTAGGCCACGAGAACTATGTTAGAGTTGGGAGGTCTACATAAATCACGTCGTAAGTTTTTTCCATCAAACTTTCCCTCTTTCCCAAAGACTTCTAAAAGCACCACGAGGAACTCTTTAATCACAGAACGGCGGTACCACTGATGTCATCCCTTTTTTTAACTTCACGTGTGTGAGGCTGTGCATGGGAAGGCTGCTCAGCAGATACAGCCCAGCGACAGCAGAACGGCTCATACAGCACTCAGCCTCCTGCTCAACACTGAGCCCCCATCCCCAGCAGGTACCCAGATTTTCCCTTTGGGAAGTCCCATCCTGACCAGGGATCCCCCCCAACCCAACGACGTCTCCCCAGCTCTCCAGGTTTTTGGCACACCCCTCTTGTCATTGCCTCCAGCTGAAAGCCTGACCCACCAAACGCATTTTCTCCAAGGTCATGCACTCCTTACAACACCAATTGGTGAGGTATTATGAAAAAATGTAAACTTCCTCCTTGTGAAAGAAGCTAATTTCCCATTTAAATGTAACAGAGAGTGAAAGGAGATGCATAAGATTGCAAGCAGAAATCTAATCACAGCTTCATAAACAAACCACAAGCCAGAAGCTTTCTTTTGTGCCTTGAAGGTCCCAAGAAGCCTCTATGCAAAGACACATCCAAATGCAAATCCATTCCTCCCTTTATTTCTATATTCAGCTCTCTGCCTGATTACAGGGAGGCATGTGTGTGCGCTCAATAGGTCCTCCTGCTTCTTAAATAAGTTTAATAATACCCTTTTTATTTATGGGAGCCCAAAGTACAAAGGATGCAAAGCAGGAGCTCTGCAAGAGCAGAAAAGAAAAGCGAAGCAAACGAGCTGAAGGTACGGACTGGCAAGGGCTCAGCGATTCAGCACTGTTGATTCCATAGAGACCAACGGCTTTTATTATGCACCGACTCTTTGAGGAGGAAAAAGCCCAACAATTATGAACTTGCAAAGGAAAAGAATCTGCATGGCTCTTGTGTGCGAGCAGGATTTGCTAAAAAGGCACCTCAAAGCCAGGGCAGGCTACAAACATTTCAGACCTGCTTTCAAACTGTTTTCCTCTGAACAAGCGAACATGACAAAGTTGCATTGAAAGAGACGAAGCAGAAGAAAAAGAAGAAGAGGAAGAAGAAGGGGGAACGAAGCAGAAAGCCTCTGACGGGCTCTCCGGGAAGGCAGGGGATCGCTGGCGGAGCGGCGAGAACAGCTCCACTTCACCGCTTTTGCGGCTCTCACGCGGGCGAAGCCGCCCTCGGCCGCCCGAGNGCCGCTCCGCCCCGCGGGGATGCAGCCGGGGTCCGCGGGCTGCGGGGCTGCCAGAGGGGGAAGCGCCCCCGGGATCCGACTGTGGTCCTTAGGGGGAGAATAAATCACTGCTGAGCGCTGCAGGGCGGCCTTAGGAGCTCTGTGCTCTGGACAGACCCTGCTGTCAGCGATGGCTTCCAAAGGGGACCAGCCTCACCGGAGCCCATAAACCTGAGCCATTTGTGCCATTTGTGACCCCAGAGCACGCGCTCTGCGTCTCGGTGACACAGCTTCCCCAGCTGGGAACAGGGTCCTAATGGGAGCGTGGTGTGGGCACATTTGTCTCTAGTTTGAAGCTCACTGGTGCCATGGTGACGAAGGACACCACGGCCACGGCCCGAAGCGCAGCGCTGATGGGACTCATCCTGCAGCCCTTGGCCCTTCTATCTCAGACATGAGAGCAAAATGTTGGCCCCAATGGAGAGGAACGCGAGGTTCCACTTTCTTCCTGGCCCTGCTCCTGCCAAGGCCTTCCCTCCCTGAGGCTGTTTTCTTATTTTAAGAATGGAGAAATGGGAGGATCAGAGCCACAGAATGTGCCGCAGCTGATGCTAGGTGCTCGGTGTCTGGGAAAGGCCATCGCTGCCCTTAGCAGAGGTCACAGCCGTGGGCCATCACGTTTCCCGGGACAGACAAGTGGGATGAGGGCAGCACCCAGCACCAGCAGCTCAGTGGCCTGGCAGACATCAGGCTCTGACCTGCCACAGGGAAGCCGAAATAACAAGGCTTTAATCCCAAAATTGTGCTGAACGGGTCAAGTGTGGCTCAGGAGATGAGAGAGGACAGAAAAACCTAATTTCCAGCACTTTGTGCCATCATATGGATATGTTAAAATGGGATTATCGACTGAGACACCAGCAGCTGTTCCTACAAGCGCTCACACCCGTCTGCTGCTGTCTCAGCTTAGTGCATGACTCCCGCTGTTGGGGCTGGAGCACAGGGCTGGCCCTTGGGGCGGAGGGCAAAGCCACACTGCACACAGAGGGGAAAGTCCTCAGCAGGGAACAGGAGGCTCTGGCTAATCCCGAGCAGTTTCCCTCGGCAGGGAGTGGCAGCTATTTTAGGGCTCATGGAGAGGCAGAGGCACCAGGGCTGCCCTCGCCGCGTGCCGGCTGCGTGCCACCTCCCGCAGCTCTTCCTCAGCAACCAGGCTGCTGCCTTCCCAAGGGTGTTCCAGCCCTTCCTGCCCCCCAAAACAGGACGAAAATAGAAGACAATGGGGATGCAGATCCTTAGGACATGGAGGCAGCCTCCAGGAACGCAATCAACACTCCTACTTCTCAGCATTGTCAAGATGTAGGGTTGGTTAAAACAACCCGACATAGCTTCACACAATGCTGAACAATTCAGTGAGGATGACTTCATCCTCCCCAGAAACCACAGTGAGGAAGTGCCAGAGACCCAGAAGATGACACCGAGCAGGGACTGAAAGGCGATGCAAAGTCACCGCCTGGCTGTAGGAAGGAGAGCGGCGGTTCAGAGCCGGGCACCGCGGATAAGAGCTCGTTAGCATGTGGGAATTATTTCCACTCCAGTGAGTTTTGGTAACTATTGATAACACACTTCAGTAGTTTCTTCTGTAAGCCTGGCAGATGGCTGCTGCTCCGCAGAAATCCCCTTCCCTGTCCGTCTCGTGCTGACCAGGGGACAGGGTGACCTGCTTACGTGTCCTTCGCTTTAGCACCTGCGTTCTCACTTACAGACATAAAAAAGTAATAGCACCCAAGCTCTTCCCTAGTAATTTTTATTGCTGGATCTTAAACCATTCTGCAGACAAGGTGAGTGACATGTTCTTGTTTTACAGGAGGCACAAACAAGGTCACCCCATCGGGCAGATCGGGAGCAGAGCTCTGAGCACAGCACCCAGATAGACGGTGCGAGATCCAATGGGCTCTGCTGCCTCTGCATTTCCTGTGCCCCCCGTAACAAATTCCATTCAGGGCAATGACATGCAAGGGGAAAAGGATCTGAAAGGCATTCTGCATTACACTGATGTACGCATCTACTTCCCAGCTCGCTTTAATCACCTCTCAGTCTTGCTGTGAGTGGATGTGCAACCCAGGCCTTCCAAATCTGGGACAAAAAGGGAACAGATGGACAAACTTCTTTCTGCACTGAAAACGGATGAATTCCACCTCAGGTTCATTACAGACCTGTCGTGAGATGGAATGGGCTGTAGGGAACGGTAACACTCACACAAACATACTTGTCAATGTAATGCTTCCAGAGATGGAAATAAAGAGCAGCTAGATTCCCACTGACTGATAGCAGCCTGGGGTGCAACTCTTCTTAGGGCATTGAATTGTCTGAATAAATCCCTTGGGGGCTCGGGTTTTTTAGGATGAGGGCCAATGTGAGATGTAAGGTATCGCCGTTATCAGCTGTTGTCGGCCTGTACCTAACAGCTGGCAGTCAGTGACGAGGGGCTCAGCTCTTCCAGCAACAGTGAGTTAGAATGGACAGATCCGTCCCTCCCTGCCCTCGGGACAGCCACCTCCCCCCACTCCCTGCAGCCTGCTGGGTGCGTGCAGTGAGCCCAGCTCTGCCCTTCCCCTATCAAACTGGTCACTTCGGCCCACTCAGAGCTGAGCTCCACCAAACACCTCTCCTATCCTACAACCACACCCTTTTGCTTTTGCCACCCTCAGGAATTCCCTAATCTCCATCTTTTAACAGAGGCCACTTCGCTGCCTGCACATACTGCTCCGCAGCCCCAGGGCTGTCGTCTCACACTGGTTTCACACCCCTGCACCTTCACTTCTTCCCTTGTCTCTGTGGCTGTAAATCTGAGCAGACACTTGCAGCATCCATCCTCTTTCAGCCCCAGCTCTCTGGAGCCCTGAGACTGTCCAAAGCGCTTCCATCACGCCTCACCCCGAGCCCTCCCTCCCTTAGCAGAAGCTCCCTGGGAGCTGGCAGAGGCTGCAGACGAAAGATACCCTGGAAAAATATGTGAGGCGGCTGCTGGAGCCTGCAGCACTCCTCCAGCACGCAGATGCCACCGTGTCTAAAGCGTACAGCCACGGTTACCCTGGGATGGCAGCAGTGACATGGAACACGCCTCCTTCGACAAGCACACATCCAGCACCGAGCAGTATCACCAGAATGATTTCCTTCCTACTGACACAGCACAGCAAAAAGCTCCTTTCTGTGGTTGTGCTGAGCAGCAGCACATGCTTCCCCCTATAAAAGTCACTGCCACCGCCTCGTGCTTCCCTTCCCAAACTGCTGCCCAGGGACAGAGCATGTCAGATGGATAGAAGCAGACATTTCTCATCTGGTGACCTCCCGGCCTCAGCACCGCTCCTTTGGAAGGAGAGAACTAACGAACCTCGCTCCTGCTCAGAGAGGAGCACGAGAGCAGTTCTCTCAGTTCCTGTAGGACGCCTTTGGGAGGTATTTGGGAGGGATGCGTGTACAGAGCGTCCTCCGGCACGGCGTGGAGCCGTCCTGCCACCCACACGTTCCAACTGCTGCAAGCAACTGCCTTCCCCCCGCTCCCCTCCCCTGCTCCCAGCACAGGATGCACAGGGTCCCTGCAGGTCACACAGAAACTGCCTTTTACTTTCTTTTTTTTTTTTTTTCCCTGTAAGGAATCAAGGGAAGCAGGAGCTTCCAGCATGACAGTAGGAAAACCTGCACCTTCCAAAAACCGTCTTGAACCGGCCTTGACTGCTCAGCAACTGAAGCTGTTTCCTGATTTGAGCCCTCGCTGCCTGCTGGGAGTTTGGCTGCCGTGAGCTTATTTACCCAAAGCTGGGGACGTGAAAGCACATTTTCTGAGAGATAGGGCAGAGGGGTGTCGGGCCAGAGGTGACCCATGGGATCTGATGTGGATTGGGAAATGCAGCCTGCGGGGAGGACCGGTGCCATGGCCAAACTCTGCCTTTGAAAGAAGTGGTGCTCATCTGCCCTGACCACACTTCTAATTTCGAAGTGCAGCAAGCAGCTAGGACGCGTGCTAGTTGTGCAATGTATGGAAAAGTAATCTGACGAGATGCCAGAGAACGTGTGGGCACTGCTGGCATAAGAACTCAGCAACGGATCCTTGGCTGCAGGAATCACAGCACAGGCAGAGAGGAAATGGTGAAGTCACAGTGCAGCAGGGCTCGGGATGGGGCCACCGCACATCCCAAATGGCTTTGGCACATGTAACAGCCACCAGACGGGCAGCAGAAAGGGGCAGAAGCTGGGGCAGCAGTGAGGATGATGGATGACCAAGGAGGAGCCAGTGGAAGGAAGCACCAATGGGGACACTTAGTGCTTTCTGTCCAGAGACCCAAAATTCATAGCCTCACGCTGCTCCCTGCCCTTTCCATAGGGCATGGGGAGAAGGCACCGCAGTCCCCCGGGCCCCAGCTCTGCCCCATCTGCCTGGCCCTGACAGATGCCCTTTCCCTCAGCGGGGGCAGCGGGTGGGTTGGGCCCATGTGAGGAAGAATTTCCAG
Source organism: Penelope pileata (assembly GCA_013396635.1). Taxonomy (NCBI): domain Eukaryota; kingdom Metazoa; phylum Chordata; class Aves; order Galliformes; family Cracidae; genus Penelope; species Penelope pileata. The sequence goes on from WBMW01004170.1 coordinate 539,124, forward strand.
TTTAGAAATGAACAGAGGCAGTTCCTATTATTGTTAGTGGAATGTCAGCGTCTCTGGTCCCGAGCACCGCTGTCAACAAACACGCTCACAAACGCTCCTTCAGCTTCAGCCAAAATAAAAATACCCCCTCCATTTCTTTCAGAGAAAGCGTCTCTAACTCAGCATTCACTACACCCATAACAAGCTCTCCTTTTTCTTTTTAAACCCTGTCTTGTCCGCGTAATTTTAACATAAAGGAACTAGTTGTGGGCTGTGTTATCAAATGAGTCATCATTTTATGTGACAGCATAATATGATTTTGAGAATTCTTGGCACGCCAGCATGGATTATGCATTATAATCTCCTAATTCTGACTGCCAGTGCTGCACAGCAGTGACCGGCGCAGGAGGGAAGGAGCAGCTGTCCCAGCTCCTGCTGCTCTGCTGCGGTGTGGCCCTGGCAGGCGAGTGACCTGCGTGCTGCTTCCGTCTGCAAGGCAGGAGCACGCCTGCGTGCAGCAGCACGGTGAGTCGATGTTTGCCCAGCAGATCTGAAGAACATCGCTTAAGTGCAAATGATTATTTTAACAGGAAGAAAAGCAGAAGCACTTTGTTTTGGATGCAACAGGCTGGCAGTACTATCTGAATTTCCCAGGATGTGGTCTCTGCATGCTGTACACCAGCCACAAGCTCATTGGAGGTAATGAATGATTTTCAGAAACACAAGGAATGGGAAGCGCTGACAGGAGACCTATTGATTTGCAAACTGCAGCTCTTTGGGAAATGAGGATAATTTCTGATAAACACTGATATGCAGAAGATAAATAAGGACCCTTGCAGAAACCCTCCCACATATTGCAGTCCGGACCAGCAACACTGGATCTGGAATGGAGAGCATCTCTTGCTTGCCAAGGGAACAGTGACAGCAGCAGGATGAGCACAAGGCTCCTGCTGCCTCCCAGCGAGATGAGGATGAGGATGACGGGTATCCCCAGGGAAATGGAATCACGTGTGAGCGGGAATTCCGCTCACACGTGATTCCATGTGCACTCAGCCACTTCAGGCAGCACTGAAAGTCCTGCAGTTGGGTCACCACGTTCAGCACAGCAGAATGGAAAAGTTTGGGATCACAGTGTGCTCGGGAGATCCAAACAAATAAATCCTGCAGCAACATCTGCAACTGTTCCTAGCAACCCCCCTAAGCATCCCATCCCCTCTGCTTTTATTATATATAACCCAGCCCACATTTAGCAAAGGGCCAGGAGATGGCCACTCATTTCCAAAGCTCTCCCCATTCCTTCAGCCTCCTGCCTGCTTTGGCTGTGTCTGCGTCATGCAGCCCATGCTCTGCTGCTAACAAAGAACAGCACTTCTAGAAGCGTGGAAGATGAATTTTACAAAACCTAAATACCAACTGAGGAATTTTGGGAGACTGAGAACTCCGCTCAGAGAAAAGAAGAAACCCATTCAGAAAGAAATAAAAACCACAGTCCACGTTTGTTGGCAGGAGGGCTGCTTCTAAGCTCTTTGAGAAGCAGCATGCTGCTGCCAAGGCAAATCCATGGGAGCTGGGAGACACCTGGGGCAGATGGATGCCCTTCCCGGGGCTCACCCAGCAGCAGCAGCTCAGAGAGCTCCGTGGCAGCAGGGGAAGTGGGCAGGCAGCAGTGAGCAGCCTGCGGAAGGGATGGCTGGGGAGCAGCACGGACGTGGGATGTCTGCCCACGCTTTGAGCTCTCCGCTGTTACTCATTTCCCCAGACAGGGCAATGACTTCCAAGTGCAGTAGCTGGTAATATTTTGTGTCTTAAGAGCTCATGTGAAAACAATGCAAAACTAAACAAAAAACCCTTCTATATCACTTTCTAACGCACTCCAAACTTGGGACCAACTTCTCCAGTATTCACTTGCAAGTTATTTCTTTGAAATTAAACAGGAAAAGAAAAGAGAGAGAAGGAATACTGGGTGGCCTGAAAAACCATCAAGGAAAAAAAAATGTTTCACTTCTTGCTCAACATTCCCAATCTTTTCACACATTTTATAGCAAAAGGGAGCTGACCTCAATGGCTTGCAGTTAATATGTGAACAAGGAGCCCTGTGCCCAGGGGGTGCCACGCTGCTGTGCCAGCCGTCCAGCGCCGGGCTGCAGCCCATGGGCTGCAAGAGCTCTGCATGGGGCTGCTATGGGCTGGGGCAGAGCAGAGTTGCCACCAAACACCCAGTGGTTCTGAGCCAGAACCCATGCATTGCGCTTACAAAGGATTCCATTGAGATAAAGGAGGACCCGAATGAGACAAACTCTGGACTTCCCCTTAACTTCCCCTGAACTGTAAACACATTGGGGCTGTGTGAACATTGTGAGCTCCAGCACTCACAATTACCATTCTCTCCTGTAGTCCACAGATTGTCCTTCCAGAACTGCAGCATCGAATCCTGACCCCACGTGCAAAACACTGCTGCCTTTATCCCCAGCCCAGAGAGCATGAAATCAGACGACAAAGAATCCAACCTCAGCTGTCCTCGTCAGGGCAGAACAAGACATGATTTATAGATCTATATACACACATGCCCATCTATTTATCCTCTTAGCAAACAGTTCATGAAGCGTGCCTTAAGCCTTTCTGAATCGGGCAATTCTCTGTGTGGACAATCAACCCTAACTGGGAGTCTGCAGGGAAAGACATCATGTTGCAGGAATGCTGCAGAAGCTGTTGCATATACTGTTCCCTTTGTTGAGAACAGCATCTTTGCCTTGGATATATTTTTTTTTCTCCTTAGCCATTTAATTTCATGAAACGAGGCCTGGTTCCAGCAGGCAAGAAGAATATAGCTAGATTTTGCTTCTCCTTTCCCGAAAGGCTGAGAAACCAGATTTAAAAAATGTGCTTAGTGGGCGTTTGGTGGGACGAATTCTCTCCCATAGTTCGGCATTTCTGAGACAGAGCGAGCAGTAGTTTCATTGCATATGGTGCCTGGGTTTTGTTCCAAGGCAGGTAGGTAGCCAGGGGAGCTGTAGCTTCCTCTGCCCCCAAAAAATCATAGTAGCTGTTTTAATTCAAAAAATCAAATTCTGCAAGAGGCTTCATGTTAGACCTTTTGTGGAAAAGGCTGACTGCAGAAATTTCTAGATATTTGTGTAATGTCATATGTGATGTGTAATGTTGCGTGCAGCAAAAAGCAGATTCACCTTTACGACAACAAAGGGCAGGTGGGGCATGGCGTGTCTCTGCAGTCCCTCAGCACAACAGGGATTTCCAGCACAGAGCTACTGCTCACTCACATATGACCATAGGAACAGTAATAACCCATGTGAGAAACATCTGATTCATCTCACATAGAGGCTTTAAACCAGATGCAACTCCCTTGCCCATACCATGGGTGACAGCAGGGTCAAGGTCAACGTCTCTACCCACATCCAAGCTTCAGGGTCTCATTCAGCATAACCATCCTTGCACAGCTGGTGGAAAGGCAAAATGGGCCACATAGCAAGTCTGAATCCTTCCCTGCCATCTGCAGCACTCATGGTCCCAGTGAAGGTCCAGCCAAGCCTTTCCTCTTTCCTCATGGGGAAAAGGTGTTGGAGCTTGGGTTTGGAAACCATGAAAATCAAGAGTGATTCCACCAGAATCGGTGACCTTAACTCACTGCAGATGGTGCTGTGCAGGCCTGGCTGACTCCCCACGCTGGACATTGCCCTCTCAGCTTGCAGAAACACAGACAGGTGCTGTGGAGATCTCTGTGCACCGCTGGAGAGGGTCAGGAGAGCGCGTGGGGAATGCACATGGGGAACAAAGCACAAGAACTCCTAATGAATGACGTTCCCGTTTCCATGCATTCTTAGTAACAAATTAAAAAGGGGAGAAAACAATTGCCAAGGTGTGCTACATCTGCAGAACTGTCTCCAAATTAAATGTGTGTGCAGGGTCCATAAAGCATTGGTAATTCTTAAAATCTATTGTTGTTTTAGGTGCCAATTTTAGAATCTTCCCAGGAGATTCTGACCTAAACCTGCTATCTCAGCTTTTAAAGAAAGAGATGGGATTAAAAAAAAACAACACACACCAACAGCAAAGCAACCCCCGTGAGACTCAACAGCTTGGCCCGGAGATAACAGCCCTGCAGCCATGAAATGTGGTTTTAAAAAGACTCCATTAAATAGGTCCAGTTTCTAGGTCTTGCCTTTACACTGCTTCTGCCAGGCCAACTCTCTGGTTCGCAGGGAAGCCCATCTGCACCAACCTGCTGCTGGAAACCATCCTTTTGCTAAACACACACCTCCGCGTGGCCCAGCCTGATTTCTGGCTATTTAGCGATGCTTTAATTTTTAACAGACGACTTCTGGTGATGAATCCCAATGCCGTGACTGAGCGGGTGCTGCTGGGAGCGCTGCCAGCTCAGGCAGAGCATAACTCACACGGCTGTGTCCCATCGGGTGCTCAGGACACCGAGCTGGCACCAGGTGAGACCCAGTCCCCACACCCGGTGAGTTTTCCTCCCCTAAACGAGGCTGGGATCTGAATCCTGATGTCTGCTTCTCTGTGACTGGGAGCAGGATCCCGGGTTTCTCTTTCCTTTGAGAGGCATTTGGAGATAGGCAGCTGGTAGACAACTACTACAGTGCCACGTGGATTTGGGATGTTTACAAAACTGCAGAAACCCGAGCTGTCTAATAAAGGGAGAACGCTGAATTCATTACGCCCCCAGACCGGGTCTGAGCTCAGAGAAGTTTCAGAAGAAAGGGATGTTACGAAATTTAATAGCACATTAAAGCCTTTCTTTTGTGGTGCCAGAGAACCAGCCTCTTGTCTTGACATTTAACCCTTCCCTTTGAAAAGCCCGAGCCCCATCCCAGGCTTTGCACACTCACAGCTAAGACCCACGCTGGCAAGTTGTAATGGTTTGGCTCAGCAGATAGCTGAGTTCCACACAGTTATTCACTCACCCTCCCCCCTCCCCAAATGGGACGGGGGAGAGAAGTAGAGAGATATGCAGTAAAACGCGTGGGTGAGATAAATGCTATTTACTAAANTGGCAAGTTCCTTCGCCCCTGCATTTCTTGAGAGCTATGCACCAAAACAGCCCCAAAATGGCCCAGGGGATGAGCAGCAAGGTGGTGGCCTGGCCAACACGCACTCCTGGCAGCTGGTTTTGCTGGGACAAGAGATCAGCCATTTCTGGAAATAAGCCCTTTTCCAAAGCATCCCAGACAGCCTCACGAGTGAAGCGCTGCTTCCCCAGGTCAGCTGTGTTTACAAAACGTTCCTATATGTTTTGTTTTTTTAATAGTTTTTCCTCTGCTTTGGGATGCTTGGGGATAGCTTCAGGTAGGACATCAGGGCAGACGTCTTTAACTGTCCATCTGTCTTCTTCTGCTGAGCATTCCCAGCAAAACAACATGGGTCAAACCTTGCAGGCATTTTATATCAAAAAGAGGGAATTCAGTGCTGAGGCTTTCTTAGGAGCTCTGCAGCCATCGACTCCCAGCAGCTGTGGGAGGGATGGGCATAGCATGGGAGAGCCATTCCAGCTCTGTACCTTCCAGCCAGCTCAGCTCTTGTCCCTCGAACCTGCTTCTCTCCGGCAAGCAGCTACATGGTGCCAGGTGCCCTGTCTGTGGGGGATGGGTTTCATCATCATGCACCTATTCCAGCCCATCTCAGTGGTGGGGTCCTTTGGCCTGGACTGAGTTTGCCCAGGGACTGAGTTTTGAGAGAAAAAATCAACAGAAAAATCTGTTGTTGAATTGAAATGGTTGGCCACAAGTTCACTCTATTTTAAAACCATGTCTGTTCTGAACAGAAGGACCATTCTCACAGTGCACTTCATTACTGAAGGGTTTTATCTAAAGAGAAGAGGAAGCAGCATCTCTTTTATATCTCTGCAGTGAGAAGGAGATGCCTCACAATGCTTGTGATGCATCCAGGTACTGTTGGCAAGATATCACCTCGCTGCCTGCGAGGACCGAGCCTGCTGCCTTCCCTGTGCTCGTGGCTTACCCTGGCCCATCCATCACCTGCCTTTTTAGCTTGCAGTGATGAGGAAATTATGCATGTGAGCAGCCACGTGCACCACAGGGTACAATTCCTAACGTCCCATAGCAAACATTTTTCCTGGTGCCAGCAGGTGTTTCAATCCTTCATCTGGACTTTTATGAACAGCGCGGCTGGGTAGCTCCCTCCAGCTGCTCCTGCCAGCTGTGCCAGCTGGGAAAGGCAACGGGGATGAGTTCTGGGGCATCCCAAGCACCTTGGGGTGCACTGAGAGTGTGCGCTGCCACCACCCCAGCTTGGCCTTAAACAATAGGGGAGGAGGAAGGGATGGGGGCTCCTGGTGCTCCCTCAGACTCGCTGGGCTGTGTCTGTCCCTGCAGCTCAAAGAAGCAGCAGTCAGAAGCGCGTGCCTCCCAGGGAGGGGTTCTCCTGGCACTTCTTTCCCTTGTGTCCCAGTGCTTCACAACACAGACAGGCCTGAGAGCACTGCTAGGAGGCAGGGGCTGTTGTATTGCATTTCTGCACAGGGAGCCAAGGCACAGAGATGTCACGCACCTGGCTGCAGCCCACAAGTCACTGGAAAGTCTCCTACTGCTTCACTGCGTGTGGAAAGGGCTCTGTGCTGGGGGCAAGCTTCATGCTGGGCTCCAAAATGACTCTGTACCAGCCCCAGAGTCCAACTCTCCATAAACCAAAAGGTCAGACCACCGAGCTCTGCAGCAGATGGCATTTCTGGGTTTGTAGCCATGTAAAGCCCCCAGCAAAGAGAGAGGCAGGGCCCCAAGCCTCTCTCTGAATTAAGGCAAATTGCTGATTAACGAAAATGGCATAGGGAAAAAACAGGATGTGTGTTTACTTTCCTTATTTCTTTCGCTGTAATTGTTCCAGATCTGTCCAAGGAAAGCATCCCTCAGGGCTTATCAGAGCAACCACCGCAAAGGAGAACAAAGGAAACACCAATCATTTCCAGCAAATCAAAAAATGACAAGCTTTAACCTTCAGGAGAGAGCAGATTCCTGCAAAGGGTTTGGCTGCTCTGTCTTTGAGTTTCCTTTTCCCCAGTCCCAGTTTCCTAGCAAAAGTTTCCTCAAACAATAGAGATTGGCATCAAATGAAAAAATAAAAATAAAAAAACCCACCCCTCCTTTCACAAATAGGCTTAAAATGGAAAGAGAGGCTTGTCACTCGGGAGCAATTGGTTACTCTGAGGAGCTCACGTCAAGCACCGCGGCCCCGTTGCACCATCACAAAGGGCTCGAAGATGCTTCTTGGCTCCCTCTCCTCTCCTTTCCATGAGCAGAAGAGGTGTCAGGGGACTGGGATGTGGCTGCTCACATCGCAGAGCGACTGCAGAGAATGACTGCACGTTGCTGAGGCTGGGAAGGGCAAAGGCAGCCTAGCACTACTCCCCTTTCTGGCACCAATTCCCTCCTCAGTTTTTCTCAGCTCATATTCATTGGTATGCTCAGATGTAAAACAGACTTACAGAGGTCTCTAAAGGCAAAAACAGCTAAAGGTAGATAATGTGGCAATGAGGGATTGGCCCAGACACCACAGCTGACTCTGTTCCTCGCTCAAAAAGCCACGAGATGCTGAGCAGGATGGGAATGGATGGGAATGAATGGGAATTCAGTCCAGCCTGAGAACACGCTGGTTTAAATGCATCACCTGAATCAGGAGAGATAAATAAACTACACACAAGTGCATATGCCTGTGACTACTGGAAAAAAAAAAAACAACGTGCAGGCTAAGTAACCAAGAGGTTCCTTGAGAGCTGCAGATGTTAGGTACAGCTGGATAATTGCTCTGGCTGCTGCAAATCTAAACTGAAGGGCCTCTTTTTCATGGAGGATGCTTTTCAAAGCCCCACAGAGAACAAAAAGTTCTTTCCACTTTACCCACACATCTTTCCTCACCTAGGAAGAAAAAAATAAATCTCAAAACCTTCTTTTCTGGGGAACAAGCTTCTGCAGTGTCCCCAGCAGTGTTCCCAGGCTGTGCTGTGGGGTCACCACGGGCAGGGCATGCTCTGAGCAGGCTTGTACCATGCGTGCAGCTCTACCTTCCCCTTGTCCCAGCTCCCCCTCCATTGCTTTACCATCTTTTAATCTACCTGGGCAGTGACTGATAAGAAAGATTTGTTCTCTGGGAAAAATGCCTCAGTAGGCTGCAGTTGAAGCAAGAAGTATGAAAGGGTAAGTGGCTGCTCCCAAGAATGTGCCCCAACCTGAACAACGGGCTGTGCAGAAGCCTCTGCTCAGACCTCTGCTGAGGCAGGAGCTGCACTGTGCTGGTGGTTGGGCTGTGCACAGGCAGAGATACCCAGCAGTGCATGCAAACGGCTGCTCTGGGCTGGTTCAGGAGCCCCTGCAGCTCAGCACCATGCCTCAGACAGGGGATGGGTCCTCTCTTTTAGGAAAAATAAAATCAAGCAGATTGTAGCAAAGCAGAACTTCCGATATTCTCCCAGTTAGCAGAAATCTTCATGCAGGGAATTACTGAACAGAAAGGAGAACAGGTTTGCTAAAGCAAGGAGCAGATCATGAAAAGGTTAAGAGACAGCCCAGAGGTCCTGGCCATGGCCATGGGCTTCTCTAGGAGAAGAGTACAACTCTAACGTTGCCTTATAAATAACCACGCATTTGCCCTCCTTCAGCAAGCTAAGCCACCGGAATCACAACATCCCGAGCACCGACGTGCTGCCCTGCCTGCTGAGCAGCTCCGTGTTTGAGAAGTGACTCACCAGCACGCTGCCAGCGCATGGCATCGCAGCCACCGCAGCCACCCAGCATGCCAAACGCCGCTGGGCAATGTCCCTGCTGAGCTGGCACTGGCCCTGCCAGTAGGTAGGGACACTTTCAGAGTGTTTTTGCTTTTGAGAGGAAAAGGTTATGATTGTATGGCTGTGCCACGCTCATTGCAAGTACAGGGTGGACTGGGAGAATAACAAAGCATTGGCCATGGAGGCTCTTCATCCTCCTTCTGCGTCTCCAGGAGAAAAGGATTCGACACCCTATATCCACCTCCATGCTGTGAGGGATGGTTTCCAAAGACACTTGAGCTTCTCGGACCCTTTTACTACAGTTGTAATCTAGGGGCAAACTGCTAGAGGCTCACTTCTGTGCTGTAGAGATTGCCCCTCATCAGAGCGATCTGCCCCAGTGACATCCCCACAGACAGGGGACAGTGACACTGTCATAATGCCAGCTCCAGAAGGTCCAACAGCTCCAGACAACGGCTGTTCCCAGCATTATAGACACTGCAGCAGGTCACAGGCTATCTGCAGGATAGGAAAGCACTAGGAAAGGAACTTGAACTTGCTTTGGGTGATTGACCCGAACGCAGCGCCCATATCTCTGGAGTCTGATAACAGCTTCCAGCTCCTGATCCCCTGAAACCCAGCTGCAGGGAGGAAATTTCATGCAAGAGAACAAAGCTCCCACACTTCGCTTTGCAGGAGAGCTTTGCAGAGTGCTCCAGCATCAAATTCAGACTCCTCATCCTTCAGGATCCGTCTCCAAAACCAACCACAGGCTCACCAGCTGCTGCTCAGAGGCTGCACATCTACAACCCCAAAGCCTCAAAAGTTTCACCAAAATGATGCTGCTTACACAAACATGGTGCTCATGGAGCAAAGCCTGCAAAAGCAGGCTGCCAAATTGCTCTGTGCTCACCTCCTTACCCAAGGAAGGTCCTCGGCAGAGATGTGCCTGGGGTAGGTGTGGAATTGAGCTGACTGAAGTGAAATAAGATCTCAGGAAAAACTCATGCTTACGCAGGTAATTTGTTAGAGCACTAAACCAGAGAGACATTTATTCACTGCATGCTTTGGTTTTCCTCAATAATTATGCTAGAGTTAGCCAGGCTCCTTTTCCTAGTCCAGCTTCAGTGAGTTCTCACTGAGGAAATGTTGAGTTTTCTGCTGCCAAAAGTTAATGAAAATGAGGTGAATTCTCTGTCAAAATGTTCAGTTACCAGAAAAAGACATCCCACAACAACAACAAAGCCTTTGTTCAAAAACTCCGAACCACTGTGGAAAGGCTTTTCATCAGCATTTCAGGCACTCTGATATAAACTTTGCTGTTGTAAAATCACTTCTGCTTTGAGCATGGCAAACCTGATGAAGTTTCTGTAGTCTCAGAGCAGAGTTAATTATGCTAATGAGAATCGGGGCATATGAAGAAGCCTTTCCATAAGAGATTTTCATTGTTTGCCCTGCTGTTCCATCAGCTGTTTAATTAATTAAGATAACCTCAAAAAGTCACCAAGAGAGAACAATATGAACTGCTTTGGTTTCAGAGCCCCCAGGCAGGGCATCGCGTGGCTGAGTGTCCATCACTGCAGGGCCTGGAGGGCTGCAGGCCCTACGAACACAGAGCCAGCAATGACAGTGACATAAGTTCACCATTCTTTTGATCTCACCTGTATTTCCCTCCAGGTTGGCTTTAGCCCAGGTCACTTATCTAATCAGCTCATGCACTTGCACACAAGGGAGGAACCTGCATGAGGGCAGGATGAATGGAGATTGCTTCTTCCCGTGGCAGCGGTGTCTTTTGTCCCTCAAAGCGCAGGTGAAACCCTGCCCTCGGGTGTTTTCTGTGTCAGCAAAGGCATCCATGCAGTGCCAGCTTGAAAAGCAACAGCCATCACCCTGCTGCTCCTGCTTGGGTCACACCCTGCTGCCCTGAATGGTTTTGGTTGATGTGAAAACAAACAGTAGTTTTTAAAACTAACCTTTTTTTTTTTTTTTTTTTTGCACAGGAACAACTAGTGATTTGCCCCCATTTAATTTAGTTTCCTTCAAGAAGGAAGTTCGGAGAGCAGCCTGTGTCTGAGCCATCACTGCTCGTTGCAGTGTGCCTGTTCCCAGAAAGGTTCTGCCTCTGCGGGTTCACTGCTGCGTGCAGGAGGTGAGTCACTGCCAGCAGGTACAGCCCCTGCACCATTCTTTGAAAGGGCTGGTGGGGAGAGGTGGTCCCTATTAGGGAAGTGGTAATGGAGGTGAACAATAAAATTCTTTCCCTTTTAAAGATGCAAAGTTTCAGCAGCTCCCACGTTGTGGGGATGCAGCAACGAGCAACTAAGCAGCGAGAGCAGAAGCCACAAGTAGCTCGATGCATGAGGACAGGACACTTGTGTCCCTCATGGAAAGCAGACCCCTTGGGGGCACGTGTTGGCTCCTTTCATGTGCCATGAGCACCGCAGATAGGCCTGGGTCCAAGAAAAGAGTGCAAGGGTAGCTGCCAGGTTCATCATTTCTAGGATGAGGATGGCATCCAAGAATAGTCCACCTGTTCTCCAAAGACCACCCAATGAAGTCACAGAATGGGAGGAGAGACACAAAACAACACACAGAATATATATATATATATATACAGATATATATATATATATATAAGCCCAGAAAGAGGTGTTCAAGCCTCTGTTTATGGCTCCAGGAAAGGGCAGAAAGTTGGACATCTGGAGTTTTTTATGCCCTAGCATGCACTTCGAACTGAAAAGTGCCTGTAATGAACGGGCTGAGAATCACCACTCAGAGACATCAAGGGACTCTCCCAATGGGGAAGAAGAAAGCTGCAGCCTAACCAGGTCCCTCTCTCCCAGACAGGGACTTTCTACTGTTGCTCACCTTGCCATGGAGAAGGAAAACTAAGATGGCATTTAAACCATGCAGCCACTAATTAGGAACAATTGTCTTGCATGCTCCTCATCTCTGATGCCTTTAATTACAAGGTGGGGCCTTTAGCTCCACTTGTCTCCTCCCAGGATAAGGAAAAGTTGGAGAGAGTTAAAACATCTCTCCTGGGACAGGTTTCCCATTTTCCTTGAGCTATTCTTACATTGTGTGACAAACTTCTGCACGTACAACATGCAAAGGGAAAATCTACATCTCCAGATACCACAAGTCTGGGGCAGTGATGTGTCTGTGCATCTATTCCTGCCTGCATACCAGGCCTGGGTTAACACTGCTCCAGTATGCTCCTTTTGGGACAGCGACGCGACTGGTATGCAGGGACTGGAGACGGGCAGCACTGGTATGTGGCATCACCCAGCCCCTGCTTCCTCTGCCAGCTCTGTTCTCGTTCCTACCTTGGGGCTTCTGGGCACCAGCACAAAGCATTCAGCAGCAGTGCAGGGCTCAGATGTTTGCAGCCCTTGTTACTTGCTCCCAGTCTTCTGCTGTGCCAAAACGTGCCTATGCCCTCATCCCAACTATTCCAGTAGAACTGCCCTGGGAATGCTGTGGACCAGGGAAATAAAACTGGTCCAGCTTGGAGAAAAGCAGCCTTTACTCTCATTCACAGTGCAGGTACAGTCAAGTAAGTCCTGGCACAGAAGTGGGAATAACATGGTGCTGTCGGCAAACAGTTCATGATATAAATCTATTGCTTGAAATAAAATCTACAGGGCAGCTCATTCGACCAGAGCACCTGCTCTGCAGTCCCTGGGCAAAAGACATTTCCAACCCAAAACTTTTAGAAAGGACACACCTGGAAAAGGGCAACCTAAATATAATTTGTGAGGTAGGCAGGATGTAGAAATAACCCAAAATGTTCAGTCCTTGTTCTTAACCCAAAGCATTCATCACACAAAAACCTAGGAACAGGCACACACACCCACCATGCTTGTTTTCTGTCCAGTTCCTGACTGCAGAATCAGGGTTTAGAAGAGGATTTATTGCTACACCCCACAGAGGGTCGGTGGGAAAGCTGAGGGTGAGGCCAGGTTCTTCTCTTAGTCTTAGGCCTATAAAGGGCCCCAAAAAGTAGGGTAGGGTCTGTGCCTCCCACTGGGGTTCAGGAGAGGTAGAGGAAAGAGACAACAAAGCATTGCCTCACTCCACTGCTCCTGTCTTCATGGCACACGCTTCCATATCTCTGTAGCCTTTTATAGGTAAGCTTAGAATGAGTCCTTGGTACTAAAATTAAGTCTGTGAGTATTGTCGGGCTTAAGACAAGATCAGCAACCATGCCAGAGCTGGATTTTATCATATTGAGAATTAAACACACGTAATTAACCTATTCTTAACCAAACAGTAAACCGAGCAGACTGGTTCCTCTCCTTCTGAGCAGTAAGCGTGGCTGTGACCATAACTCAAAAAGCTGCTTGAGGCTGACAGATTAACAGGGATAGAAGGCAGAAGAAGTTGGGGTTTCTAGGGGTCAGGTATTTTCCAGAAGACAGCATTGACCTCACCTGCGTGGCAAAATTAGGTTGCATAACAGAGGTAACTTTATCCACCCACTTATTACGTATTTTCAGACTACAAATACAGATTCAGTGATGTGACTCCTGGGACAAAGGGGTTTTCACCACAAAGCATCTAATTTTCAGCAGAATTCAAAATACTATTTCCTGAGGCAGTTCAACCCATCCCAGACCGGGAAGGTCGAGCAAGACCCTGGGGAATATTGGCCATTCCTAAGGCAAACAGCTTGTTTGTGTTTGTGCTGGGGGAGAAAAGGCAGTGCTGCTCGGGGCTGGGCTGGTGCCAGGCAAGAGGGACTCGGTGGGGAGAAGACACTCTGTGCTTCTATGGATACGGCCCATCGTTTTGCAGAGCTGCTTTTCAGACTTGTTAAAGCTACAGTGCTCAGGCAGACATTCAAAAGATGGATGGATGAGCTAAAATGTGTGAAATGAATGAGCACTGCTCTCGTTCCTGAAAAGGAGACACTTCACATTTGGCAAGAACACACAGCCAGTCTCAGCTGTTTTCCCTATGGCCATACCTGCTTAGAAAAATGCCCACACTGGCTGCAGAGTTTTGGTCTTTCCTTCAGAGGACAGCCACCAACTGAGCACAGAACAATCCCACACAGCACAATCTTCACGTTGCTCCTCCTATTCACAGACAGATGTTTCTCTCTGCCATTCCTAACAAACCTCAGCACACCTTTCCCAAAACATAAGAAAAACTAATGCAAGCATCTTTTATTTTTCCCTTTCCATATGTTATTCAAGTCTTTGCATCTACCAGCAAATAGAAGAGCCTTCTGGGCACCTGAGCCATCTTTGCCCTTTGGGAGAGATATCCCAACGGAGAAGCAGCAGCTCATGAGGAGCACATCTGCACAGCCATGAGATGGCAACAGTGCAGGGGCCCCTCGACTTCAGCCACAGGTGAATGTCTATTGGAAGTCATGCACATCAGGGTGTGAACTCCACCAAGGTTTCCAACTTTTCTCCTAATGGCAAGAAGAGGCTATGAGATACTGAAACAGCGTAACTATCTGGGTTTTCAACAGGAAATCTATTTTGGGACCTAGGAGGAGGACTCCTTAACCTTCGCTCTTGGAAGGAATTGCTGATGATCTCACTGCATGGCTATCAGCGTGCTGGGCCAAATACTCCTTATGCTCCTGGACTTCTGATCAGCTAACAAAGCAGATGCATGAACTAATTAAAGAAGCAGAGACTGTGTTTTCTGCTTCTTACAGCTCTATATTCAGTAGCTGGTACATGACACCTCGTGAGCTGATGCTTGTCTGTCTGTGATCTCAGATGAAAGAAACATTCACAAAATAATCCAGGGGGATGGGAGACTGAACACTCTGCTCCGGCTGTTTCAACATATGGAGGAACGAAATCAATTACAGAATCCCAGATTCATGGCCTGCAGTTCTCAGAAATGCTATTACCCAAATAAGTCAATCTCCTCTGGCTAAAAGCACTTCATACCTGAGATGATGTCACTTGAAATTTGTAATCTGATTTTGCAAGAGGACAGATTGCGACCAAGTTCCTTGGGTCTTTTCAATCTTTAATTGCTATAGGATATTTAATCCTATAGCGTATTTCATTGGAGACAAGAGACCATAACAAAGCTGTGTTAGCTTGACTCAGAAACAAGCACAAATGATTTCAATGCCACTAGCCTGTTGCTGTTTGACTGAGGCTCTCAGAGAATTTTTATAAAGCACATGAGGAATATCATTAAAATAAAGCAAACTAACCTGTATTTTAAACAAGAAACCTTCTCTTCTCTGAGTTATTTATTAACCAGTTAAGAATCTGTCAAGGCCTTCCTAACTATTAACAAACAATCCTTAAGAACAAGAAAGAATCCTAGACCAAACTACATGATTTAATGACACGAAATTTATTGCTCTCCCTGTGCAAACACTGATCTGTGGCTGCACACAACCAGCTCTCCACAACCACCACACCCAGATCTCCAAGAGGAGGTCAGAGCTTTGGGTCTTGCTCTCTACAAACACTGCTGCAGGAACTATTCCCAGCACACCAAGATGAGGCAGGAATAAGAAGCCACAGAAACTTCAGGCAGACATAAACACCCGATGAGGATGACATTCTCATACACCCACTATTGAGAAACATATTTAGCGGAAGAAGAAGTATGCTATTGCCTGTTTTAATATAGAAAATATACCACATATTTACCAGGAAGCCAACAGACATGACAGGCATAGTAGAGCACATCTTGGGAAAAATAATGACCAGGAAACCAAACCTCTCAGCCTTAAGTGCTTCTGAACAAAGCAACGGAGAGCACTGACCCCTGTGCCATCCCAGCTGGCCTCTCACATCTGCTCAGGAGCGGCAAGCCTGAAGCAGACATTGAGGATATCACGTCACCAGCAGCAATGGCTAAAATACAACTTGTCTAAGAGAAGAGAAATAAAGGCTTCAGAGGTGGTGGGCATTCACCTCCCCTATTAAAATTTGCTGTTCATACTTCTCGCAAGAGGCCCAGCTGTGCTCTGAGAAACCTCCTTCTGGGCAGGATCTGCAGAGGAGAATGAATCAGAAAACCTGATAACACAACCAACTAGCCCAGTTTCACACCCTGTATGATAATTGCTTGTGTGAGTGGAAAAGAAAACTAAGAGCTATTTGTTTACCACCAGATATGTCTCTATAAAATAAAGAGACTCAGTTCAATAGAAGGCTCCTTCGGGCAAGGACATGGCATTTAAATTATGGCTGTGAGCACAAAGTACATGTCTGATGTACCATAAAAATAAATATGTTCTCTTAACCATTATCTACAAAGTGCAATGAATTAGCATTGCTGGAAAGCTGTATTGTGACATTTCCTTCCCCCTACCTCTCTCATGTGTATCCTTGGGGCTCATCCCAAATTACAACCTAAAAACGTTCTCTGCTTCTTCCCTTTTCAGCCTTATATTAGCATTTGGATGTTTCTGTCCTCCCCGTGGGGAGGATTTATGCCCCGGTGGGGCATAACTGATCTTTGACATGCACATCCTCCTCACAGCCTGTGTCACGGCACAGCTAGCTGTTGTGCTGACTAGCAGAAATCTGCCTTACTTTAGTTTGTCCCCAGAAATTTCAAGCAATGTCATATTTTGGTCATTGAAGATATCTATGGTAGGAAGTCGAATTTTCAGGCAGATACATCTGTATGTGAAAACCAACAACAAGCTGGAATGAAGCCTTGCCGCAAGCATCACTGGAAGGATCTCAGGCAAACTAGCAGAGGTCTTTCAACAAAATAAAAACAGGCCAACTCCCAGCTGCAGGTGGGGATCAGATAAGGAGAAAATATTGTGAGTAGAAAGAGGCTTTACATCATCATTAATTTTTTAGTACTGTTATCCTAGCTTTCACCTCTAAATGGACATAATCAGTTATGTTTATTTTCAGGATCCTTCAGCTGAAAAATGCCCAGCCATATCCCTCTTGGAAAATGGGCTTTCCTCCCCATCGTCTGGACTGTGTTCTTCTGAACTAGGAACAACTACTCTTTTCCCCATTGATTTCATCCCTTTCCACTTGAAAAACATCAGCTTGTGTGACTCCCTCCCTTTCTCAGGGACCACGTGCCAGCACGGCTCTGCCTTGTTCAAATCCTTTTCCAAGAACATCATCAATACTTCCCATCAACACTAATGATGCCCTGGAACCATGACTTCTTAATGAGAAAGGCATGCTCTGTGCTGCTCACAGAAGAGAGCACGAATACTGCAAGGTCCCAGCAACACCTTTTTGGACTGCTGTGATGGTGTGCCCTCCTTGACAGCAGGTCAGTGTGCTCTCCTTGGCTGTTCTAATTATGGATTCTATAAACTGCTGAAATCCCCCAGTCATGTTTTTTCTTGCATCTTAGATCATCCCCTGGAATAAGGACTTGGTGATCAGGTGATGTGGTGATATGAAACCCAGCTGACAATTTTTGTTACTTCAGTAAGCACATGCAATGTGTCAACCCAGAATAAAGGAGGGGAGCTACTGAGTAACAGCAAAGTCATTTTTACAGTCATTTTGTTAACAGTTGCCACATCTTCCCTGTGCAGTTTTCTCCAGGCTCTTTATTACTCTGCTCTAAGTGATTGTCACTCCCTCGTTGCTGCCATTTCTCACACAAACACCCAAGAGATTTGTTCTACCTTAACATCTCTCTCCTTCATAAATGTCTTCAAAAAATAATTTTCTTTTTTGCTTATATTTTGATCAAAAACGTTTATCTTACCTTCCTGCTTCTCAGCAGCCATTGCCATGCCTGGGGCAGCTGTGGATTTTGCAGTCTGTTTTGTCCACTGTGTATTTTGCCACATGCAGCCCACATCCCTTGCTACCCCAAAGCATGTGGGTATGGGCGAGGCAGCACAGCCCCATGCCAGCCACTCTGGACAACAAAGAGAGTTTGGGGTGTAACAACTTCAGAAACGGGAGCAGGAAGCCAGCTTCTTCCTCAGATGCCCCATAAGAAAATACCTCTCAACTCACCTTTGTACTTCAATGTCCAGCATCCTCATCCTATATCAAGGGAGATGGTAGATGCCCTCACCCCACTGCGTAATTAGCTGATGTCCTCAAGCACCAGTTCTTGGGGAGGCATGTTGTCTACCACAACTGCAATGCTGTTCATGGCGCAAAAATCAGACCTAAGCTACAACCATGCAGCTTTGGCAAAGCCATCACAGCTGCTTGACACAGTGCATGACAGCAGTGTGGACTTACAAACTGTAAAATCCTCATTTGTGAAATATATTTCAGAAGACAGTTTCTAACTGCTACCTCTTACTGTCCCCAGGGGCATTCTTGTTCTCTGTATGAGACATGCCTAAGGTCTTTGGGAGATGAGGATGCTAATGGAACAAAGACAAGACACACATGTTTTCCCTCTACAACTTCCAGTTTTGCAGTTCCTCAGGACGGAGTTTAAAACCAGCTGGAGACCACATCCTGTTCCCCATTCCATCAGGATTAACCCCAAGAGCTGGTTTAGCCAGTGGATTTTATTATTATTAATTTATTTGAAACAGCAGGAAGAAGGACAAGCAGAACCAACATCAGTGAATTTTCACTATGCTCCTGCATACTGTTGGAGTTTAATTCATGAATGTGGGATTTAAGAATATCAGATCAATCACAGATGCAATCTGGAAGGGAAGTTCTAATTTCCAAAGCTCACAACCTCTGGGATCTGACCTGCCATTGGGGTACCTGCTGTCTGCATGGGAGGGCGACAAACTGGGCCCTTCCTTGGTCTGATAGCACAGAGAATAAGTGCTAAGGCAAAGAAAACGCATAGCTGTTGTGACACAGAAGGAAGAATCCAGAAAAGCAAGATATTTCCCCCCACACCCCTATCCATAAGGACTTTGTGCTCATTAAATCAGATTTTGCTGACAATTTCCAAAAGCAAGAGGTGACCTGGGGGACATAAAGCAGAGGTACTAATCACCCTGCTGTCTTAGTCACATCTGATACTGTTTATGAACCACAAGATTTTACAAGGCAATGAGAGCTAGTGCTGAGTGATCTCACACCCCATCTCTGATTTGTCCAGAAGACAAACCTTTTTGCAATGTTACTGACATTTCTGACTCACTCTCCTGTGAAGGACACTGAGCCGCTGCGCAGCCTCATGAGCAAATGACCTGACCTCCTCTTCTCATAAGTCTTAGTCACGTTATGGTAACACAAGGATTCTGCTTCAGTTCATGGATCTATGGAACTCAACTAGGCTTCAGGAGACAGCTTTGTAGCACTCAGAAACATTTGCTTTAAGCTATGCAATTGCACCATGCACCCTAAAACACTACCAGCCACCAAGCACGTGCAGCAATGATGTTTGGATTATACCCCTCCAGTTTCAGCCCCAGTTTGCCTACCGTTGCACAAGGTTTACTTCTATTGCTTGGGAATGAGTCTGGATCTCATTGGTTCTGGGGTATTTATGCCCTGTCTGCCCCAACACCACAGTTAAACTGTTGGCCCTGTTTGTATCTAGTTGTACGTACCCTGCAATATTAGCCTGTTACGGAGACTCTTCCCACATCACTGCACATCAGCTTGATCCATATTGGATCCACTGCAGCTTTCAATGTGTTTGAACCAGGTTTGGGTTGGCAATCACCAAACAAGAAGCTGTGGATATCCACTTCAAATCACCTTGAACATGAATCATATGGAAAACAACTGTTCTTTCACAAAAGCAAACTAGTGGCAACAAAACCACCCAGGCTCATGAATACATTTAACTTACATTTAACATACACATGCATTTGCCAGAATCCCACAACTGTGCAACACTGACATACTTTTTAGATCCTGTACTGAGGGTCTAAAAATTCAAACCTAACTTTAGAGAGCAGTTTGCAGATTGGATGCTTATTCTCTGTGTTATTTTAACTTGCTTTCTAGTAAGACAGGTCCTCATCCATCAAAAGAAACCCCATTTCTGCACATATTTATCCCTAATCCCCTGCCAGGGCTTCAGAAAGCGTTGCTGTGGAGACCGGCAAATGGCCACGAGCTCCAGCATGGCACAAAGAAAGGGACGAAGGCTGCGCTGGCCATTGCTCCGTGCTGCTGCGGGGCATGGAGCCCTGCCTGCTGGGAAGGCGGCGGAAGGAAGCTCTGGGCCGATACATGGTATTTGTGACCGAACAGAAAGGACAACTGCCCCTGATGGCACAAATAGTTGCACTCAGATGGCCCTGTCAGAAGCCCAGGGCTCTTTGTGGGATAAAACTTGCACAGCTGCAGAGCAGAGAGCTGAGCTAACATCCCTTGAAGTCAATGCCAGGCTTTACACAGGCTTCACTGCGCTTTGGATGAAAGCAAAATGCAGCTCTTCTCCTTCACCCCAAGGCTTTGAATTACCAGACTTTTTCTGAGGGGAAGAAGAAACTTGATTAAATTCTCTGTTAGGAGAAAGACCAAAAGAAACACAGGCTCTGAAACCCTCTTGGTCTTGGGTAAAGGTGAATGTCTTTACCTCTGTGATGCTGTTCAGATCTGGAAAAGGAAAGGGAGGAAAAAAGATTGTCTTCTAAAGATTCATCTCAAATCAAGACCCATGATCTTGTTACCAAGGTATTTAGGATGTTAAAAAAGACAGACTTCAGTGGGTGGAAACGAGCAGAAAGATCAGCTGAGACTCCAGTTCCACGCAGCAGAGCACAGTACGAGAGGAAAAAAAGTCCCCATGCAGAGAAATACAGAAGATGTAAGCGAGCTGGCTAGGGAGGAGAACAACCCTGAGAACAGAAGATCATCTGCTCCTTAACACCAGCCCGAAGGCTATACCCCTTCCTTTTAGGAATTGCCATAGAATACGAAGTGTTCTAAATAACCTTATTTGGGGGAGGGAAGAAGAGAGAAATATATATAAGTGCAGATCCCTGCAGCCATGAAGGCTTTGAGCCAAATCCACTTCCTGCTATGCTCAGACACTGAAGCTCCCCAGAACTCAGGACTCCAGACTTGCTAAAATTGGGTACCTCCAAACCAACATTTTAACTAAAACCTATTTTCTGAAGAGGCAGAATACATCTGGGACCTCAGCTGAAGAGCTGTCTCTTCTCTTAGCACATGAAAGTAGCTCATGGGAACCACAGGCTCCGTCTTGGGTGTTCCTAGATAAAGGAGGTACTCTACAAAATAGGATTTGTTGCATAAGTGAAACTCAATTTCATATTAAAAGCAGGGGCAGCTGCCTTCTATTCTGTACCATCACGAGGAACCTTTTCAGTGATGGGGCTGCCATTTCATTGGCCACTGCAAACATCGTCTCCTTAAAGTCCAAACTGTTGTGAAGGAGCCAAAGCTGTGCTATTCACAAGCCCAGTGGGAGATCGTATCAAGCTCTTCCACGGTTATTAATAGTCCTGGGTCTGAACTAGGACTGCTGATGATGTTTAGCCCATTGACAGTAGATTCAGCAGAGAAAATACTGCCTTTCCACAGCCTTATCTGTGTGCTACTGTCAACAGCAATGGTAGGCAGACGGGCAGAGCAAGCAGCCTTTCAACCACCTGAGCCATTTCTTTATCAGCCCAATGTATCTGTATTTATTTCCCCCCCTCCTATATTTAGTGGCCTCATTGTCTGGTGCTGATGCCTGTTGTCAAGAGTGGCTCTATTAGATGACAGAACAGTGGGTATCTCAAATCCTTCTCTGCAGTCTGTTTTTTTTTTTCCCTCTTCCCTTCTCCCTAAAATCCTCAGACAATTTCTTGCAAATAACCTTACATCCCTCCCAAGCAACGCTATCAGCTGTCATCCAGTATCACGTGCTTCTGCCTGAGCTGGATCACTTACACACCCCACACCACTCTCCCCAGGTCTGTCACAGTTACTAAAACCTCACAACAAGCTGCTTTGCATCTAATCCCATCTGTCATCAGATCCTGTTCAAACACCAAGAATTACCACTTTAATGCAACTACTTCCTCCAATATGACAACTTTCTTCCATTGATCTCAAAGCACTCTCCAAGAAAAGATGAGCTTCTCTGAGTCCCTTTCTCTGTGTGGCAATGGATGCACAGAGAAAGAGGGCATTCCAAGGTAAATGAACAACCCATTGCTGGGAGATGCAAGACCCAGATGAGGGGTCCTGACTTGTATGCCAGCCTTGTCTTGTAACCAGTGCACCTGGCTGCCTACAGCACACAAGAGCACCTCTTTGTTTCCACACAATGGGATACAGGCAGGCTAACAGTACGTAAAATCTGGAAACACCACAGGTCAAAGTTTGAATGCATGCACCAGTAAGAAGACATCCTTTCTGCACCTGCCGAGAAATCATGGTAGCCCACACAAGCACCCTGTACCAGTACAGTCTACGCAAAGCCTCCCATGCCATGCCTGCAACGCAGGTGAAGCAGCTAAACCCACATGGGAACTGCATCCTTGAGGCAGTGTGTAGGGCAGCTTGCTGTAGGAGCTAACAGTGCATTCTCGTGTAAGAGAGGATGCAAAAAGAAAACTGGGCAACTGTGTTTGTTATTATTCATTACATGTACTGGAGCTGCCTGATGTGCTAAATGTTCTTACCCTAATGATGATCTTACCAGCTAATTAAAGAAGACTGATGAGGTATGATAGCAGTAATGTGTTGGTACTTCCAAACTGCAAATGGAAAATTGAGGCAGAGAGAGCATACGTATATATTACCTACATGAAATAGAGAGTACGAAATTCTGTACTGGCCTCGTTCCTTCAGATCAAAACACTCCTTCCTCTCTTTGAAACTCTGTGCCAGCATGACACATCAGCAATGTCCTTCTTGCCAAAGTAATTACCTGCTTTGCAATGCAAGCCAACAGATCTGAGGAGTCCAGGATTACTGATCAGAGAAACTGGTATCTGGAAAGTACTAAGGCAGGGAGAGTTTTGCCAGAAATGCAGTAGAAGCTGTCCCCATAGAAATGCTGGCCTGGGTCCACTTTTGGAATTGAACTTGAATAAAGCCTTCTGGAAGGGCTTATTTATACTGACATGGGATGATGACACCAAGTACTGGGATACAATGAGAGAGCTGGTTCTCATGGAGTTTTCCATCCTACATTTAGGTTGTTCAGACTGTCCAGTGGTCCAAAGCCCTATAAAAGAAATCCAGCTATTTACCTTTCAGGCTTTCCCCAAATAGGAGAAATTGGGATAGCTCAAGCAATAACTCCAGTTCTCAATACTACATTCAGATGAAAATTTCCCAGTTAGGTACTTAAAAAACTAATTCATAACCTGCATGTCCTAACTTCAGCCAAGGAAAGGAGTTCGGATTCCAACTTCACTGTTCAGCCCGTACCTTACTAACATTCACATATTAATTACTGTGAATACTCAAAATGCTAGGCACGTCAGTGTCAGATATTACTGCTATGAAATCTTTGGCATCCATCCTTACGACTGGCCATAAATCTTGAACAAATTCCTTGTGATTTAGCTCCTACTTTCAGTCAGACTGGAATTCCCAAAGGACAGTGTCTGTCAGGGGTTTGACATCAGAAATTACTGATGGTTATGAAAATGGAAACAGAAAAAGCCAACTTGGATTTTTTGTTGTGGGTTTTTTTGTTTGTTTGTTTTTTGGATTGAAACATCTCAAGAGATTTAAGTCAAGGCTGATTCACAGGTCTGGGCTGGTTCCTGCTTTATCCCAATCTGCTTGTCCTTAGTATGGCAAAGGGGCCGGATCTTACTTTCGCTGACTTTAAAAGAAGGAATATCAAGCCCAATAGTCACATAAAAAACCACAAATCACATTATACCTTTGAATTCTGGTCCATTGAGCTACATCCTAAACGTGACTCCATCCAGATTCAATGATGTTTGGACAAGCAGAATCACAGTTTGATATTTAACCAAACTATTTGATGGTTCAACGGCAAAGTTCCTCTAATCACAAGCACCTCAGCACTGCCAAACTCTAAACAAAAGCCCACTGTGTGCAGCCCAGCTAATGCAGAGGCTGGACAGGGCACAACCTGCTCCTCGCCGCACAGCCACCATGGCAGCACCCAGCCCTGGGGCTAATTCTGCATGGAGAAGGAATCTCTGCTGTGATGAAAAGTGGGAGATGGGGTGGCATGAGGGCAGGGTAAGGGCTTGGTGGCGTGGCTGTGGGGCAGGTCTGCCCAGCTTAATGCCGGAAGACAGACAGAAAGATGAGCAGCTGACAAGCACGTGTAGGTGGGGAGAGTCATGTTGCCCGTGTTTGCCAAAGGGGCAGAGAATAACACGTGTTCCTTTCTCTCAGTGGAGAAGGGGAAGTTCCCAGAAACTTGCCTCATCTTTCTATTTTTAACCCTTCTCTGGCATCCTCACAAGTCTGGGTATTGGTAGAGGAGCCATTCTGCAAAAAAGCAATTCAGAAACTAGCCCTCCCAAGCCTTTCTGCCTCTCCAGCATCAGAAGGGCAATAGCTGAAATGCTTTCCCAGCACTCATCACATGGACTGGCACCAGAAGCTCTGTATACAGAAAAATGGGCTACAAATGTAAACAGGTCACAAGTGCTTTCAGAGCAGGGTCCTTGCCTGCCTGCCTCTCCATCAACCCACCCTGCCTCAGTAAGCTCGCGTACAGGACAAAGACCAATACAGTGTTTCAGAGAATGGAAAAACTCAGACATATATTTACAAAGCCACAGAAGGTATACTGGCTCCATGCTTTGTCTGATCCAGCACAGCATCTTTAAGAGGAAGATGTTAAACTGTGACCAATGGTGTAAGACAGCATTTGTGTGAAGGGATATCCATCCTCTGCTCATTGCTCCTGTAAGTAGGCTTCTAAAGGTCTGATTTATTGTTCCTATGTCTGAAATGCCGTTCTGGCAGCATGCATCCCATTTGTCATCATGCTTTCTTCCCTGTCCCCTGGGCCAAAGGCAGCTTCCATACGACAGGCACGGCTCCTGCTGACCTGGCTTTGAGC
Source organism: Penelope pileata (assembly GCA_013396635.1). Classification (NCBI taxonomy): domain Eukaryota; kingdom Metazoa; phylum Chordata; class Aves; order Galliformes; family Cracidae; genus Penelope; species Penelope pileata. The sequence continues at coordinate 563,749 of WBMW01004170.1, forward strand.
TGAGGTGGAACCTAATGGTCTCCAGAGGTCCCTGCCAACACCGGCCATGCTCTGCTGTTGTGAGTCATCTCCAGGTACTGGTGTGCATCAGTGCTTGAGGGATTTAAACCCTCAGGCCTGAGGTAGGAGAGTTTAAAACCTATTTAAAATCCCTATGGCAAGAAAAAGGCTTTCAAAGCACACAGGCTTAAATTGGATTTTAAAGGAAGGTTTTTTTTCTGGGAAACAAAAATTCCACCCTTTGCTTTCCTCTGCCTCATTCCCAGGTCACAGCTGTGGAATAACATTGTGACAGGGAAAGTGACCACTAGGGCTGGCACAGAGCTTACTCTGCTCCACACTTCCCTACATACCAAGCCATGGTGCTCAGCCTGCCCAGCACAAGGCACTGCAGCTCAGCACAGGGGTAGGCAGGGGTCCCTTCCTTCTCTCTCAACTCTCTGAAGGATATTTGCCTTCTCCCCTCACAGCTCCTCAGCCCTACCATGGTGCCGACATGGAAGCCTCAGGTAGGGCATGATTTCCAAATCCAGGTGCCAAACTCCCTGGGCTGCTTTTCAGAGGCAATGAGCAGCTGTATATGCTGAAGGTGAGAAAAAGCACTAGCAGAATGGAAGGGGAAATTTCACCCTCTGGTGCAGAGCAATTTATATAGCAGCCTGTACAGCCTGACCTTCGGGGGCTGTGATATTTTGGTATCTAGGTTATTCCCAGCTTCTTTTTCAAATTGAAGGAAGTTTCCAGCATTTGTCATTCCTGCTTGGAAAACGTAAACTGATCCCTTGGTTGGTTTCTTCTAAAAAGCTTGTAGGACTTCAGCTTCCTGCAAATTACCTACCAAAGCTGGGAGGGACAGGAAGATGGGGATGGCGGATTGGGGCAGTGTTAAGATGTTAACAAATACAAAAGTCCTTTTCATCTCTAGACCAAAAGGAAGTTTATCAGAGTCTCTTCCTCCACAACAGATGGAAAACTTGGCAGCACAGTGTGGGGACCTGTTCTTCCTGCTGCCCGCAGGCACTGCACAGAGCCTCAGACCCAACGAAGGAGTCAAGAAGGGGGCCAACAAACAAGACAACCAGGGACTCAAAAACTATGGAGAGATGTCTGGAAACAACAAAAAATAGAAGCAGATAGATACGTACATACACAGATAGGTTAAATAATGACCTCCCTTCCCATCCATCAGCACAACAAAAAGACATGGGGAACCCAGTAAGGCTGTGTAAAGGAACAGGCAAGGTCTGGTGCGATCGTCCTTGTCGGGTGAGCTCAGCTGAGGGGAAGAGAAAAGCAAGGTACCAAGGAGGGTACAATTCTCTCCAGGTTCACACTTAGCAACAGTGCAAGTTTCTATAGCAACACCAGGATTATTTTTAGCATTAGTCATATTCTAACAGTAACAACACAACGTGGAGCTGGGGTGGAGGGCTGCATTTCACCCCCACTGCTTCTTCCTTTCCTCCTGGAGATGCAGAGGCACAATCAGAGAACTGCTTAAGTGCATATACGCAAACTGACCGCACTTGCAAATGAAGTCGAAAGGGGAGGGCATCAGGCAGAAAACCCCTTTTTTTCCCCCATGATGTTCCTTTGCCAATGTCCCTTCATTTGGTCTCAAAGCCCTGGTGCGGTGGTGACCCCAGTGCCAGCACGGCTGGACATCCAGCCCACGGAGCACAGCTCTGCAGCATTCTCGCAGCTCCCTTTGGTCTTGATCAGTTCTAAAAACTGATGCAGGAGAGAGGAGAGGAGCCACAGGTCCTTCTGGTAGCATGACGAGATAACAGAGAGATGGTATTTCAGATGGGCTATGTTCACAGGAGTGTTATTCCATCACATTGGCTGCGAGCACTTCTGGTAGGAGGACACAAAGGCAGCTCCCAGGCATAGGAGCCTGCAGAGTGAAAGACTACATACAGAGTGAAACGTGCAGAGCATCTTCCCCAGCACTGGGGCCATGAGATACAACACAGCACTGGTGTGCTGCCTTGGAGAGCATGGGGAGGGCAAACAATGTACAACCTGCAGTTTCTATTTCTGACTATACAGAAGGCCAAACAGATACAGCCTTTTGGCTCTACAAATAAGCAAGCATCCTTACACAAGTTCAGAAATTCTGGTTCTTGTTCTACAAAACCCAATGCAGCACAAACAACAGCGACAAACAGCGCAGATCCATGACAGTCTTGGCCATGCATAAGCAGGAATGCAAATTATAACATCTCCTAAGTATCTGCTATCCACCCACACAGCCACAGACAGTTCCTACTGCCACTCAGAGCAACCCAAATCATTAGCAATAAAAATATGTGCAGTGATAATTAATAATTTCCCTTGCACACAGTTTCTTTCATGCAAAGAAAACCCAATGGCGCTTCACAATTCATATCGTCACTGAACCGCAAGCAGCTTTTCACAGACTTTAGCCATGCATGCATACCCGCAGGAAGGAAATGCTCAAGTATCCAGCTATGGGAATGGAGTAGAAGCAGTCCTGCTGGGATATGACCAGTAAGAGCCCTCAAGCCTTAATTGTCTTTGGGAACCTTCCCACAAGCAGGGTGGCACTAAGAAGGGATGGGAGAAGAGGTGAGTGGGCTGATAATAAGAATTTCACCCCTGTCCAGTACAACATGAATTAGCCCCTGGCACGCTGTTCTCACCATGCTGCTGAGATCCACTAGTGCCAACAGAAGCAGGGGGTGTCCATGCACACCCCAAGAGCATCCCCATCACTTCAAGGCACCTGCTTGGACTGGGACCTGCAGGCAAGCCAAAGGAAGGGAACATCATCTTCCCTTTTCTGTGGGCCTCGACATACCTTAAATTTATCTCAATAGTATTTTATCATGCTGTTACTTCCAAAAGTATGTGAGCCTGCACTACACTTCAGGCTGGGAACAGACAGGATGCTTCCCAGGCTCTCTCAGCAGTGAATAAAGTACCCTATGGAAACAGCTGCTAAAGCAATGGTGGTATATCTGGCTTCTCAGCCTCCTCACTGCTCGCCTGCCTCCTTGTACTGCTGGTCAGCAGATCTTGTTTCATGGTTCATGGACCATGGGCCTGTCCATGGAGTTAAAACAGAAAATCACCTTCTATACAGCAGCTTATATATGTAGCAGGATGCACTAAAGGGGGATATCTCCATTGGCAACACAAACCAAAACAGGTTTAAAACAACTGTCAAGGGAGTCAGACCCTGATCACATCCATGGAAAGCAATCTTTGCTCATCTCATTCTCAGACTCATTGCTGCTCGCTCCTAAGCCCATACAGAAGGAGGGTCACCACGGAGCCCTGCTTGGAACAGCAGGGAACCACTCCTGGAAATGGCCTCATGAGCTGGAGGCAAGTTTTCCATCTTTATTTTCCCTACTGAATATAATGTTTGTCATGCCATCTACATTATCGCATCCGAATGGCCTCCCCACCAGACAGTGAGATGGGATCACCACACACAGTCCCCAGCACCACTAAATAATGTGGCTGTCCTGGCATCTCCAGAAGAGCACAAAGCCCAGAAAGACTGGAGAAGCCAGTCCTTTTTTACCCACTGGTTTATGCAATCTGTGGATCCCCCGCATATTCTGGAACAGACAGCAAGTACAAATGCCCTTGGGGAAAGGCCAAGTTTGCGTTGCGAGTTAATTGCCCGTATCCACGGCATCCAAAAAAACACAGAAGCTCCTTAGAGACAAGCCTACTGCCTTGTGAAATTATGGATGCTGCTTTACCACTTCAGTAAGTACTTAGTGTCCCCAAAAAAAGGGAGGTTGATTAAAACAATTTGCTCTTCAGCCTTCGTCCATCTGCTAAAACACACTGATCTTTCCCCAAGAACGCTTCAGCACAAGCCAAGTCAACATGAGCAGAGAAGATGGGAAAAGCTTGGATAATTGGGCTGTCACCACCATAAGGGAACGGTATAAGCTGGGAGAGACAGAAAGGACACCTGGCAGCCTGCCAGCGGGGCTGTCATACCCGTAGGTGAGCTAATATTAGGCTCTGGGAATGAAGTCAGAACAGGCGGCTTGCTCTGCTCTTATGCTGCTTCCGCACTGCTCTCACCCCAGCTCACAGTGCTCAGCCCCGGGCACCACGTCGTGTCGGGAGCGTGTTATCCTTCAGCTATTTTCAGACGTGACAATGAGAAGTAGAAGGACCTGCAATGCCCCAGCTGAGTGGCAGCCAGCGGAGCTGCTGTCGTCACCGTATGAAATCCTCTGCACCTGCCACCTCTGGCTTTGGCATCTCTCCCCCAGGCTCCCTACCAGGATGATATCATCTGCTCTTCTGACTGTATTTCAACATCTACCTGACACTGAGTTATATAAAACCCCATGATTAAGACAACTCAAGCAGGACCCAGAGAACTTACGGATGCTCCAGCTCTGGAAGGCAGGGATCACCCTGCTTTTGGGCTTCATTCCCTACCACAGCTCTTGGCTGCTAGTCTCAATCTCAGCGCAGCAGGAGGCAGACCAGACCTTGTTAGTTTTTGGCGAGCACTGTGAGCACTCTCGTTGGAAACCACTGGAGAAAGACCAGGCCTCCTGGCATTTATCCTTTACTTTCCTTGATTTCCCCAGGTCACCAGGGCTGTGCCTTAGAAGAAACGTTTTCTCCCTGTCAGCCCAGGGCAGATAGGGGCTACATGAGGAGGTTCAGATGCACAGGACTTGAGGTTTAAAGGAGTCCTGTAGTGCACTGTGCCTTCCAGGAATTAGTCTAAAGTCAAAAATGTACCAAAAATGTACCAAATTCCTCCCTGGTAGAGGTGTGTCATTGAGCTGCCTTGGATTTCCAGCTAAGCATAAATCCCCTGCCTGAGGAGCCTTAGAGAGCACTACCCATGCCATCTGGTACTAAACCCACAAAACAACAGTTTGTTTTAGCAACTAGCGAGCGCAGGTCCTGTAGCAGCTCTCCCAGCATCCAGCTCCTGCTGCTGGAGTTTGGCAGAGGCTGAGCTTCACTGGTGCTCAGAACAAAGACAAGAGCTGGATTTCTGACACTGGCTCTGGGCTATAGAAATGGCAAGGAAAGGCCTCTAATGGCCAATGCTGTCCTGCAGTCCCCCTTGGACAGCTATAACAAACATACTCAATGGAGCTGGGAGCAAGAGACTGCAGCTAGCTTCCAGAGACATCACTTCGCAGGGTTTGGAAGACACTTGCAAGGTTATAGCAAAGTTGACAATTCAGAGAGAAGATGATGAACCAATGCAAGCTTGCAGCATGATTATTCCTACAAAATTTGCATGTTTTTGAAAAAATGGACAGTATACATACTGGTCTGCTGCTTACAGAAAGAACCCAGAGGTAACATATTGACTAGCATCTATTTTGTCTGCTCCAGATCTCAGTAAGCATGTTAACCAAGGAAATTGATTTTTATTGTTCTTTATTTAGTTCCCCACAGGCATTTAGTGTAAGGGGCTTTCTCATGAGCCTGGCAGAGTAACAGCTATTTTCCAAAAAGAAAATCTACATCTTGCTGAAACCAGGATAACCAAGGGAGGAGACCCCAGGGGCTGCAAGGCGCCTGACTGCCATCCAGCCTCTACCTCTCAGAGACCCAAATTCAGCTCAATCTTCTCAGCCTCTGTTCCCCAGAACAGAGCACAAAAAAGCAGGAAGCAGCCCACGTCTCCAGAAAGCTCTGCATTTCCACGGGGAAGCTGTGCTGGGCTGATGAGGAGCAGCACGCCTGGCCTGCAATCAGCTGCAGTACGTCTTTGTCTTCCCAAAGGAAACAGAGAAATTTTCTAATTAAGCATTAAAGTGATTCAATTATGAGGAATGTTCTCTCGTTGAGTTAAAATCCATCTCAGACAAGAGTGCAGCAAGGCTGTGGACAACCCTGGCGAGGTTTTGCTAACTGGTAGGTCAAGAAATATCACATCTCAGAAATGGGATTTTTTTCCCTTAAGAAAAGTGTTAAAATGCAGCCTCTGCAAACGTAAAAAACAGTGGGAAAACATGAGAAAGTGAGACAAAGAGAATAAGTAAGAGACACTGGCAGGCTTCTTGGGCAGAAGCATACCCCTGAGTATTTTGGGCTGCAGGCATGTGTGGGGCTGTGAGCAGGGGGTGTGCCCCGGGACCTGCCAATCTGCCACAGACAGGAGGAGGCTGGGATCCGTGCAGTTACACAGGATAGCTTTTGCCAATGCAGTCCTCGCAACCCTCCTCAAAACCCTCGATGAAACTTGCTAATTGGCACATCAAGCCGCTATGACTGACAGCTCTCTAGTTAGCAGCCCCATGTCAGCTCTGCGAGGCAGCTGAAGGGAAAAACGTACCATGTTCCATAAAAGGCACATCACTATTTCTGTCTTGACAACAAGCAGACCCCTTCCTGCTGGGCTGCTGCCTCTGGCACACACATTTCCCAGTGGCACTAGCGCAGAGCAGCCGCAGGGCTCGGCCCAGCCTGGGGGCAGCTGCTTGGTCCCAGCCAGGACCAGGCCGCAGCCACCTCGTCCCCACGGCCCAGCCGCACATCTGTGTGCATCATGGCTCTAAGGGGACAGCCCCGTGGCTGGTTTCCCACTGGGACACAGCCCACCTTCTCTCCTCCCACATATGAGGAAGGAGCAGAAAGGCCTCCTGGGCACGCTCCCGGTGCTGCCAAACCAGCTTTCTCTGCAGGAGCACCGTGTGAGGCCAGGGTGGGAGCCAACACTGACAGCCCAGAGAACGCATGCAGTTCCAATTGTAGCATTCAGTACGGACTAGGCTTGAGGAGGAAAAAAATTTAAAAATCACAGACATTGTCTAGACAAATGTAGTCACCTTCCAGCTCCTCCTTCCATCCATTGACTCCATTTGCCTTCACACACTCCAGCTGGCCCGTCCAACATCCCCTCCCTGTCTGCTGCTCTGCATTAACGATGTCCCCATTTGTTTAAGAATTTGGGGGACTGCTTCCAAGCCAGCACACCACGCACTCGCGGGGATGGCTGCAGAGCAGTTAGCCAGCAGCACAACTGCAGCTCGTGGAGCTGTGTCTGAGCCAGCTTTATACAGACTGGAGATGGTACTGATAGGCGCAGAGCTGTGGCAGCAGAGCTCAGTCCCAAGTCTGGTCAAGAAGCTGAGAAAAATCTCTTGCAGGCGGTGTGCCACGAGCTGCCTGCTGCTGCTGCTATCCATCCTGCAATGTGGGCAGGCCACACAACACGTATCTCTGACTCCATGTTTGATCCAGCCTCTGCATCTAATTGATTGAGCCATGGTGTTTGCGAATGTTTTCCCTAAAGAGGCTGACGGCTAGGCCAAGGGCAAGCTCCAAGGCAAGGCAGGTGGTTGCTGGACACAAAGCTGCTCCATGAGAGTGGGCACCTGAAGGGCTGGGTAGCATCTCCTCCCTGCTGAGAGGGGATGAATGCTGCAGCAGCAAAAGCTGCGTCCAACAGAACAGCTTTGTGAGCCCTCCACTGCTGTCAGCCTCCAAGGAACATACATAAGGACATGCTTTTCCATGCCAGCCAGCAAACTGCCCTTGAAACAGCTTGGTCTGCTATGGCATGGCTGGGTACAGCCAGCTCAAACCAGGAGCCAGCACCACAGCGGAAGCCCTTTCCCAACTCTTTCCCCACTGTTTCAGTGAGCCTCACACCCTGGGGCACCAGTTCAGACCAAGCAGAGCCCAGAGGACTCTGTAACAAGTCAATAGCAGTAGGTGACCTTCCCTGACCCAGGCAATTTGTGCCCTACTTAGATTAATCCCTGGAAATCCTGGACCATAACCTCAGGACCTGCCTGCAGCATGCTTTGCTAAAATTAAACCAAACCTTTTCCAGTGAGGCTTGCAGACCTCAGGCATGTATTTTTCTTCTCAGAAGCTTTGCAATTTAACTGTTTCCAGTCCAGAAATGAGTTGTGAATGGACATAGACACATGCAAGAACTGGCTCTGTGGCAGCATCAGTGTTGGCTGGTTGAACTCTGGGAGCTGAAAGCCTCAATAGTGCCACCTGCAAATGGAGCTGATCATCCCCACCATCACAAAGCATCTTATGTATCCCAAGTGAAGACATGAGAAAATGTCTGAGGATTGTTATCTTTCAGTATAATTACCATTGAAAAACTCGATGACAGACGAGACTCTGAGACTATCACCTGGCAATAAGCAGAGACCATTTCTGATACATTATCTCATCTACTTCTTTCTGCCCACCCCCAATCCCTTGGCTTGCTGCTCCCAATTCAGGCCTGTGTCCCTCTGGCCAGGACAGAGATCTGTTTCCTACCCAGCTGGAGAGAGCCTGCTGACTGAGAAGCCCTGCTCTCTTCCCCCCGCCAGGAAGCAGATGCCATGTTCTCAGGAAGGAAGGTACATCTCTCAAAGTGACAAGCAGTATCAAGCGAACAGTTAGACAAGCCACAATTTGGCCCAGGTTCAGCTGACCTAAATTCTGCCTAAATTCCCAGTCTAGTGTGGTCCGTGGGAAGACCCACAGCTTTCAGCAGCATCTGCCAATAGGAAACATCAGATGGAGACAAAGGTGGAAATTAGGCCATCTGAATCTGGGCCAGTGCTCTTCAGGCTTGAGACCCCGTCCCCGCTGCTGGCACAGGATGCCACCAGCCCAGCCATTTGCCATCACAGGCCTCATGCTCTTCTCTCCTGTATGTTAAAAAAGCCAGGCATAGCAAGACTGAGACCTGAAACTTCAGCTGAAAATCAGGGGCTACCATTTACAAGCAAACGATTTCTCCATTCATTATTCATCCATTTCAAGCCATGCATGCTACTCTTCCTGCCATTTTGCCACATTTCAATCATTTGCAGCAAAGCAAATCAATCATTTACATGACTTACTATTTGGCTCAGCCTACACACAGCTAAAAAAGACAAGGGCTCTCCTTGAATAGGGACAACGCGCTACTCGAGTGAGGCTGACAAGAACAGGATCTCTTTGGCTCATCTCCTGCCACTCACTGACAGTGATTTAGAAAGGGCTGTTTGACAGTAATTTCCTCTCTACATTCTTATGCTGCCTGACTGCAAAACTACCAGTGCAGAAACAAAACAGTTCAGAAAAAGACGATCAACCATTTGAGTCAGGTGCCTCCCATTTTGCCACCTGGTATTTTGAGTAATTTTTTTTATTTTTTTTTTTTACTAGAAGAAGGGAAGACCACAGGCTCCAAGGCATGTTTGCAAAACGGGTCCTGAGCATCCTCTCCCTCTTCCCAGGGATGCTGCAGCCTGCAAGCACACTGCAGGGCCACGATGTGCCTCCTGCTCAGGGGTACCTGCAGCACCAGAATGCTGCATGGATAGGGATGCACACTTCTTTTGGGGCATGCTGCACTTCTTGGGCCAGCCACCTGCCTGCTCAGAGCACACTACCCTAGGCTCGGTTACACATGGAGAGCTGATTTTTGGAACCTGACATACTCTGCAGATGCATTTCCTTGCTATAAAGTCTTTCTGGTGCTTTACTGTTCTTGAGATCTCACCTCTTGCAATCTTTTAGCCAGGCACTAAGCCACTCTGCTGCTGAGCTGCCAAAGGATTTGCTTATACATGTCTTCTCCCTGGAACAGCCCCAATATCCATGTCAGTCATAATCACACAAATTCCACATCAGGCAGCTTTCCTCATCTGCCTGGAAATATTATTTTAGCCTGCTGTCACAAAGAGACAGATTGATATCAATTTTAGATCAAGCTATTTAAAATACCCTGGTTGCCTTTTTAAATCTTTCTTTCCTGTCTGACTAACTGCAGGCAACACGTACACCCTCAAGATGCCTGAACTTTTGGTGCAGATCATGGTATAAAACCTACTTCTACTGATTGCACTTCCAAAAATGAAGGGCTGTTCATAAAAACTTAGCCTTTGAGCTGCACTATTTCCACAAGGAGAAGCATTACAATGAGGGACAGAAATGGCTAGGATGACCAGAAAGAACACAAACTCAGGGATCAGATGGGGAGAGTACAGCCTGCAAGAGGTCAGCTTGCTATCAGACACACTGCCTAAAGAGTGCATGCACTGTTCAAATGCAGAGGAGATTAAGCTGAGCAGGATGTAAGAAGCCAGCCTGCTCTAACATAGATGAGAGATGTGAGCAAGAAATCCCTTCCTCGTATGCAAGAAGTCCTCTTCACTGCAATATGTGCTTGTGTAGCCCAGCATGTAGTCAGTTTCTTACAGATACTAATGAACATGTGCTCTTCACTGGAAGCAAAGTCCTTCAACAGTGATGAGGACATGAAAAGCCCTTACTGCATCTTTTATGATACGCTTGGGGGTGAAAATCCCTTCTCTTCTGCCTACACCCCACGCCAAGAAGCTTTATCAGACATCTATCTATAGCTGCAGAGGTTGTTAGATTAAACCTAGCCCTCTTCAGAAATCCACCCACTATATTTTCCCCTTAGTGTCTGCAAGCCTGCTGTGTGATGCCGAGCACAGCCCCTCGGAACAGGAGCTGCTGGGGGAGGAACGCCGCAGCCCCATGGCAGCACTGACACCCGGTGCCTGCACTGTGCATGGGCACAGGGGACAGGATGGGACAGTACTGCTGGGTGCCGTGCCTTGGCTCCTCCATGCTGCCAGGGGGTTTCCTGGAGGCCTGGAAGGAATCAATGGGGAGGAGATGAGTAACAGGAGACTCCACAGTGGAGAGAAAGTGTCCTTAACACGCACAGGAGGAAAGGATGGAAGAGAGCAGGCGATGCTGTCGTCACTTATGTACCTTTAAGGCAGGCAGTCAGGCTAAAGAGATTTCACATTCAATCTTTTCCTTTGTCCTTTTCAATGAAAATATTCTGGGTCAGTTCTGACATTTGCCTCATCAGAGTGCAGAGAATAAGGAGTACAACCATACCAGGTTGTCTTCTGTACTCAGGAAAAGCAAACAGGGAAGAAAAGCTTTAAAGGACATGCGCGTTTCCAGGCTTCCCTCACACAGTGCAAAGAAGGGCACAGAGGTCCTTGTCCCTTCTCTTTCCCCAGTCACCTTCACCACGCAGCATGCCGTAGGGTTCAATCCCAGCTCTGCTATTGCCTAATTTATGGGATTGTAGCATTGCTTCTAGGCCAAACAACAAGAGCTCCAGCACAGAAACGCCTCACAAAGCATTAGCCTCACTTGCGTTTCTGCAGGCCTCCTGTTTGTGCGGGCAGGAGGCATTTCCTCTGTGCTCTGCTGTGCTTGGCAGCATCTTGGGAATGCTAAGTCAGGCAGATTGCCTTTCAGGCATGGGAAGATCTTGGTGGAAAACATAAATAGATTGTGCATCTTCATCCACTGCTTACTCTGAGCTCATCAGCACGTAAACAAAATGAGCAAAGACACAAACACATCCCCAGTGCTGCACTGGAGCTCTCCCTGGGCTGCTGCTGCCACAGAGGGGCACAGCACAAAGCCTGAGCTGCAGAACCAGCGGGGAGATCTCCAGCTTCTGCAAAAGCACCAATATGCCCATTAGCATACGATCAGCATTGCAGGAAACAGTACTGATAAGACCAGAAGGGCTAGCTTTACTACCTGGGAATTCTATGTACTTGGTGCATCCATCTTCCTTGACAGCATGGAAAGTCTGGAGTCCCTAAATGTTTGTGTTGTACATCTGTGCTGTTTCTAGAGGTGCTAACCTCAGTTCCAGGCATGAAAACAAGGCTATTTATTTTGACTGGACACCTTGAAGAACAAATGATTCCCCATGTCTTCCTCCCGGCTGACAGCTCATTCTGACTTTCTGCATACATGATGCATCGTATACCACCTGTCTGCCATGTCATCTTCTCGGGGCAGCTGAGCCAACAGGATCTCACAGTTCACTGCAAGCCAAGGATTTACCAGGGGACAATTTCTAGACTGCAACGAGAGCCTCTGACCTGAAGAGATTACTGTGTGCTCCCAGGAGTTCGTGCTGAGAGAGACCCAGTGGCTATTCCAAGGGTGATGGTAGGTGAGGAGGTGACAGACAAACAGAAAAGAAGGCAGACAGGAGGCAGAGGCTGGATACTGCAGAAGCAGAGCCATGGCAAGGAGTCAGCAGAGGCAACAAACTTCCTTCCTCAAACTGTCTTTTTTTTATTTTACCCTTCTGCACTTCTCCCTGGTCTCATCTTGAGCTCCTTGCATCCAGGCCATACGTCTCATTCTTCCCTTGCCTGGCATTGCACGTTGCTCCTTCAATTTCTCCCAGCAGTTTCCTCCAAACATTCTTCACAAACATCCTTTTCCCATTCAGAAGGCACTAGGAAAACACATGTGGGAAAGCAGAAAAAAACAAATCTAAACAAAAAATGGGGCATCGCAATCTGAACTTGGGATCACTGACACTTTGCCAGTAGTCTTTCCAGTCTCCACCCTTTCAGCTGAATGTTCTCATTTCAGCTGCAGACTCTTTGGGGGCAACAACCTCTTTTTCATTCTGCCCTTGACGCATTTGCTGGGAAGTGATTAAAATCTGAAGTGGATGGGAACAGACTTCTTGGAGTACACAAGAGCCCGGCATCTCCTCGCCTCGTACTCCATAGGCGAGTATGCGCATGGTTGCCTGCAAAATGCCAAAAGCAAGATCTTGAGCTGAGCAACCAGCTAACCGGGGGCACGGCAGCTCACACACACCATCTGGAGCAAATCGCAACAGCTTGGAGCTGGAAAGTGCCAACTGGCACAAGCTGGGGCCCAGCCCTGAAAGCCGTGAGTGCAGCTCTGTCAGCAAGGACCAGGAGGTCAGGGAAACTCCCTTGGCTTGAGCTGGTCATGCTTGGCAAATAAATCCAATGCAACAAGGAACCCACGCTCAGCTCAGTAAGAAACTCTCCCCATTCCTTCCCTACTCATAAGCAGTCCCAGTATCATGCCTTCAACAGGCTGAAGAGGCAAAAAAAAAAAGAGAAGAGGACACATGGCATGGGCTGTTTGCAGTGGAGAGGGAGCAGCCAAGGCTTGAAGCAACTAAGGACAAGGGATACAGCACTGACATAAGGATGTGTGTGCCTCTGTGTGCTCCCCCACAGCCTCAGAGACGATTCCCAGACATCTGGTAGCTGCAGCACCTCAGTGGTGGCAGGAACAGGAGACTGCCTGGGGAAGGGAAGACACCTTTACATCCCAGCCTGATGTTGAAATCTTGGATCTATCAACATGGGAATCTAGCAATATATCAGCTAGCGTGCAAGGCTTTCTTCTGGCTGCAGCCAAGCATGAAGGACCCCTGAAGGCGCATGCATGCTCTTTGTAGGGTGCTTAATGTGTATGGTTTGTTTGTGGAAGGTCAGCTATGTAACACAGCAAATTAAAGTGGCTGAAGAGAGTTGCTGAATGTTTTGCTGCTCTCAGCAAAACTACATCTAGTAGACACAGCTCTGCCTTTTACAAATGAGCACCCTTCCCAGCCCACACATGACCAGTACTAAATCTCAGCAGCTCCATCAGCGTGTCCTAGCACCCTCCTGCCCATGAGCTCTCTACAAAAGCTCTGCAAACCCCTCTCAGTCTGGCCTTTGACTAGCGAGTTCAACATTTTCTCCTCCCAGAGCAGCCTCATTTTTAGGTGCTGCTTGAGTTTGTGTAGTTTTTGCGCTGTAAATGTCACTTATGTCTCTGCATCACCACAGCATCCCCCTTGTCACTCTGGGCCATTTGAGCCCTGGTCCCGCTGCTGTACAGATGCTCTGACCACATCGCTCCACTCCCTCCATCTCCCCGCTGGGTTCCTTCCGACATGGAACATCAGCCAGTCATCTTCTCACCCACGCTCCCGTAGCAGCTCTGTCAGTTCTGATTGCAGTATGCTCTGCCATCACTTTTCCCCTCTTCCTTTTCCCTGGCACTTGGACAAAACACCTCACCATTGACTTGTAATGTTTTTAGGTTTATTCCTTCTGAGGAGGGCTGCCAGTCACGTCGCACTGACCCACATCGCACAGCTATTTCTGTCAGGCAGAAGTGTGTATTTTTCAGGAAACGGATGCTATTTTCCCTTGCAATCTCAAAATTGATGGGAGCACAGGTTCTTCCTGGGTGATACCAACTTTATGAGTTACTTACACAACCTCCTGGCTATGTCAAAAAAAAAAAAAAGAAAAGAAAATCGAATATTTAAATAGCAAAAACCTCCAGCTCACATGAAAGCCACTTCTCCCAGTGCAGGACTGAGCTGGCTCTGCCCCATGAGCTACAAATGGTGACCAAGCACCAGCAAGTGCAGCATGGACCCGTTCCAGATCTCAACATGACAAATTATGCCCTTAACGAGGGGACTAGGAGACAATAGTGAACTCGCAACACACTGGACCCTAACCAGCTTTGACAGGACAATAGGAAAAAATCATAAATAGAAAATTGCTGGACTGCTTTCAATTTGTGAGAAAACAACAAAAGGTTTTGAGTGACCTGACCCAAAATAGAGAGGAAATCTGGATCAAGGAGAAGGTTTCAAAGGACTTGACTGAAGAACATAGCTCTGGTCTTCTGGTACAGCTCCAGCTTGAGTAAGCCTGGAAAAGCCAAATCTTGTGTGGAGCACCTGCCTGAAGTGCTCTGTGCTGAGCAGTCACCACTTCAGTGGAAAGGATGGGTGGGAGCCCCACTGCAGATATGTAGTGATATCAGAAAGACATTTTTTTTAATTGCTTTTGTGATGCTCGGAAACAAGCAAACTATTCTAAAATTTCATCCTAAGGGATAAAATTTATCCACCCTTATTCCCATGCCCTCTTACACAAACTCTGTTTTCCCAGAGAAGCTACACATTTACTGCCACTGTTTATGTCATTTTGCCTGCAAAGTTACCATGATAAAGTATTTGAGTCCACATCTTTTCAAGAAGAAAATAAATTCAGAAACTTCTGTGAAAATACAAACTGAAATAGATCCCACATAGAATATTTTCAACATTTCAACATTTCACTTCTAGTACTCAGAGAAAGATGTCATGCCCAGTTAACAAAGGGATGTTCCCAGGTAGAGGAAAACCCTCAACTTCATGGGAAGGAAAAAAAAAAAAAAAAAAGGAAAAAGGTTTTCAATTTATCCTAGACATTAGGTAAAATGTGAACCTAAAGCAGAGGACTAACAACCAGGCAAATCTCAAACATCCAAAACCAAGTGCATTAAAGTATTTATCCCTGCCATGGCAACAAAGAAAAAGCTGTGATACACCTACAGTCTGAGAACAGCCACTCGCTGGAACCCAGCATCGGGCTGTGATGGGTTCAGTCACTCTGAGTAAGTGAATTAACGTGCCGCGCACGTCCAAGTGAGGTGGTCTAAATTTGGAGAGTTAAATACATGCTGCAATACATCTTGTGTTCACCTCCACATTAAATCACGAGCCAATAATTCTTGATCTATGGCCTAGTATTCAATTTGCTCAGTTAATTTTGAAGCTTAAAAGGCTGTTGAATACCTTGGGGAAAGAAAACTACACAGACAAATATAATCTCATCAGATCCTCTGCTCGCTGGCTGCAAGCGAAGCATTTGCACAGCCAGTTCAGCTATTCCCACTACAAAGTCAGCTCAGAGTGGGTTAACCAACCAATAGCTGTTGCGTGTAGCTCCTCCAACCAAATCTAGAAACCTTTGCTCTTTGTTCACATCTACCTCATCCTTCTGTGAGCATCCTCCTTGCAGAGGGAGCTCCAAAATACCTGCTGCAGAGTCAGGACTACAAAATCTGACCCTGACTCCTCCTTTGGGCACTGTGCATCACCAAGCTGAGACACCCAAAAGCTCAGGATGTGCAGGCTCAAGCACTTCATTTGGAGGCCTGGCACAGAGATGCCAGCAACGTGGCACTGCGTTGCTCACATCCTTGCCCAGCCAGGCAGCACTGCAGGACCACAGCCCCAGCAGGGAGCTGGGCACCCACACCTCAGCACACCTAAGTGTCCCCCACAGTCCGTGCAAGAAACTAACTCCAGCTCTCCCAAGTCTGCACGAGGGCTTTACCTAGCAGGCACCATTCCTCTCCAGGAAATGCTAGGCATATTTCCCAACTAAGTAAACTTGAACCCTTAGCATAAGGGAAAGAGGCAGCTCCCACTGGGCTTAGGGTGAATTCTTGGCAGGGGCTGTATTTCTCATCGCCAGTGCAGCCACAACTGATGTTTCCTTTAGTGAGTTATCTTTACAGCCAGGAAGTGGGTCTTTCCATCTGGACAGTGTCAGTCTCTTGGCCGATTCTGCCTAAATGTTAACAAATCCCTGCTGCTGCCTTTATTTCCCCTCCTCAGGGATACTTGGAATTTTTATTTTTCTTCATAACCACCGAAGAATACATATTTCACAGAGTCCTATGATCTTCTAAAAGGACTAACAGGGAAAGAAAACCTCACTGGGTCTCAAGGTTATCTGCTTAGCCTAAAAAAAGGCATAATGCAAAACACAAAGCCAGAGGTTGCACAAGAGATTTACGAGGCCTTAGAGGATGAAAGATTAATTTACCAAATGGATTTCAGAGAGAAATCCCACAAGAGAAAACAGATATAACCAGATATAAACATATTTGCACAAACAACGTGAAACTCCTCTTATAAATGGGTTTTTATACAGTTTATGTGAAGTGAGATGAAGAAAAGTTTATTGGCAAGAATTAGTATAATGGCTGAGCTGTCATGAGAGAGTGGAAACCTCACCATCCTGACAGCATCTCAGGCAGAGGCTTTGCCCCTCTGCGTTATCTGCATGGAGGAGCCGTGGGATGAACAGCTCTGGGTCTCCCAGCCTCAGCCAATTCCAGACACGGTGGAGTGCAAAGAGATGGTGGAGGAGAGCAGTGCAGCACTCAGTCAGGGACAGTATTGCTCTGCGTCAGCACTCACACAATCAGACAGGAATGTCTTCTCCACTAAGAGTGGGAGGCTCTCCAGGGCCTCATTACAAATGTGTAAAGCACAGGGGCTCCAAACACCTGCCTCAGAACAAGCACTTCCTCAGATCTCCCAAGGCAAGAGCCCATCCCATTTCACCCCACTGCAGCTCTTGACTCCTGTTCCCTTCTCCTAGGTGTGGACACAGACCCATAAGGGCGGGGATGGAAGCGTACACCCATCATGTTCCCTCCTAGTAGGGCTGGGGTGCAGGAGGGGAGTGCCACTAGACCATGCTGCTGGAAGACCCATGGCATGGGGTGGGGAGAAGAAGCAGCTGTGCTTGCAAGCTGCGAGCGATCACACTAATTAGGGATGTGTGAACTGTCAGCCACGGCTCAGCTCCTTCAGAGCAAGGGACTGAGTGTTTACACCCACAGCCCATCACTGAAGCTATTTTTTTCCCCACCCTGGAGGACCTGAGGTGCTAAATTAGAAGGTCACACAAAGGCAGAGGAGCCAAACTTTCTTTGAAGTAGAGAAAAACTCACATCAGGTTCTAGCCTTTGCCACGAGCATCTGTGAGAAGTTTTCATCTCCCCCACATTAGCTGTCATTTAGCTAAATGATTCTCATCAGCCTCTTCTTAATTTTTCCATCCCTGCTGCCTCCTGATTATTGAGGGACACCAGTGGAAGAAGAAAGCCCCACCTTTGCTACACCAAGCAGAGAGTCTGGCTCTCCAAAGGGAAGTTAACAGGACTCTGACATACCCTCAGGGCATAAGGAACTCAAAGTCCACGAGGTCTCTTTTCCCTCAGTCTTTTTGGAGGGGAAGATTCTCTTTCATCCCCCTTCCCAGTGGCTAGAGAGCTCACCTGAGAGATGGTCCCATAAACACATATTTTGTACCAGGTGGAACTTGTTATGGGATTATTCATGGGATCCACTCCCATGGGACCCTCAAAGTCACTTTTACTCTTGGGGCAAAGGAACATCCATTGGGCAATAATAAATGGCTAAAATGCATTGTCCTCCATGCCACGGGCCTCTCCTCAAGCCTCTAGATGAGAAGGGAGCATCATTCAGTCCAGCCCTTAGTTTCCTTTGGTTTTAGTCCAACTGTCCCGAACAAAAACATTTCAGAAATATCAACAAATGTCCATCGTCAGATCAAATTTGTGAAAAGTTTAGTCATATTCCACGCGCATTTTTTCCCAGAGATAAATGATTCAATAGGGGCAAAATATCTATTTTTAAGTTGAGTTCATCTTCTCCACAAAAAATATTCAGTTCCAAACAGGACCTAAAAGGGCAGGTAGTTGCTATGCAACTCCTGACAGAGGATGGCAAGTCAGAAGGGCACTTTCACAGAATTAAGATATTTAGATAAAAAGTCAAAACAATCCCATAAAGTGTTATTTTCATTGTTTCGTGTTCTATTTAATAATTATATAAAGCTGGCAAATAAACCCAAGTAATGAAGGGAAGATGTTTCTTGGAGCAGATGAGCCAGGATGTTTAACTAGGGAAATTCTGTCTTCGTGTCGAAATATCTATATTTTCATAAGATAAGAACTGCACTTTTCTGAAGGAAAAAGTACAGAGTGGCCAAGAGGAGTCTCTTGCCAAGTTGGAGCACTTTGCAAACCCACTCCCAGCACAGGGCAGTCAGCATCACTCACTCCACCAGCCCACGCAGCCCAGAGCTCGTGGAAGCATAACCCTACAATCACATCCCAATTGCACCCATGTTGCTGGAAGCACTCTGGGTCATTTCTAAGTGGAAGCTGACAGATCAGCCAGACTTCAACATCAAGGAATATACCCAGGCACCATTGAATGGAAACAGACTTCTTGTCCATATTGTGCTTTTATACTCTACAGGGTTCGCTTAGTGAAATACAGCTGCTGTCTGCCCTGTAGGGAGGATCCCTGACAGTGCTAAGGCAATGCTTCTGCTTGCATAGAGCACCATGAGTTTTTCATATGCAGTAAGTCATCCCTGCCCCTGTCAAGGAGTTTGCATTGCTCGAGCCTGCTGGTAGCTTCCCAGCTCCATGGGACCCTGCTTCGCAGAGCCTTCAGGCAAGGTTCCAGCAGAGCGTTGCATCCTGTACCTTCACCTAACAGACCCTCAGGGAGCACATGAAGACTGGTGCACAGATTAACAAACAGCTGGTGATGAAAACCAGAGGTAACTCAGCAGGATTTGGAAAAGATAGGAGAAATGTTTTTAAACAAACAAACAACAACAGAAAACAAAACAAAACACACAAAAAAAAGAGTGAGTAGTGAGATAGCAGTGACAAACAGCTCTCCAGTGGCTGAGAATCAGCCACTAACACGTAAAAGTTTCCCCAGAATTACTTCAACTACATGGACAACACCCATGGGCTCATCCTGGGCCACTCTGCACAAGCTCTGGTGGCAGGACACAGAGCATGGAAACACGACCCCTGAACATTTGCAGAACTGGGAAACTCATCCTTTTCCAGACACTGTTCTGAACCTCACTGGTCACGTAGGGCAAGGTTTTTCAGTGCAAAATTCTTTCACTTCAATGTCAAAACTGTATTTTCTCATTGCTGGGTATTTCTGTGGTATCTCTATGCCAAGTTCAAGCTCTTAACTTTAATTGCCTTTCTTATTCCCTTCCATGAATCACAGATAACTATTCTCTGTCATTTCAACAGTGAGGCACAACATGGCAGCTGTAGACGTGACAGTTACTAGAAGGAATTCAGACTGAGTTTGGGACAGACTGACCCAGATTATTCATATCCTGAAGCAACATAACCCCCCTCAGGAAATGCTGTCGGGGAAGGAGAAAATAGTGCTAGCGACAGCATTTTAGCTCCCCAAGAAGCATACCCACATTGATCCTAATGAATAAATCAACTACTAATGGGCAGTGAGAAAACTGTTAATGCAATGCAGAATGGCTCAAACTATGCAGGAACTTCTGGTATCATCACTTCATAAGACACTGACTGTGGCATCTCAGCAGGTAGCAGCAGGCTGATGCTTTCAGCCAGGCCAGAGAATGGGACCACTCGTGATGCAGAGATGCCTAAGCCATAGTTCAAACACAGCCTGGGCTGCAAAAGGAGAGGTTTGCTGGTTTCTAATCATTCCCTGAGACAGACTAATGCACTACTTCTATTAATCCATCATGATGGAGCAAGCGAAAGCCCCAGCCAGGTCCCACCCCTGCCAGGAGTTGTTCTCTGGCTCCAAACAATGAGAGCCATGTGCCAGCTTCCTTCTCCAAAACAAAGCAAAGAGAAGCAAGAAGGTCCCAGCACAAGCACCCTGGCACCAGCCACGCTGTCTGGCCAGCTGCAGCCATCCCTTCCACTGCTGCATGGCCCCGTGCCTTCCCTGCTGTTTTCCCCACCAGCCCAATGCAGACATGCATGCTCACACTCACCAAAACCAGCAGCTGTGTTTTAAATAGTGGCAAAAACTCTGACACACTGGAGGTGCAAAGGACAAGTAGCAAGGGAGAGGAGACAAGTCTGTATCCTCAAATTGGCACTTAGGGCCCAAAGTGTTTTCTAAGGGAAAATAGGGGGCACCTCCCAGTCCAGCCCAACTGGGATTGGTGGGATTTCTTTTTTCCACTCGTCTGTCACTGACCCCTGAACAATGAGACCAAGTGGCCTCTTGTTATTTGATTGAAGGTGACTGACCTTTTGTGCCAGGCAGCAGACATCCTCTGCTCCAAAGAGTCTGCCATGAACAAGCAATTTGGTCCAAGAATGCACATTTTTCCCCTCTCCTATCTTGGAAAAAATTGGTCAGGAGCAGAGACATGGAGACATGATTCTTTTCTTTTGTCCAGTGTTTCCCCAGCAGATTCAGCAACCTCGGTCAGCCCAGCATCACCACCAGCCTGTCATTCTTCTCTGCTCTCTCCAGGAGAAGGTGAAGTGTTGGAAGTGCAGAGACCAGAGAGAACATGAGAGTGCTCCACTGAGAATACTAAAGCCACCTCGCAAATCTGGGCATCAGTATCAGTGCTAGCAACAACCAAGAAAAGCACCACATACAATTACAGCAGGTATCTTATTTTAAAGTTTAAAATAATTTGTTCTGGGATGGAAAATGGGAACCACACCTGCTTACCCAGGAAACCACATACAGCACAAAATGACTGTGGGGAGTGAAGGGAGGCTGTAACAGCGTTATTTCTATTCAGCAAACCATGCCATCCACATACTTAATACTCCCACAGACTTCAGGATGTCAGCACAGGGGAGTTGGATGGCTTTTTCCCCTTCCAGGTTCTCAGAGGAGAAAGAGAAGCAAGCGAGAAGACACAGCCCAGCCTCAAATGAAGCTCTGCTGGCTGCTCCCAGATGGGTTCCCAAACCTCCCAGCAGGATGCTGTTGTGCATTATCAGCAAGGCACAACTTTCCATGTACATTAATGAGAAACACTGCTGCGCTACCAATTTGTCTGGCTTGGTCTTGGCAGTGTTTCTAGGTTGGAAATCCCATAGTTCACATAACTGGTCTATTCACCCCGCTGCTTAATCTGTCTTCACTTGAGGAGATGAACTCCATATATAAACATGCAGTGCTGTATATAAACAGCCCCCAGGCCCACAGACAGCAAGAATTAAGCTTTGTTTTGCATGTATATGTGCACATGTATATGTGTGTGCCTGGGAAAGAGGCTGCTATTTGCTTGTTTATTATAGTACTCTAAATTGTAAATGCAAAGTTATCTGAACCCCAGGCTGGGCTCCAACCTCAGAGATAAACCCTGACCAGAGAGGGGCTGCCAGGGGCAGACTCGCAGGCGGCAGGATCCTCCGCTGTTTGTTGTGGTTGGCACGTCAATAGAGATTTCGCTCTAAAACAAGATTAGGGGAGAAAAAATAAAAAAAGAAACAAAGAAAGAAACAAAGAGCCCACCCTAAAAACCAGAGATTTGTCCTGATTTCTGGAGCAGAAGATTAAGAGAGGAGCGTGGACAGTGGGAGACTGCTCCCAGGGCCTCAGCTGCCTGACACTGGGAAACAGCTCCGCAGTGCAGAGCCCCTCTGGAGAGCACAGCCCCTTGCACAGGGCTCAAGCTGTTTCCTATAAAGAAATGACAACGGGGAAGATCATGTTTTCCTGCTCTGTATTTACAGAAATTGCCAGCTTAAATGAAAACAAATGCCTTCAATTCCTTGAGGTTTTTCTCGTGCTTTTTGGCTGGTGATTTAATTATTTTCACAGTGTTAGCACTAGCTTCTCTCAAACATGTCAGAAACCATCAATAAAGGAGAAAAAATCCTAAAAACTGAAATTGGGAGGGAAGGAAATCTCACGTGCTTCAGTGATTGCAAATCACCTAGGTCACAATAAATACGACTGGCTGGGAAGCCCTGCTGGTCCTTGGCCGAGGGAGGTTGTGCAGGGTGCATGGAGTACACACACCTATTTTTTCCCCTCGGTAAATACTGAGAGGGGAAACAAAAGAGAGGAGGAACTCCAAATTTGTCAATTCTAAATGCTCCGTTTTTCAGAGGGGGAGTTATCTCAGGCTGTATCCGCTATATCGACACAACTTCTCTGAGAAAAGCATTTGGCAGAAAATGCTGATGTACCCCTAATTACTATTCTGGGAACAGACAAGAACCAAACAAAATGGAAAGAAAGAAAAAAAAGCGAGGTGCCTGAGCGGGCAAGCAAAGGTTTTTAATTCACAGCCTACCCCATATCACTGCACACTGCATTTCAGTGGTGTCAGCCACCGCTGCCTGCAACCCAGTAACAGATTCACCAGAAAAATAAATAAATTTAGTTGAGGATGTTTGTGTGTATCCTGCACACAAACTGATCATCAAGTGCACAGCCTGTACCGTGCTCTGACTTGTTCCCAAGCGTCTCCAGACAGCCTTCAACACAAGAGCCCCAGCAGATGACAGAATGAATAAATTAGACACACGTGGCCTCCTGCCTTCGTCTCCGTTTCTTCCTGCAGGAACAGAAGCTGTGCTGTTACCTCAGCCCAAACCATGACATGGCGGCTGCTCGGAACAGGTGCCTGCAGGCTCTGGGCGTGCAGTGGGAGGCACGCAGTGAGGAGAGGGCCCTGAACCTCCCCCAGAAATGCAGAGAGCTGGCCTGCCTCCAGGCCGAGCAGCGGCTGCATCTTTGGGAGAGCTCAGGTGTGAGCACACTAAAACCCAAATGCCAGCAGCGTGATACACACCTTGTTGGAGGGCCTCGTGCTGGCCGGGCCTTTTTGGGGCAGACCGGCCATCCTCATCTTGAGGGAAGTTCCTGCCAGCTCCAGTGGTGCACATGGAGACGGGGCAGGGGTTTGCCGACAATTCAAAGGACACTCCTGCTGCTGGCTCAGAGGCTTGGGGGAACAGCATTTTTTCCCTCAGAATTTGAGTTTTCCTAACAGTTTACCATTTCAGGTTTGAGAGGGATTTATTTTATGCTCTTCTGCAGACAGAGGGCTGAAAAAGAGCTCCAGAAAGGGCCCGTTCACTGTCCCACCAGCAGTGCATGTGGTTTCCCTTGGTCAAGGAGCACTGGGAGAAAAAAGTCCTCCAACTGCTTTATGAATCACAGCTTAACTGCCTGGTAGGCAGAGAATTTCAGAAACTGCACATGCCTGTCTCCTTTCACACAGCACACGACAAGGTGCTGAACCAGCGTTCATCTGTCACTTTTACAGTTGCTGTGTCTTAACACAAAACTCAGTGTAAATCATGAAGATTAAGTGCCCTATCGCACAAAGCGTGACCCTGCTGTGCTCTCTGAGTTTGTTAACCTGCCTGTCACCTGAACACCAGTAAGGCTTTTCTGCAGCAGGATGCTTGTCAGGAGCAAGGGGTACAAGAATTGCCAAAATCAACCACAAACGACTTGTTCTGGAGTGCCTCCAAACTGCCTTCCACAGAGCACTGACAGAGCAAAGGGGACCTGGAGGCCTCAGAGGGAATCAAGCAGCCACAAGCAGCCTCCTGCCTCTCTCTCCCTGTCCCTTCCCAGGGCAGAGGCTGCACCCCAGTGCACGCACCCTTTGTTTAACCCTTACTTACTAAGACCTAAGCATCAGCAATTTCCTTGCAGGAGCCCAGCGCATGCTGGAGAAATTAAAGAGCAAGTAGCTGGACCCAGAGGCCACAGCCTGACAAAATAACACAAAATCCTGCTAGGAAACTGAAGAATCTGGCTCTGCTCCAGGAAGCCTGGCTGGGAGCGAGACCTTTCCACAACTTGCAGCACAGCCAAGCCCCAAGCAGCGCCCAGGGAGAGCAGGCAGAGGCAGCCCAGGCTTTCTGCAGAAGCCAAAAATGTGTGCTCCAAACTTACCAGCCCAGCCAGTGGGGGGAAAGTGCAGCTTTTGCCCCAAGGGCTCCACAGCCTTTTTCAGTGCTTTTCAAAGAAGGGTCTAGAAGCAAAGCAACTCCAATCAGCACACAGCCAGATCACCAGCTCGCATGCAGCTCTGCAGCAGTCCACTGAGATCCATCAGCCTACTAAGTTTGATTTAACTCAGATGCACTGCTCAGCTTCAGGTGTAGCACATCCTATCTGGAGCACAAGCAGTGTCTTGTTCAATCTGCCCAGCCCCATTCATCACAGATGATTTTAAAGCCCAAGAGGATTGCTTTACCCCCCTGCACAAGGCAGTTGCTACTGGAGCAGAAGGTGTCAGCTGCTTTAGCAGCACAGTCCAACTGCAAACGGAGAAATCTGCAAAAGCAGCAGAAATTACATAGGAGTTTCTCTCCCAGAATTAAAAAAATAAAAGATGATTAACATTTGTCCAGAATACCAGGACCTCACTGCTACCGTAAGAAAAGATGCAGGGGTTTTTAAGTACCCCTTTGCAATTCTTATCCAACTGCTATAAACATGGACTGCACACATTCCCAACACAAGTTCTAATAGTTAACCATTGTGCTGAACACCTGGACATATTGATGGCAGTTCTATGGCAGATTCAGTTTTCCTACCTTGGAAGCTGCTGTACTTCCCTCTCTTTGCCTCGTTCCTCAGAGACATCGTGCCATACATGTCCCAATACCTTCCTCTGCTGCTCATCTCCAGAGCACTGCTTCCCATCACAGGAGCCAAGGAGCTCCCTGCTCTCACAGCTGCGTGCCCAGGAGAGGCTCAGCACTGGCTCCGGTGTCACCCCTCTGCTCCCGCATCCCAGCCTCCCTCAGGAAACCCAACACTGGAGGTAAAACCAGGATCAGATCCCCGAAGGAAAGCTGCACACCCGCCCACCATATGGGCACTGAGGGATTAATTACAGCTGTACCACGGGACGGAGTATTCATAACCCGAGCCAGGGCACTGGCAAGTGGATTTCTGCACTATGGGGGATCATCAATGATGCAAACGGGTACATAGTTAGTATAGCTTGACCCACCCATGGGGTTATAATTCTCCATCTCATTAACTTCTGTCTAAGGTCTGCTGACAGCTAATTCAGAGCAGCCTTTGAAATGAAGGTTTCCCACTTAAAGTATTTTTCCTCCCAAGGATATAAGGATCCCAAAATTTCATACTGACAGCATCCAAGCCAGACTTCCACCTGTGTCCTCTATCATTGTGCTAAGGGATCAGCCAGGAGGCAGTGGTGCCCCTTTGGGAAGGGCAGAGACATTTCACACAGGCAACTGTGTCGTTACCCAAGGTGATTCAGTTGAGGTTACCCAAGTCTCACTGGAGCAGTCTAGCAGTAAGAAGCTCTAATTCAATTTCCCAGTACAAATATGCATCCACCACAGAGGAGAGGTTTGCAACAACCATTAGAGAGTTTCAGATGTAAAGAGAATTCCCTGCAGCCTTTCCATCAGGCTGTTAATAAACTTCTTATTCTTACCACTGAACAAATAAGATGCTGTTTCTACAATGGCTGTGCTATAATTTTGTTTTATTTTTTAAATACAAAGTGACTTTCCAGATGTACTTAGAGACATTCCTCAAAAACCTCACTGCCTTGGGAGATCTGGATCCAATCCCAGCTCCCACACCAATTCTCTCTGACCTCGAACAGCTCTCCTGCCTTCCTGTTGCTCAGCAAGGTTTTCACGGCTCTCAGTGGTGTTGTGAGGGTTAATTATCTGAGGCCATATGTGTCAGGAAAAAGGGTATTGTCTACATGTCCAACAGAAGTACAGCAAGATGGTTTAGACATCAGCTTTTCAGAACAGGTTTAGATGTTACTGTTATGTCAGCGAAAAATATTCTGAGAAAATATGTTCAAAAAAAAAAACAAAAAACCTTAATTGAGATACTTATTTAAAAGCCTGACCCATTTTTCTCTGATTCACATGGACATGCTTATCTGACTGATAAGCAGCAATGCAAAGAACCTAAAATGAAAATCAACAGACACATAGTGAACAAGGCAGACATCAAAAAACTTTGGCTGCAAGCGTTCCAGAGACACTGTGCATGCCTGCCTCGTATCTTTGTCCATGAGCAACGGTCCTGCTGTTCCTTCTTTGCAGCCAAAGCCTCTGCTCAGAGAGGAGGTGGGAGTATTGCCATTGATTTCAGGGAGTCAAGGAAGACCTCCAGATGGGAAACTCTTTGCTAATCACATCACATACTTTGATGAATGGACATCCTGCAGATGTGAGTCTGGACAGACCCATTCCGCTTCAAATGGGCAAGAGGGCTACAAGTCCCAAAAAATCAGCGTAATTTATAGCGAGGTTGCTCAGACTGCAGTCACACGGTAACTGAGGACTGCGGTGCTCTGTGACTGCAGTCTCACAGCCCCCCAGGAGCAGGGCTTCAAACCAAGAGTGGCTTTGCTTTCCTACATACATGTGGCATACAGGCAAACCACAGTGACAGTCTGCTGTCCACGACAGTCAGACTGTACAGTGCTGGTTCCAGTAACGAGAATCACAGATGTCGCAGCTAAAATCTGATCAGTCTACCAAAATAAGGAGAAAGGAAAATGTGTTTGCATCTCTAGACTAATCTCACCATTTCACACAGGCAAGGCAGGAGCTGTGGGCACCCATATTCCACGTCTTCCCCCATTTTGCAAAACCTACACAATTCAGATGAAAGCTTGGACTAGTTGAGTTCAGTAATCTCTGGTTTGCAACCACAGAGTCATAGAATGGCCTGGGCTGGGAGGGACCAACCCCTGAGAACTCTTCCGGCAGTGGTGCAGATGTCAGTTCAGTGAGCATGTGGGAGATGGCTTGCTTGTGGTACCATGTTTGAAGTGATCCTGTAACTTCCAAGACCCCAGACTAGCTGGGAAAACAAAACGAAACAGAAATCAGAAAACTGAAAATCAGAAAAATGATCACAAACGTGGTCCTGTCCTCAGCCATGCTCTACACCAGCTGCCACTAGGGATTGCTAGTGTACATTCAGCTTCTCTCCCCCTCCTTCCCTCTCCTCCTGCCCAACTGATCACCAGCAAGACTTTGCATCTTGTTTTGTTTTGCTTCATACCACCCTGTCCGTTCTGTGCTTGTTTCCTATGTGGGACGGAGGCAGGAACGCAGGCCAGCACATCGCAGCAATATGTAATTAATTGCAACTCCTCTAACAGAGGCTGCAATTTGGGCTGTTCAGCCAGACACATGCACTCTGCAAATAACGGTTCCAAATCACTACTCTTATTTAGCGAGCTGTCAAGGTCCTGGCTGCTCTTTAGCACATTAAAGCTGAGAGCATAGCATGCTTTTTAAATCAGTCTATGAAGCATACTATGGGTTAGTACAGCATGTAATACTTTATCTAGAGCAACACAACCCAGAAGAGCTTTTCAGTTTACAAGTGTAAGCCACTATTGCCTGAACAGGAGAATTAAATCCATTAGAGCTGACTCAGAAGCAGGTCCTTATCCAGAATGCCAGCCACCCACTGCTGAAGACATGATCCCTATACATTCAGCGTACGTAGGTAGGAGGAGGAGTGCGGCTGGCTGAGGCGGATCCAGCACGCTCCCTTGCTACTACACAGAATACAACTTAATTAAAGCTGTTCAGAAAAAAAAAAAAAAATCGAAGTCATTAAGTAATTCAGGCACTTGAACCCCATTTATTTTTAAGGTAGATTTAGGACCCTAAGGCACTTTAAAGAGCAGTATTCTGGTTCCTCTCAACGTGTAACCACTGTACAAAGTAATAAATAAATAGCCACGTCATAACCAGACTTTCCTTATCCAGAGCTCCAAGGCCACTGAATGACCCAAAAGAATATATTCCTTTGAAGAAGTCTCATCTGTCTTCACAGATTTGGACTAAAACCTCATTCCAATAATATCGCCACCAAGACAGACCGATGCTTTTATCTGCAGCCAATATCCATATCAATAGACACACTACATGTGGAATTATGCCAAGGCTAGCGAGCAACTTACTTGTGTTTTTCATCTCATACAATTTCAAAGTAGCCTGCAGAAGCTGCTAAGTGCTACCAGAATTAACGTTCTTTGGAAAAAATTACGTCGCAAGAGTTGTATGACTTGCCCAAAGTCACATTCTGACTAATGAGCAGATCTAGACTGTGAACTATAAAAAAAAAGGCCAAGCAAGAATGGCATGAATACTTTTTATTTTATGTGTGCTAGACAATCTTACCAGAAACCTCTTGAGATTAATTAGCTACAGCTGCCGTTAATTTATAACCACTTGGAGAAACTTGTCTTAAGCAACATCACATGTGTGATCTGCGTGCAAGAATCTGAAAGAAAAAGTACTCAATTCTTGTAATCCTTTGGAGAGCTGATTTGATAAACAAAGGTGCACTGCCTTGCTGATAGATGACCCACCTAGATGAACTCACAATCACACAGATCCACTTTCAGAATCAGTTTCTCAATGACTGATTTTATGGTAAGAGGAGAGTTTCGTTTGTGTGGGGTGAAAGGTATCGTTCTCGGTGGGGGTGAGTGGTTCTTTCAGTGAATGTTTTATAGGGGGGATTTGCTTTTCTGAACCTTAAGGATAGGACTTGGAAGCAGT
The DNA here is from genome assembly GCA_013396635.1 of Penelope pileata. Taxonomy (NCBI): domain Eukaryota; kingdom Metazoa; phylum Chordata; class Aves; order Galliformes; family Cracidae; genus Penelope; species Penelope pileata. Next base: position 592,522 of record WBMW01004170.1, read on the forward strand.
ATCTCAGCAAAGAAAGCATCCTGGTGTCATGCCCAGGTAAGAAGGTGGAGTTGGGCAGCAGCTTCCCCAGTGAAGAAGTACTGGGGAGGAGAGCACAGCACAGCACTGAGGAGATAGGAGCTCCTGGGAAAGTGATAGCAATGAGCTGGAGCTTTCACTTCGTTCTGCACCACCACTATTCCCAGAAATAGTGATAGCATCATGCATTAAGCAATTAGCGACTTTTGACCAGACATTCCCAAGCACCAGCTCAGTATCACCTTGAGCTGAAGCAGGCAGCTGATAAAAACACCACTTGGGAAGCAGGGCGGGTGAGCTCGCTGCCTCATGCAGTATCTGGGGATGGAGTGAAGGTCTAGCTCGTGCCTCAGGGATGTGAGGTTATTTTCTGGGAAATGCAGGTCTCAGCGAGGTGGGGCAGCAGTGCTCAGCACAGCCCTTTGGCTGCCCATCTGGAGACCTTCGTTTCTATCTGCTCAGGTCAGAGGCAAAATGAGTTCAGCAGCTTTATTCCTCCCATACACAGCCAGTACAACATGACACAATTTAGCATGATGGATAGTTCTCCTGGGCCAAAGCCCAGAGCTGAGAGCAGACAGAGTGCAGGTGATGATCACAACGTCCTTGAGCAGTGGGTGGAAAGCCCACAGCTGGGGCAGAACACGAGCTGAGCTCGGGGAGCCCAGTACAGGTGACACCAGGACACGAGGACACAGGCAGGAGCAGCCTGCACAGCATCTGCTTACACCTGGCTTCCCAGCCATCACCTGCGCCTGGGGAGCTAAACCAAGCCCACAGCTATTGCTGCAAGTGGGCAGCGCCGTGGGGCTTCTGGGCACATCACATGAGATTCCAGACTGGGAACCACAGATCAAATTGTCCTTAAATTCTCAGAATGAGTACAAAGGACCCACTGTCCTCTCATCTCTCCAGGAAACTCTTCATGTGTTTTGTTTTTGTTTTACTTTTTTTTTTATAAATACTATGTACCACTAAACTGTTTTGGCCCTAGGCAGCTTTTTCTTTCTGACACAATATGCACAAGTTGAGATTTCTGTAAGATCAAATCTCCAGAAGGCGTTGAGGGGGCTCTGGACTGAGGGTGTGGGACTTCCTCAAAGACACAGCTGCATCCAGGGATACAAACCCCTCCACCTGCCTATAAGATAACTTTCCCCAGCTGCACGGCTGTGCTGCGAGGTTTGGGGGAGTCACCACGAAGGAAACACAGCAGAAGACACGGATATTCAGACAAGGTAATCTGAAACTCCACAGCTGGAAGAGTTGGACTTTCTGCTCCAATCAGTAAAAAATGCAGAAACAAACAGGAAAACCAGTAAAAGGCTCAGCAAGGGTAGTTCCATTCCCCATTTTTCATATAATGAATATAACTAAAAAAAAAAAAAAAAACAGGAAAGAAGAATACCTTACTTATGATCTGTTATGTCTGTGTCTCATTAAATGTGTCTGGATCGTCCTGCATCTCAAAGTGAGCCTCATCTCATGCTTCAACCCATTATTGCTGGATTATTCCGGGACAGCCACTCGCCAACACTACCCTCCTCTGGTGACATGGACAAAAGAAAGCAGCTCTGGAAGATAAAGCTGAGGCCATCTGAGCACGTCCCTGGAGATATCCAGGTGATAGAATGTGCCACTTCACCCCACATGGTCCTTGTCCTGACGGGGTCACTCCTAGGGCCAGGAAAGGGCAGCTCAAGACAAGTCCTGGGTATAACTGATGGATGAAGTCTCATGGCAGGTTGTGCAGCAGCTGTTTTGCAGGTAGGAAAATCAGGGCACAAGTGCTCATAGCTGAGTGCCCCAGCTCCACATTTAATTAATGGAAAACCCCTCACCAAGGCTGAACAAGGCGCTGTGATGTCCTGCAGGGCAGCACCCCATTTCCATAGCACTCCATGTGCATTTCCATAGCACTGGGAGTTTGCACCTTTACCAATGGACAAGGCTCAAGTGTGATGTAAGACTTGTCAGCTGAGCAGCATCAGAAAATAATCCTGCCTCTCCTCCTTCCTGAGTAAGGGCAGGGAACGAGAAAAAAGAGCTGGTTGTTTAAAATATTGTTTTGCACTGTTGCTAAAGTGGCTGGAGCAGGAACCGTTCTATTAATGGATGAGGTCTTTATGAACATCACCACAACCACTTCCCCCTCAAAAAAAAAAAAATAAAGGAAGAAGGGGAGATAAAAGCAAAAGGAATGGTAGTGGAGGAGGGTTGAAAGGAAGCATCCATTTCAGAGCAGAGCATACAGCTGACTGCAAATAGGACAAAAAGCAGATATGAAAAGTCATCAAAGCCTATTCATGAGAATGACCATCTCTCCTCAGGTCTTTTCCTCAGTCTGCCTCCAACTGTCCCTGGGGAATGCAAGAACACATCCCAGCCTGCACAGCAATTGCAGCAGGGCTTTGGGGTTATTTTTAAGATAGAGTCATTACAGCTCTTGTGACTCACTGACTTGTAACGATGGAAGTATGTTGTTTGATCTGTGCAGACCCAGACTTCCAAAGAAGAAAACAAAATAGAGACTCTACAAAAAAAAGAAAAGAAAACGTTCCACAGAAAACAGCAAGACAAAAGGAAGGTGGTTCACAGGGCAGAGGCTGGTGCTGACCCACGAGCATGGTGCCAGTTCTGTCTCCCATCCCTTGAAATGCAATTTTAACAGCTCCATGCTGCCCACAGCTTCCCAGGGCTCTTTACAGGGCTGATCCAAGGTAGTTGCTGCATAGAGCGCGTCAGAGGATGTGCAGTGACTGGGGCAATCTAAATAGAAAATAGAATAGACAAATCAATATCTGAAATGTGTTTCCTTCTTATTCCTGAGCTCCCTTTCCCCAGGGGTCTTTTGGGGACCCAATTTTTCCTGGTTCTCCTTCACAGCTCTTTTTCCAGGGATGGTCTTGTGCTGGTTTTCCTGGACAGAAATAGTAATGGGAGACAGCTGGTAAGGACAGCCAGAGTGAGCCCCAGGATGCTGCTGGCTGTGCAAATGCCAAGGCAGAATCAAAGTATTGCTTATCTGATAACCTCCAAGTGACATTCCTATATGAGAAGGGGCAGTGACATCAGGTGCATTTCAGCCACAGCATGGCTTGAAGGCTGATTTTGTGATGTTGGAGTGAAGAAGCCACCCAGTGTCTTAGACCACAGCAGTGCTTTTTCTCTGATACTACAGAAGCACCCAGAGTTAAGCCCAGCATGAAGATTTTTGTTGGTCTTTCACTCTCCTTCACTTACAAAAAGCTGCAAAGCAGAGCTGCCCTGGTTTCTGCTCCATATAAATCATATGGCCTGGGAGTGAGGATCATTTTGACAACGAACTAATATTTCTGGGTTGCTATTTCTGTTCTTTTGTTTGCCCAGACACAAAGACTGAGCCCTTTGTAGTTCCCAGATCACAGTGTCTAAGTTGCATGAGATCATGTTTGTGGTTTTGGACACATCTTTTTTTAACAGCGCCTATTGAATTCCCTTAACTCAGCATTTTCCTTCCTCTTGCCCCCAGTTGATCAAACAATGTCAAAGAGAGCCCAGGGGCTGTGCGTATACATATTTCCCATGTTCTTAGTAAGACTGGAGGAGATGTTTTGCTCTGAGTGGTGGCTTTTCAGGTGGGTAGGTGGATGAGAGCACCTGGCAAAAGCAGCCCAGGGCAGCTGGAGGTGAGATGGGCACGGCAGGAGCTGAGAAGTGAGCAGCAGAGCAGAAAAGATCAGAAAGAGGTGACAATAACAGCAGGGACAAGTGGGGTTAAGACTTCATCTAGGCAAAGATAATGAATTCCTTGCTTTGTACATCACAACAATCTCCCAAGAGATAACACTGGGCAAGGGATAATGTCACCAGGGTGGGAATACAAAGCAGAAGCAGCTCCAACTCTTAAAGAGAAATAGTTTGCTTTCAAGTAACTCTGAAAGAAGGGCATGGAGAAGCCCTAGGCACTGTGGTGCCCATGGGGTCAGGAGAGGAGATCCTGTCCCAAACATCCTGCATATTCACCCCCACCCTCCTGAAGCCACGGGACAGCCAAATGCATCCAAGACTCAGCCAGCCTCAGAGACCTGGGGCTGTTGGGGACGGGCTCTGGCTGCAGGGGAAGGCTCTCCCAGTGCTGACACCGCAGAGGTGCAGGGCAGTGAGCCAAAGCAACACGCAGGGTGCAGCAGAACGTACAAACAGGTTTTGGAAAGACAGATGCTAATTCACTCAGACAAATCTCTGATTTCCTGGCCTTCTCACAGCTGGAGTTTTCAGGAGGAAAGGGGGTCATAAAGCACTGGAGGAACAGAAATCTCCTCTCTCGATGCCAGCTCACATCCTCCCCATAGGACCATAAATACCATAACCCCAAACTCGCTGTGTGCAAACAGGAAAGCATTAAGTCACAAGAGCTAATTAGCAGCCTCCATCCAACATGTTCTTTATGAAGAGGGACTCCCTCTAGTCCGTTTCTCATCAGCATCTGCCCCTGGACGAGCAGGGAGGTGCCCGGCCCCATGCAGGGGCTGCCACCAGCATCCCACAGTGACAGGCACCATTTCTAAACAGTTGATGAGATTCTGAACAACTGCTACCAATAGCCTCGCTTCATTCCATGTTTTCCACTGACAGGCATCTTCAGTTTTTCATTTCTTTAATTGATATCTTATTACATTCCCTATAAATAGAGCTCACAAGCAAAGAGCTTCGCACGAGGGGGGCTGAAGATCAGCGCAGGGAGGGGAGAGAGGGGGCTCATGGCTGTGCCAGGGAAATGAACTGTCTCCAGCTCTCCACAGGGATCAGGCCAGCCTGGCAAGGGGAGCACTTATGCTGCTCAGGACCTTCTCACTGTCAGTTCACCCCGATGTCACCAAATCAGGTTCAAGCAGCCCTGTTTGCACTGTGGTGCTGCTGGGGCCGAGCTACCGTCCTGCAGCACACGGAGAAGTCCCACAGCGCTCATCTGCGGGAGGGTTTGGCCTCCTCCACACGCACGTCATTCACGTTGGCAGAACTCCAACTGACCTCGACGAATGAGAGACACAAAACATCTGCACCCAACCAAATACTTCTCAGCAAACGTTTTTCTTAAGCCCTGTTCTCCCATATCCAGGGCTGTGGCCAGGAGAGAGCTAGGAAGGCCCTGCACAACTGCCCTATCCAAAACAACCAGCACTGACCAGCTGACAGCACTCATCCCCCAGCACCTCCCTAACACCTCCTCACACCAGCTCCATGCTCAGGACAGGCCGAGATGAGGAGCCATTTAGACATAGGGGGAGAGGAGAGGCATCAGTTCACCTCCACCTTCTCTTTGGCAAAGACATGTCTGCAGAGCTGATCTCTGAATCAGAGCGTGCAAAGCTGGAAGCTACCTTATTGCTGTGTTTGAGGTGGGAAATTGAGGTGCAGAGGGAATGAGCAGCCCATCCAAGTTCCCACTGGAAGCAGCTGGCAGAAAGGGGCAGCCCCACACCGATGAGCATCCTCCCTCTGTGCTGCAAAGAGCCACTGAGTAAATGCAGCAGGAACCCCTGAGCAGTGCACGGGGCGTACAGCTTTTCTGGAGGGGAATGACTGCAAGGACAACAGAAGGGATGTGCCTGCAGTGCCCAGCCGGTGTCAGCACCCCTGTCTGAAACTCAGGTGTTAGCTCTGTGCCAAGGCACCGTGCCAGGCATGCTCCCCAAAGGCTGCTGCAAGAGCTTCGCACTCACTTCCCATCCTTGGCAGAAAAGCGTTAAGAAAAAAATAAATACATACATACATAAAAAGGGATATTTTTGTTCCTTTGCAAGAATGGCTGCTGTAGCAGCAACACTCAGCCCAGCCCTACCAGCAGCAGGGCACAGGTACACAGTGCAGCACGGCCCAGCAGTGGCTTCCACCCAGTAACCCCCCAGCTCCCACCCAGCAGCCCATCGCAGAGTCTGTAATGCTTCTCACCAGGCAGTCAGAAAGCTACCCGTAAACAATCACATGGAATGTTAACTGACTGCAAATTGCTTTTACTCTCACTAACCATTGTTATGGCTGTTGTTAGTTTAGATCTACTAGAGATCTGGGGTTTTTTTATTTTTTTTTTTATTTTATTTTTTTACAGTCACTATCTGATAACCATATGGAAAACTTCAGAGCGTTTTCCCAAATTACGCTCTGTGAAGTACTCGCTGGAAATTAACATTTCCATTAAAGTTGTACTCAAAATCAAAGCTGAGAAATAAATTATTATTGCACTAATTTGAGATGGAGAACTGCAGCAGAGCAGGAAGCTGAGTGACCCAGCCGAAGGCACACAGTAAATCGGTCACCATGCAACACAGGGAGTTCACTGCCAGCCACATCGAACTGATCCCACTGCACAGAACTAACAAACGTCTTGGACCGAACAGGACTCCCCCATCACCACATCCTCCTACTTCAAGATCAAAAGTTTTATTAATGTTTGAAGGCACTTTAGACAAGGTGGCCCCCCCATGCCATTCCTACCACTGGGAAGGGCCTCAGTGCAGCCCTGGGCTGGGGGCACCCAGCAACCTATCTGCAGCACAACAGGAGTTGTTGCTCCACCAGAGGAGGAGCTGAAACAGCCGGGGGTTAATTTTGACCCCAGAATTCACACTGGGCATCTCCATCACAGAATACCTAGAGTTGGAGGGGACCTTTAAAGGCCACCTGGTCCAACTCCCCTGCAACGAACAGGGACATCTGCAGCTTGGTCAGGCTGCTCAGAGCCTGGTCCAGGCTGACCTTGAATGTCTCCAGGGATGGGGCATCCACCACCTCTCTGGGCAACCTGTGCCAGTGCTTCACCACCCTTAATGTAGAAAACTTTTTCCTGATATCCAAAGGCAAACACAACAACCAGAGCCCCTGATGCTGTGCTCAGGCCACCACTGACCTCCTACTGCTCTACCACACGATAAATTCCAGTTCTGCGGTTGTTTTTGTTTGCAGGAATGAAAATAATCTTTGCACAGATACACACACATCACAGTGCCCTATCCAAACAAACACCTCGCTTGCAGGCAGAGAGTTTTGTTAACACAACTAAACGTGCTGAGTTATGCCCACAGGTTGCCTGAACGCGTGTTGAAATCACAGCGATTGCCTGGAGCCCTCGATCCGTTTTCACGCGGTGCTCCCGCAGGCTGGGTTCCAGCCACCTCACTCCACGGCACCAAGGAATGCACAGGGCACCGCTGGCAGCCGCACAACGAAGCCCCTCCACCAGCACACAGCTCCGTCCATCACCCTGCTGCAGCTGCTCACAGAGAGAAACCAAGGAGGAAAAATGAAAGGAAATGTGACAAAAGCTTTGATCAAAGGATTTTCCTCCACATTCATCCTACAGTCTTTGTGGTCCCTGAGCTGCTTTGCATGTATGGAAAAACTCCTTCTGCAAAATACATTAGAATCATTAAGGTTGGAAAGGACCTCTAAGATCATCCAGTCCAACTGCCAACCTTCCACCAATATTTCCCACTAAACCACGTCCCTTAGTACCACATCCAGACGCATCTGGAACACCTCCAGGGACGGTGACTCCACCACCTCCCTGGGCAGCCTGTGCCAGTGCCTGACCAATATTTTGGAGTTTTTCCTAATATCCAACCTGAACCTCCCCTGACACAGCTTGAGGCCATTCCCTCTCGTCCTATTGCCAAATTGCCTGCTCCTGAGCTATGGCTCCGTCTCACGCTGGAGCACAAGGAGCAATCGGAGGCCCCAGGCCCTGCGTGCATTTGGCAAAGTCACTGTGGGCAAGCTGCTTGCTCACAGACCCTCTTTTGCCTCTGACCCTCTTTTCTCCTTCCACAACCAGCACAATCCTCGCCTCCTGCACAGAGAGGGTTCCACTGCACCAGCTCCTTTATCTGCCAATTTTTGTTTTCAATCATATGTCTTCCAGCATTCCCAAACCCTTATCCTGCCTTTCTTTGCCCAACACATTGTAAAAATAACCCAGACTGCAAAGCCTGCTCGGTGTTTATAGGACACTGTGGAAACTTACAGCTCAAGGTAATTATATTTAAATAAAATGTTAATCTACGGTAAATACAAAACAGAGCACAGTTTGGGGAAGTGCTCTGAAATCCACTGGTGAAAGTCAGAGCACTGAGGGTACAAATTAGTAACATCTATTAATGGGAGAATCTTGCTGGATTAGGCAGACTAATAAAAGTGATAATAATTAACAACATTAGTCACATAAAACATAATTGACTTCCAATTGCTTCCAATGTTATTTTTCTAATGAAGTTGCTGGAAACTAATCAGAGTCAGCTGGGTGGCTTATCAGGGACAGCCACAGTCAGTGGGATTAGCAGCGGAGCCCGGCGGCGTGGCTCACCCAGGGCAGGAAGGAAGCGCACAGCAGCACAGCCCGCAGCGCTTTCATCCCATCTCGGGCAGCGACCCCGCAGCCTGGGGACACTCAGGGACCAGGCACAGAGCGGCCTGCCAGGAAACTGCTGCCCTTTGCATCTCCACACTGATTTGCTTGTGGTCATTTAACTTTGATGGCCATAGAGAAAAGTTTAACTTCGCCTCCCCTGGACATGAGGATGCATACACTTTCCGCTCGCAAGCTCCAAAAGCCAGCCCTCTTCCTCTGGGTCAAGTACCTTTTCCATAAAAGTGTTTTCTAAATAGCAGAACACTTCTTTCAGACCTTGTGAGAACTTCTCAGACTCTGAATACGGTGTAATATTGCAGCCCTTGCCATGCTCCCTGCTGGAAGGAGAGGCAAGGCTCCTACAGAAGCCCCCGCTTTCTATCCAGGAACGCTCAGGGCAGGCACAGACCCCACCACACAGATTGCAAACCAATTTCTGGATGAAAGGGACATCGCTTTTGCAGCGCTCTTTCCCACGCCCCAAAATACTGCTGCCTAACTTCTGCCACCACGCAGCATCTGCCCCTGCTGACCATCCAAAACACCCCCCACCATCACATGTGATGCTTCATTAGCCCCAGGGTTCCGGCTCCCTCATTTGCAGGAGCAGCCCTTCCCCAGCACAGCACTAGGTCCATCCCTTCCAACTAGGGCCACATTTCCTTGGGTCACCCTGAACGTGTCCTTCTCAGCCCAAAAAGCACCCAGAAGCGCACACTCAGCCCACACACAAGCCAGTGGCAGCATTTATCTGGTGGTGACATTGCCCCACACATGGGACAAGGTCTGCACAGGGCTGCCACCATCTCGAGGCCTCCCTTGGGGACACAGCACCAGTGCCACCAGCATGCTCTGCTCCCAGTGACTGCAGGGGACTGGCAGCTGGGATAACGAGGGTGACACAGAACATCATCTGTCCCTCCCCGAGGAGCAGGACAGCTAATCGAGCATCAACATCCTCAGCGTGACACAGTGTCACCAGGTTGCACGCTGCCATTCCCCTGCCTGATAGCCTTCATCTGACATCACCCTTTTTTCCCCATTCAGCAGCAGGAAATCAGCTCTAACAGCAGCAGCCCTCATCAGCACCTCCCGGAGGATTTGGGGAGGATGTCCCCACCCATCAGCCCCCCCGCAGGCGGCCCCTCAGCATCCTCAGGGAGCAGGAGGCTTGGACTTTCCAGCTTGCAGAAATCCCGCTCACGTTGGCTTGGGGAGCCCCAGGCAGGGCAGGCAAGTTTGTTATGGAGAATCCAGATCACAGGTTTCCACCCTGCGTGCTATCTTGTTTGCACCCTCCTCACCCGCCTGTCCCTTCCTCCCTCCCAGCCGGGCTGGCGGGGGCTCGCAGGGTTTTTCCCCAGCCAGATGTCTCATCTGCTTTTGTTGCTCCAAGACACGCTGCTTGGGTCCTGGCAGCAGGCAGCAAATCCTGAGCTGCGCGGCTAATGACCAGCATCTGCATCCTTAATCAGGGAGGTGGGAAAAGATGCATCCAGCAAAGAAGCACCAATCCCTATTTCCAGTTGTTTGTGCTAGCAGCAAAACATTTATTCCCCAGGATTTCCGAGAAGCAGAAGAGGTGAGCAAGTGGCTTGCTCAGCGCCTCCTGTTTACTGGGAGGAGAGGGGAGGAGAGTTAGCTGAGCATTTCTTGTTCCACACCAAAGCATTAGGGTCTGGAAGAGAGCCAGAAAGCCCTTTGTCTTTAAGAACAAAAGGGACCGCTCCCATTTTTGGGGAAGCTCTGCAAGCTGTGACATGGCTCACACTAGCAGCATCACCGTGCAATGAAGGGACATCTCCCGGGCACCCGCGTACAGGTGGCGAGAGCACCCACAGCACTGTGCCCTGGGACACGCTCCCTCCCAGCCAGCCTTTGGCAGAGCATCAGACCCACGCACTTCTTGACCAGCCCTCGCCCACCCGAGCTCTGTCCTGCCTGAAGAGCGGTGCAGAGCTGAGCACCTTTGGGTCTCCCAGTGACTTCTCACCATTTCCTCCTCCCCACCCCAAATTCCCAAGTGAGCCCCAAAGACAAACCTCATGCCATTTTGGGAATGAGGCGCACATCAGAGCTATCCCCTATGGGCACTGGGGAAGGCGCCTTGCAGGGAGCTCCCAGCCAGCTGCCTCCAGGGGACGCCCATTCCAAACCCAACAGCTGCATTCCCATCAGGAGCCAGCCCGCTCCTTCCTGGTGGCCCGCAGAGGTCTGGAAATGCTTAATGCTAGGACATCACGTCTTGTCTACCTGCCATGTTTCCTTGAAATCTCTGCAGACAACAGGGAATTTAGTACAATGGTATTTGAAGAAGCGAGTCCAGAGCAGCCACTGACTCCTGATAGTTCTCTGCTTTGTTTTTCCCCCTCCTAAATTCCAGTTTTGCACGCATGTCCATTGTTTCCCTCATTGAGGAAGAACGATGTGTTGACATCCTTGAGGCAAGGAAAGTTGCCAATGGGCAGCTCTTCCAAAGAGCCCAGCAAGACTAACCTGACCTGGCGTATTTAATAGCTGTAAGGCTGAAAAAAGTAAATGTAAGGAGAGCGAGGGGGAAATAAAGAAACACTTAAAAAACAGTAATTTCAGGTTTCATAAGAAAGCAGAACAGCAGGTACAAATTACCCCACGAGACACCTGTAGGCTGCAGCCATCTATTTTTAACGAGGGGGCTCAGATGCACTGCGCATGGCTGCTGCCTTGCTGTAGCCGCCAGTCAACAAAGCCTGCGAGCGAGAGGCAGAGGGAGAGACCCCGCAGCCCCACGTTACACAGCTCGACCCTGCTTCCAGCCCCTCCCCGGGCACTGGGGATACCATGGGGCCCTGATCCACAGGATGCTTTGAAGCAGGACCACTTCCATCCTCATGGAAAGCTCATGACACCCGCACTCAGCAGCCAGACCCCTGCCAAAATCCATCCCCTCTGGGGGCTGCCCTCCATCCCACTGCAGTAGCCCAGCTCATGTGTTTCCCAGGACAGAGCATCCCATAGGGACACTTTTTTGCCTCATGCCCCCCCCCAGCAAACCCTCTGCTTGCTCCCGCCAGACCACACAGCGCAGGCATGGCAGGCGTCCCCACGTCCCCACACAGGGCCACCAGCTCTGATGTCCATTAGGAAGATGTCTGCTTCCTGCCTCTCAATTCTCCTGATTTACAGCTGCTAAAAATTCGCTTCTTCAGGGAGCTGGGCCAAAAGCAGCAAACTGCTGCTCCTTCCCCTCCTGAGGGCCCAGTGAGAGCCCAGCACGCAGAGGAGGCATTACAACTATGTAACCTGGGGTCACGCTTCACCCTGGACTCAATTAGCAAGGGTTAAAAATGGAACAAGCCTTTACTTTCCCATAGGAAAGTTGCACTCGGCTGCCCGCTGCCCCCAGGGCCCACTGACACTTCTGGAGCAGGCAGCAGCATCCTCGGCTCCAGCGAGCAGGGATTTTCCCGTCCCACCACCGCATCCTGTTTGCAGGGAGCATGGCTGGGAGCTGGGGTCCTGCTGCAGTGGGAAGCACCCCTCAGGCTGCACACAGCAGTGAGCACAGCCAGCTCCTCACAGCCCTCACTAATGAGCCTGACAGGGACAGAGCTGATGTGTGAAGGAAAAATACCCACGGGATGGCCAATGCCTCTCTGCTGACACTGTATCCCTGAGGGCAGCAGTGTGGGCACTGCAGCCACGTCACAAACCCTCTGCTGAGGGGCTCTGGTACCTTGCACCATGTTTTACCCTTTCCTGTCCCACTGACACTGAGCAATGGACTCAAAGAACACCAGAAATTGGGACAGACCTGGGGGAGGCTCTTGTCCCAGTGCCAGCTGACCAGGGGGGACACGTGGTTCTGCACAGACACATCTGGCAATGCACAAGGGAGCTTTGGACACCCGAGGGCTCACACCTTAACAGCCCCAGCCTGCACTTCCCCCCTTCCCACCCTGCCCACAGTTTCTGGGTGGGTCCCTGGGCACGCACCCCCAGCAGCCTGCAGCTGAGGAGGCAGTGCCTGTCCCCAGGAGCAGAGGGGCTCTCCCGCAGGAAAGCAGCCCCAGCAGGAGCCAAGGCACATGGCTGCAGCCAGCTCCAGCTTCCACAGGGGCAGTGCAGGGAAGGATTTGCAAACCCACAACTTGAGTACAGAATCACAGAATGGCTTGTGTTCGGAGAGACCTTAAAGCCCATCTAGTTCCAACCTGTGCCATGGGCTGGGTGCCCCCCACCCCCAGAGCTCAGGCTGCCCAGGGCCCATCCATGGCCTTGGGCACCTCCAGGGATGGGGCACCCACAGCTCTGTGGGCAGCTGTGTCAGGGCCTCGCCACCCTCTGAGTAAAGAATTTCCTCCTAACACCTAACCTTAATCTCCCCTCTGTTAGCTTAAAGCCATTCCCCCTTGTCCAGTCGGTCTCCCTCCTGTTTATAACTTCTCCACCAAATATGAGCAGAGCCTAGAGCATGCCTGGAGACAGGAACGTGCACACAGAGAGGGAGAAGAGAAGCCATGTCCATACACCCAGCTGCCTCACGGGACAGAGGACATTGCTGTAAAAGCAGACCCTTGGCACCCAGCCACCCCCTCTGCTGCCCTGCAGGACCCCCCCAGCTGCACATCCCAGAGCACAGCGAGGATGCACTGTTCCCATGGGCCACAACTCATGCCAAAGGGGATCCATTTGGGAAGGTCTGGGCTCCTCTCTTTGCCAAGCACAAGAGCATCACGTGCTATACTTGCTGCCACCAATTTACCCCCGCTGTGCTGGTGGCTGCTAGCTTCCTACATCAGCCAGGTCTCCTCTAAAAGCAATGCAATGTGCATCAGAGGAAAAATGGGAGAGATGTTTTAACAGCACAGCAGCTGGGAGCAGAGTGAGGAAATGCAGAAGGGCTGCGTGGCACTTTGGGAGGATTCCCAGCTGTGCAGAGGGGCTCTGGAGCTGCTTGTGCACAACGCCAGGACCAAAAGGATTACGTGTGGGGAGGTGGGAGGAGGGAGGGTTCAGCGCACAGACACACAGCGATGAGTCTCAATGAGAGGTGCTGCTGCTCTTTCCACTCTCCATTGTCAGTTCACACAGCCACGTGTGAGCTAAGAAAGCCCGTGTGTGCCCGGCACAGCCCCGTGCACTCTGCTCAGGGCCGTGCCCAAGCCCACCTGCCCTACAGCAGAGCCACGAGGATGCTTGGGCACTGTGACCTGAACGCAGCTACATGGGGTGCGGGGACATGGTGGCACCCTGGGGCTGCCATTGCTTGGGTGGGGCCAGGCTGTGGGCACTCAGCGCTCGCTGCCAGGTTGGGTTTCTTGCTGGAACATCTCCCAGGAGCCCAGCCCTCAGCTTGGGAGAGCCCAACCCCACCACCCAGAAGGGTTCAGGAACATACAGCCAGCAGCATGCATTCTCTCTCCCCCTCACATTGCAGCATGTATGATTTCCAGCACAGCAAGGGGAGAGATGCATCAATGATCCTCCTCCGTTCTTCTCGCTGAAAGCTGCCGGCAGCACAGAGCTGGGGGCACAGCTCGTGCCAGGGATGCCCCAGCTGCACGCACAGAGCTGTCCCCAGCCCCTGCCACACCACGATCATTTCCATCACTCACTAAAGAGGGATAAAAGCAACCTTTAAAGGTTGCTTTCATGTGAAATAAGTCTGAAACCAAACAATGACTTGGCAATGAGTGAACTGGATTTCTGAAAGCAATGCATTTCACTGGAAGTCTTATTTCTTCCCCTCCCCACCCCCCCCTTTTTCCTCCTTTTGAGCCTGATGGTGGATTATTTTTCCTTGACACAATCCCGCCTCCGCTGTGATAGATGATGGCACATTCAGCTGTGTTCAGCCAAAACTTTTTATCTCCATATGGAAGATGGATGGATGAGGACTCTGAAGCCTGCATCAATCCCTTTGAGAACAAATGAGGATCCAGCCCAGACCACCCTCCCCCTATCAGGCTTGTTTAAAATGAGCAGAGCACAGGGCTGAGGGCACAATCCTGTGAAGCCTCATCCAACAGCACCTGCAACTTTCATGGAGCAAAATGGAACAAAGCTGCCCAGGACCTCCAGGCTCCTCACCAGGAAGCAGGAAGGATGCTGGAGCTCGGACAGCTTCTTGCTGGGGCCCAGCACTGCCTGCACCATCCCATGGACACATCACAGCAGCAGTGCTCTGTGCTGGGAGCCCAGGGACATTTCCCAGATACATGAGCAGGGATCCATGCAGCTCCTGCAAGACAGGGGTTGGAAAACCAAAGAAGCCAAATGGCTCCTAGGCAAACAGTAGGCATTGCACCTGCAGCATTCCTCGCTGAGGGTGGGCAGTGCCGGAGAAATGTCCTAGATACAAAAGCAGGAGGGGAGATGAGCCAGGAGGCTCAGCAGGCTGCCCACCAGCTTCTGTGCATCAGCCCAGGCCAGACACCGGCTGCTGAGGTGAGGGAGCAAGCAGGCAGCGTGGGACTCCCAGAAAAGAGAATGAAGGCAACCCAACAGAATCTAAGCTCTTTTTGTTCTGCCTGCACAGGAGATGGGCCCCGAGGCTCTAGCTGAGTGCAGGGTCCGTTGTAGCAGCTCCTGGCCCCTAGCCCGGCTCACAGTGCCCTTCCCACTGTATAGCAGCACGATGAGCAGGGGTATGGACAAGTCCTCCTCTCTGCAATACATGAGTAAAACTCCAGAAAAAACTTACAGAGAGACCAGCAGCTTGAGGTGGGTAGGAGAGAAAGGAGAGCAGACAGGAGCAGCTGAGCACCTGTAGGACATCCTCACACAGCAGCAGGCACCGGGGCCAGCATGTGCACCAGAGCCCTGCGTGCCTCATTAGCAGCGCCTGGAGCTCCTCACGCAGCGTGCCAGAGCAGTTACCTAACCGGCCATAAAAACTTCCTTGGCCCCTTCTCAGGTACGAAAGCCAACACTTCATCTCATAAAACGCAAAAAGCCCCCAGATGTTCATAGAGCTCTGCCGGGCAGTTCAGTGCAGGACTTGTTTACCACTGAAGCGCTGGGGATGACGACCATCAGCACCTCCTGCTCAGCTCCACGCGGTGGATGGCAGCCACGGTCATTGAGCAGCACCGTGATCCCCTGGCCCCTCTTGGTGCCACCCCCACCGATGTGCCCCTGTCCCCACCACTCTGACCTCAGCAGCCCATCCAGCAGTGCAGTGCCACACAGCACTGCTCCCCGGGGCTCCTCTGAAGAGCCAATTGCTGCGGGTCCCCCATGGCACAGGAACGAGGGTCCCAGCCCACTGCCAAGGGTCACAGAGCACACCCCAAAGAAGCCGGTGACAAAGCATTACGTAGGGGAACTCCTCCGGCATCTCCCGGTGACAAACGCCATCCCAGCTCAATGGCTACGATCAGCCAAGTAAGCACAGCGTGTATTTATTGCTCCTAGGAAAAGCTTTCATTTCTCCCCCCCTCCTCCTCCATGTTGACTTCAAGATAGCAGCAGCGAACTATGAAACGCTCCCTCCATGCAGTGCTGCTAGCCAAGGAAAGCAAAGGCGTTGGTTGGGCAGATCATTATCCCTGCATGCACAGGGCTGAGGAAGGGGGTGGTAGTCTATAATGACGCTAATTAAGTCCTTAAGTGTCTCGGTAAAAAGCAGGTAAGGCTTCAGCACAAGGCAGAATATTCCATTAGGGCAGGCTTCACCGTAGACACAATGCTGCATAATGGGATCCTGTAATTATGCCTGCACTGCAGAGACTTTTCAAAAAAAAAAAAAAGAAAAAGAAAAAGAAAAAGGGACCCTGTTTTACATTCTCTAATGCAAACAGCATGAAATGATGTTGCTTAGAAACCTTTACACTCCTACAGTGTGTGCAAAAAAGTTATTCCAGACATCTGTATTTAAAATAAAATTTAAAAACAATCCTACCGCACACACTCACATGGATTTTTGCTTCACGTTGAGTGATGAAGCCTATGAAATGTCAGAGGAAATTTAAATTAAAAAAAAAGGGCACATGCATTTAAAAACTTCAGCAGCTTGTTAAGTCATCTCAGGTTATGCCTGGTACTATTCCACCTCACCCGTTCACACGAGGCTGTTGCTGCGGATTGATGGTGCCATTCGTACCATCCCACAGCTGCAGGACCATAATCCTTTACACATTCGTGCTGACCTCAGACACCTGGAAGAGATTTTTTTCCCCAGCCAAACCATCCAAAGTTTCATTCAGACTGGGCACACAGAAACTGAGCCATAGAATAATAGAATCATTAAGGTTGGAAAAGACCTCTAAGATCAACTAGTTCAACTGTCAGCCCATCATACCATGCCCACTAAACCGTGTCCCCCCCAACAGAGGAAGGCAGGCATCCTGAGGGATGGGCAGCTGAAGTCATAGTGTGGAATCATCATAAAATGGCTTGGGCTGGAAGGGACCTTGAATATCACCTCATTCTGACCCCTTGATGAGGACAGGGCTGCCATCCACTAGGTCAAGTTGCTTTAAGCCCCATCCAGCCTGGCCTTGAACACCTCCCAGGGACAGGGCATACTGAAAGTCTCCACTGATGGATGCTGGGGTGCCAGCTGCTATAGCTCTGACACAAAGGCACAGCTCTGCAGGGAAATATCTGCTGGTGCCTGCTCTCTCACCCATGGACCCCCAGGGCACTCTGCTTCTGCCCTGTGTCACTCACCCACAGTGGAACCCAGAGAGCAACAAACTGCTCTCACCTGGATGCAGGAAAGTCAAACCGAGGATACCCTGAAAACTTCTGATAAAATAGGAATGAAAATCATCATCAAGTTGCGATAATTTTTACATCATCCCAAAAGCAGGTGCTGGCCAGCTGCTGAAGACAGAGGGCTGGCAAATTCCCCACCACACAGTGCTCATCTCCAAGTGGAGCAAACAGCAAAGCCGTCCTTCCTGGGGGAGAGCGCACGGAGCGTCGGGGCTGGGCAGCTCTCCCTCTGCTGGCTGCTCTGCTTCAGCTCAGGAGACAACAGCCTCGTGGGCACATTCTTATTTTATTTTGAATTGTTTCTAACAATAATCAGTTCCAATTCCACAGCTCACACCGTTCTTACCAGCTGTGGGGTGAAGCCCAGAACAGACTGGGCGCAGCTCTGCAGGCAGAGCACTGCTGGCTCCCACTGTGCTGTCCATCAGAGATGCACGGTGCTAACGCGTGCACACCCATACAGGGCACCCACTGAGCTCCCAGCAGCTGGGAGTTGAGAGGTCGTGCACAGAAATGGAAAAATGGAGATGAGGAGCTGGGTGTCCCCACATGCACACACACCAGAAGCAAGACAATATTCAACACATGACGCCCATACAACATCAGTCATCTTCCACTCTGGCGTCTACAGAGCCAGCTGAAATCTGTGTGCACTCCCTGAATCATCCCCTCATTATCAAAGCTCAGGTGTTAACAACAGCAACTGCATGCTTGGGGGCTTTGAGGTTTTTTTGTTTGTTCATTTTTTTCTAATCCTAGCAAGGTGAGCACAGACCAAAGAGTTAAAGAACAAGCCCAGAGTCTGAAAGGTAACACTACAAAATTCAACATAGGTGCAACTTTCACAGGTGCTCCAGAACAAACCTCGAAACAGCCAGGAGGTCCCATTCCCCTCTGTGCATTTCCACTTTGGAGGAGCCCAGAGGACCTTGAACATTTATGGGTAATTAGGCAAAGCACAGGTTTCATCTGGCTGCCCTCTGCATGAATAACGGATATTTTCCAGAGGGTGGGTGAGAAAAAATAAAGTGAAACTCAAAGATTGCTATTAGAGATGGCAAGGTGGATCAGAGCACCTGCAGAGCCCACAAGATCACTTCACCTCCTGCCCGAGGAATCAAGGCTGCAATCCACCGCGGGCTCTGTCTGCATCACGGTATTTAAGAGCTGCTTCAAAAGCCTTGATTCAATGCCCACAGCAGAGCAAAACATTTCCCAGCCAACCCCAGCAAAGAGTTAAACACATGCAACCTGTTGATTAATTTACAGGCAACAAGCTGCACTAATAAAGCCCTGGGGACCTTAATCAAGCTGTTTGCTGGATGCCAGACCACAAAGTAGGAAGACGGGCAGAACTGTCAGGATGGATTAGTGTTTGCCCACTGGCAACATTTCTCCTGAATGAAAGCAGGGGAACACAAGGGGAAATGATGAGCCCGGTGCTGGCTGGCAGAGGGTCAGGGGCCGGATGGCTGCGGGAGCTCAGCAGCCCACACAGGGGAGTTAATTGCAGGAGATGATTTTGCATCTTGAGTTTTACATTCACCTCCATTGTTTGCAATTCCTTCCGAGAAGCGGAGAAGGAGCTATTTCTTCCTTTAAAAAAAAAAAAATTAAAAAAATGTTGTTTTCCATTCAATAAGTTTTCTTGGCCTCCATTCTCTTCCTATCCCATCGAGAGTTGAATGAAATGAAGTTACCTATAACTGACCCCATTTTGAAGTGTTTCAGTGACACACGTTGGGGTGAGGATATTTTACAAATTCAGTTTAAGTTCAGAAAGGAACATTTCCTTTCACTGTTACAAGGTTTGACTCGAGTGCCTTTTTCTTCCTGCAGCGTTTACTGCTCTGACACAGCACCATGGGGTTAATGCAGCAGAATCCAAACAAACCCTCTGTCTTCCCATCCCTTCAACTGCAAGGAACCTGATTGGAATTAGTGCCAGAAAAACCTAAGAACTACAGATCTGAACTCTGTTTCTGGTTATACGAAAGGAAAATTTTCAGCTTAAGTGCTTAAATTCTATTTAACCCAAGAGTCCTTTCCTTCAGAGGTATGTCCCTATTTGCAGGCAAAAAGCACCTTTCTTGGGGCAACAGTTCAACAGACTGCCCTGTGCCCAGGTGGGCATATAGGGCTTGTAACACTCCTGACTCTGCTCAGGAATAAGCACAGCAGAGCAAAAGATGTCTTGCTAACACCAGACAGACAGAACAAAGGAGCAGAGAACTGCTCAGCTGTCTCTCACTCAGGTCAGGTATGTTTGAGTTAAGTCCATTTTCTCCACCAGATTTCTGCTGTTCCAGCCAGCAGGAATGAAATAACCTGCAGGCACTTCTGCAGCTGGTGTAAATTGCTATAGATTCACTCTTCTCAGCACTGCTTTGATCATTTGCACCAAAGTTCTTCCTCTCCTGTGTTTACAGCTCCACCGAGCATCACAAGGGACAGGGGCAAGATGTTGACGCTCCATAACCTGTACCCATAGAAGAAGGCAAAGAGGACCACAAACACTGAGAAAATGCTAATGCAACTGAGGATTAGCAAAAGCAATTATGAGAAACAAGTAGTGGAAATAATGATTCATCAGGAGTTGAATCAGATGTTGGGCCCAGTCCTGCATTCAGTCAATTTGGTGATGGCAGTGAGAAGGCCTATAGAGATCATTTTTAAAGCTATTTCAATGCCCAAAACACCCAGTGATAGTTGTACAGCAGCACCTTTTTGCCCACCCTATCTTTCAGGCAGCTCAGGATCTTGGAAAAGGTCCATGTCAGCCTTTTCACTCCACAGATATCTCTCTCTTTACCAACACTTTGAGTCAAAAAGAACCACTTCAAAACACAGAAGTACAACAGAAAAAGGTGCATGAAACTAAAACTTGCATTAAGCCAGAAGCCCACCACAACACCATGACCACACCTTCACACGTCATCACTCAACACGTCTCCAACACGCTTTGCAAAATACTGACAGCGTCCATGGTAGGAGGCACAGCAATGCAGAAAGCGTTGCTGAAGGGCACATCCTGCAGCAGGGCCCTAAGTGACCCAGCACCACCAGCTCTGCCTGCAGGAACGAGGGCAGGCATTGCACCAAGCATGGTGCCTGCAGGCAGCTCCCAGCTAGGGTTGGGATGTCTTCTCCAGGTAGGAAGGACCAACAACAGGGATGCTCTGCACCTTGCTCTACAGGGAGCCCGGCAACAAGGAGCACCCTCTTACAACACAGTATTCCCATCACTTTCTCTGGGAACTGGATCAGGCCCAAAGTGGGGAAGGGCTGGTGCAGAAAAGTGACAAGGTCTAAGGAGCATCAAGCCCTGGGTTAAATCTCCTCACACCAAGCAAGCTAAATGACCTGCTAGTGTCAGGTCTCCATCTGCAAAGTTTCATGTTAAAACATTACAATTAAAGAATAAAGCCAAGTGTCAAGTGAGCCACTAAAATAAAGATAAGAAAGCTCTGCTTGAATGCCCCGTCCCACACCAGAGTCAGCAGCCAAGACATCCCCCATCAGCTGCAAGCTTCCTGGATTGCCAGAAAGATTGCAAGCAAAAAGCCAGCGGAGCTCTTTTCCTCAATGCTGTAGCGTGTGGCAATTTGCTTCCCGCAGGCTGTGAATGCACCACCCCTCAGCTAGCACAAACCTCTGCCAGAAAGGCGTTAGCACCACACTGACACACTGTGCCTGCCCTGCTGGATCAGCCCAGAGCCCCTGGCTGAGGGGCCGTGCGTCCTGGGAACAATTCACGGTGCTCTCCCTTGAGTTAGGAGAGCTGACGAAGAGTGGTTGGTCACACAGACTGCATTCTTTGGCAACATGGGCCTGGATTCCACGAGGAAGGGATTGCTGGCACAAGTTCCTATGTTGCAAGGAGACTGGTGAGTGGTGCTGATGAGTAAATCACATGGGGTCGCCAGAAAAGGGGCTCCACGGAGCTCCCCCACCTCCTTACGTTTCCAGCCCTGGTTTGAAGCCAGCTAGGAGAGCCTCTGCCCTGCTTAGGAAGGAGAGGAAAGCAGATCCTTCAAGAAGAGACTGGTACCATGCAGACATGGACCATTTGCCAGCTTCAGTACCAAAGTGGCCAGTGCCACCCAGCACCCAAATTCCCTCTGCAAACAGCATAGCTGTGGCCAGGAGGCTGCAATCACCAATGAAGAGCAAACTTTGCTCACAGGCTGCCTCAGCCCTGAGCTGTGCTGCTCAGTCCCCTCTAATGGCCAAATTATTTCTTGTAGACCACAATGTTCCCAAAGCCATGGGCAGGCCATAGGAAGGACAGAGCTGCTATTCCTGTCCAGCTCTGTCCCTATTAAATAGGCTGTTGGGACTTTTTCCATGGCTCTGACACAAAACCCCAGGTGATGCTCTGCCATCCAACAGGAGATAAAGCCCAGCTAACTGAGAGTGAATCAATGGTAACCACTGAAATGCAATTTTCCAGCAAAAAGCCAGAATACAAAGATAGCAGAGGGAGTCCATCATACGCATAAGAAAAGTCAAGATGATTCAGGGGAGACAAAAATCAATAGAAAAAAGGGTGGGGGGAAATCCAATATTCAGAGCTTAGATCACACAAAAGAGTAAATAGACAAAATATCTGTTTCTCCTTCTGGTAGTCTAGCAGAAAATGATACAAAAATACAGAAAAATAATCTTAGTGAAGCCAGTGGAGTGTGGCCATAAATTATAGCTGCCAGATAGCTGAAAACAAAGTCAAACCAGGGAGATTATTTGCAGGAGAATTTTATATGGCTCTGTGGGTCACCTCGATCTCCAGCAGTTAAGGAAGAAAAGGAGGGTACAGAGAAAGTAAATTATTTATGTCAATCAAGCTTTCCCATCACAGTGCTGCACCTTTCTACCACTGCACTGTTCTGGAATTAATGACCAGGCACTGTCTAGAACCAGCCATGAGAAGGAAAGCTGAAGTATTTGGTGTTTGAATAAAAAGATGCCACCCAGCTCAGCTAACACACCCTGAAATTCAGAGGAAAGCATTCCTGAAGGAGAAGATTCACTTTGTTAAAAAAACTAAAAACCCAAAGCTCTACAGGTTAGCAACAACGCCAGCTCTGCTGAGAAGGGCATCCAGGAATGACAAGTCAGTTAGCATGGTGCCACTGCCCCATGAACTAATTAAGATGCTAATGAGAAACAGAGCGCTTTCCCGTCTGGGGCTCACAGCAGAGACAAGTTACAGCCAGAACAACTCTCACCAAGCAAAGGGGCAGGGGGAGCGAGGAAGGCAATGCAGAAAAGCTGACTGACAATGTATTTAGATTTTCATGAGGTCTTTGAAGAGACCCTTCAGAAGAGGCTGCTAAAGCAACCCAGTAGTCATCAGAAGCAGCAAAGGAAATTGGATAAGGATGGGATAAGGAAGAAATAAATTAGCTTGAAATAAACCAAATTAATGATGTGCCCCATGTGGGATAAGGCTCACAGGCCCAGTCCATGGCCGCTGAGACCAACACTGGACATGAAACGGCATCAAAAGGAGGGATTAACACATCCACGTTAGGAAAACAGAGCAAGGGGGTAGCAGAGTGAGCCCCAGCTCCCCCTTTTTCCTCCCAGGGAAGTCACTGGTTAAAGATTTATGTTGAGGATTTGAAATGAAAGATCTGAAAGTCAGTAATTGCCAAAGTTTATACTGAACAATCTGAATTCAGCCTTCCTGGATGTTCATCTGGTGCAGTGAATATAGCAGGTGTTTGTATGGGGGGAAAAGGATGCATTTACGGGTAACCTTTGTGTGTTTATCTTCACGGCCTTTCAATATGTTTATTTTTGTTTGGGTGTGGACAGACCTCCTAGAGGAAATGATTTAAAAGACACCATATAATCGCACAAAAGTGCATTGTGTTTCATTGCAATAATCCTCCCATGAAATACATCACTCAGCGTCAGCAGCACCGAGCTCCCACAGAGCCCCAGCACAGACCCAGCCCAGGGCTGCCTGCATGGTGGCACCCCACTGGCTTCCACCTCACCCATGGTGGCACTGACACAGGTCCCACACAGCCACGTCGCTCCCAGTGACACCAGAGCTTGCTCAGACCACACTGCGGTCACATCTTCAGCAGGAGGTGACAAAGCTGACCACGAGTAAGCTGGCAGCAGAAGAAAGCTGTAGCCCAGGAGAACATCTTGCAGAAGACACGAGGAGGCAGAGTCGAGGTGGGCAGAGTGGCTCTTCTGTCCCTTGTCCCTCCCAGGCTCAGGGGAGCCCCAGATGAAGACCAAGGGAAGAATAACCCATGGGTCATTGCTCCTACACACTGCCAGGGACAGCTCCAGAGCAGTGAGATGTCAGTGCCATCGGTTGTGCCAGCAGCCCCAGACGGGCAGGCAAGGTGCCCAGGGACATCTGCTGTCACCAGCAGCCCTGGTGCATGGGGACAGGCAGCACACCTGAGAGCTGGGTGAAGCCAATAAGGCAGCATCGATCCCACAGCTGGTCCTCGCAGGCACAAAGGAAGCAGACTGCACAATTATCTAAACAGCAGCACTATCCAGAGCTATAAATGATGCCGATAACAAGATTTTCATAAGTGCTGCTAAGGCATGTTACTACTGAGCCTCTGAAGGATTCCAGTGGCAATTAGGGGCAGATCATTTCACCTGGACTGTTACCAGGGTCCCTGCCACCATCCTGGGGAGCACCTGCATCGGTCCATGGGAAGGGTCCTGCTGCAGGGCACCAGTGCCTGGGAAAAGCTGTGTCCCACAAACTGCAACACTGAAAGATGTGGGTGGAGGGGGAAGGAAAGGGTCACTTACGGTTTCCACTGGCACCAAATACGCTTCTGGCACTTTTATAACTTTTTTTTCCATAATCAAGATAGTGAGCTGTTTTTTTTAAATAAACAAAGGCCTATAATGGGGCGCCCGTGCTGTGGCATGTCTGGAGCCTCCCGCTTATCAGAGCCATCACGGGACACAGAACTTTTGTTCATTTTATCTGGAAGAAAAGGCAGCGAAGCCCCCAGACCCAGCCTGCAGCTGGAAGGGAACTCCCCACCTCCAGCAGCCCCCAGGCTTTGACTGCAAGGGCACAGAAATCAGCAATCAGACAACTGCTGCAGCCACCCCAAGCCCTGCTGTGACTCTGGAGCACTGGCAGCTATGAGCAGCACAGAAGGCAGCCAGAGATACCATCTCCAACCGCATATTTCTGGTCCTGAGAACGTGCTTTCCCCAAACACTGGGCCCAAGGGGGTTTCTCAGCAGCCAGCCCTGGCTCTCATATCCTCAACCCGGGGCTCCCAGGAGATGATCCAGCTTTCCCAGGCATCCAGCACTGTGCTGGCACGGGGCCACAGTGCTGGGAGCAGGAGGGGGACAGCCCTGGCCCCATCAGCCCCTGCCCAGGGGGTCTGACTCCTCCTGGCCTCGTGCCCTCCTTATGCCCACACACTGCTGGGGAGCGGGGATGCTGAACAGATGCAGAAAGGCAGATAAAACTGTCTGCCCTGGCTGCGTTTACGCAAAAGCCACTGGTTTACGAGGAACAGCTCAAAGAAACACCCTGCAGTATTTTTTGAAGTTGTTTGTCTATTCCTTCGAGAAGCAAAAGGTTAGCTACAGAAATAGAATGAGGCAATTGAACAAAACAACTGCTGCTTGTTTCTCTCACCCTGCATCTCCTCTTCCAGGCCCCTGCACACCCCATCTGCCCCAGCTCCCATCCCCTGCCTGCTGCCTTTGGGCACACGCTGGGATGGGTCTGGCAATGAGCATCAAGGGCCCGAAGAAAGATAATGCACCCAGGGAAGTGCAAAAGCCCCAAATAGCACTTGCCCAGGACAGTCCAGCTTGCATTTATTTGCACATCAGCGTGAAGGGAAGGAGAGGAACAGGAGCTGCTCCCACCGCCCACCTCATGGTCACTGCTGGGTGTAAGGAGAGGCCAACAGCACCCAGCTCCCTGACCCACAGCCATGAGGAGAGGTGCAGATTGGTGAGACACACCTCATCCTCCCAAACTTGGGGGCCGTGACGGCTCAGCCCCCAGCCCTCATGAGGCCGCTGGTGGCTGCGACACTTCCCCAGGGACAGGGACCAGGCAGCACCCCAGGTCACAGCTCAAGGCAGGAAATACTTGGGTTATTGTTTCCCTGCTGTATTTAAGAGCGTTGTTTGTCTCAGCCCCATTAACAGCCAGAAAATTACAAATAAAGAAAAAAAAAATAAGGGGGGGCAGAGCAGCTCACAGTCTCCAGCCAACCTGCTTTTCCAGTTCACAGTATAAATTTCTGCCACATGGCTCCATCTGAGTAAGGTGAGAAACACCTCCTGCCCCTACAGCATCCCCTCTGCAGGGCACCAGCAGGAGAGAGGGCTCCAGACCCCACCTGGCAGCCCTTGAAAAGTAGCCCTGTCCCAGGGGAAGGCTAGGAGTCCATGCAGACCCTCCTCTCCATGCTGAGGCCACGGATGGCTGTGTTTCTTCCGAGCATTTTGCACCATGAAGGTTTGGATTTGTTGGCGTGTGAGTGCCACACGCAGGAGAAGAGCTGCATTTCTGGGAGCTGGGCTCTCCCACTCATAAGGCTGGAGCAGAACACTAAACCGGTTTGACAGAGAACAAATTAATTCAGCAAGAAGAATTTATTAAAAAAAATAAATAAAGTTTGTGTCTTTGACACATGAAAAATAAAGTAATCTTCTGCAAGGATTTATCTAACAAGGTCAAAAATACATCACAATGCTGAAGATAGGAGGCTTTAAAACACATGCACTGCTTTTATGCCCTTAGCATCAGGAAAGCAGCGCAGTTCAGACACGACAGCAGGGATCCCAGTCAGGACTCCTGAACTCTCCCAAGCTTTGGGGATTGCTGCAACCAGAATGGAAGCCCTGCAACCACAAACAGGTGTCACGAACTGCTACAGACAAGCAAGGTGATTCTCTGGATTAAGCCCGTGCACGCTTGCAGCAGAGGGGGATCGCTAGCGCCAGCCATTGCAGAGATGTCACTCGGGATGCTGCAGTCCTCCAGGGAACACTGAGCTGGGTGCCAGACACTGCTCACACACCACCAACCTCCTCCCCAGGGCAGGAAGCAGAAAGGCCAGAGCAGACAGTTGCAGAAAGTCACAGAGTAAACCAGAGTGAGGGACACCCACCTCTGTGTCTCCTTTCAGTCGTGGTTTGGTTTCATTCCCCCATCCAAGAGCTCACAAGCTTCCCTTCACACAAAGCCAAGAGTAGGCTGGGGACAGGGTGCCCTTCCCTGTCACTACCAAGCCAGAAATGGAGCTCAGGGTGTCCCCACACGGCCCAAATGAGGCTGAGGGTTCATCCTCACCCCCTTGCCCAGCATCCCTCCTCACTAGGAGCACAGCCCTGCAGCCCTACACACCAACCCCAGAGATTCAGGCAACCCTCTTTTGCCTTACTCTGCCTTCACGACTATACTGGTCTGGGGTTTATCCTTGAAGGACACACAAGAGTTACTTTTCTCAGCATCAACATCCTCATATAACTTTTTCAATGCACGCTTCACACAAAGCACTCTGCCCCATCTC
Organism: Penelope pileata; assembly: GCA_013396635.1. NCBI lineage: Eukaryota > Metazoa > Chordata > Aves > Galliformes > Cracidae > Penelope > Penelope pileata. The sequence goes on from WBMW01004170.1 coordinate 619,174, forward strand.
CTCAGCAGAGCTCTTCAGATTTTCCATGGGCCCCTTCAGGATCCCAAAATCCTGCTCAGTTTTCAGGCTGACCCTCCACCTCACACCCTGCGCAGGTCCCCTATTCAGACAAGCTCCCAACCAGTGCAGCTGTAATTTCTGACACATCCCTTGTGTTTTTCTTTCCTCCTGGGGAATTTCCAGCCTCTGTCCCATGCCCCAGCCTCAGATACCCAGATCCCTTCAGCACAGCCTTCGGCATGTCCTTTTGTTGTGTTCACCCTGTTGCCAGAACAAAGATGTTCCAGGTTAGCAGCCTCTGGGATAGTTTTGTAGCTGCTTTCAAGCAGGGCACATGTTGTGACACTTCACATCCATATTTATAGCTATCAGAACGTTTTACGTATGTATTCACAGCTTCATTATACAACCAAGGGCACTGAAGGGCACCACTGGTGTAGGATGCTCATCCGAACAGCAAGACAGAGCAGCATTGTGAGTGGAACATAAAGCCTCAGCTTCCAGACCCAGAAAGGGCACCCAGAAGTTGTGCAGGTGATTGAATTGTAGAGGCTGCAGGGTGTTGTACATACTGCACCTAAGTACTCTCCTATTGCCTGTTTGCAGTATTTACCCTTGCACCGCAGAAATCCAGGTTACCTTAGCATCAGCCCAAAGCCTCCCTCTCCCAAACCCAACTATAGACCACATCTGACCTTTGCATGCATTCTAAATCTGTACTGTGAAGTGCACATTGTATTTCGTTAGGCTCCCGTACGCGTTTTCCATAGACACAATGACACAAAAGAAGCAGAGTCTGAGAGCCAAGCCCTGGAAAGACGGTAGCTTTAAATAGCCTCTTTGTCTTGCTTTTCCTTGCTGAAATATTGCTTGTTGTTTAGAATCAGCTTTAGTTTTTATCAGAAACCCCAAAATAGAGACAATAGAGGGCTGGGTAAATGTCAGCATCATTTTAGGGCTTAAAGTTTCTCTTTGCTTTCTGCCCTCACCCCATCTCACCCCTTACGCAGGATTTGTGCCTGCATCCCAGCAGCCAGGCCCACACCTTTCGGGGTCCCAGACCCAGAGCAATCCCTGCCAGAAAGGAAAGAGGTGCACAAGGGAGAAACTTCACCTCTGCAAAGAGGGCTGGATCGTAAAACCAAAGCTGCTGTCCTTGCTGGGGGAAGGTCTGCAGCTCTGACAGACTTCCAGGCTGGTACCCAGATGAAGGCAGAAAGGGAAGGTTCTGAGCACTAAATTAATGGGAAAAAATGTCAGGAGAGTAACAGAAGCAATAAACATTTATGTTCCAGTTGAGGGCAAGAGCAGGCATTTATAACTGTGCTATTTGAATGTCAGACTCTGAGAACTGGAGCCCTTTCTACTCAGGGCACAGGGATGCTCCTTTTAAGGAATGTGCAGCAGCCTGCACAGCGATAAGGCACTTGCCCTGAGTGAAGAGCCCCAGACTGGGGTGTACCAGGGTGACATAATGGGAATCGACCAAAAAGGGCATTCCCATCTCATTTCAGGGCTGTAATTAGTCGTTTCATCTGGGTCCTAACACATTTGTCTGTTTCATAAAGCAAATGGGTTTCTTTTAATTTCCATTTTCCTGGAGAGCAGCTGCATAAGCCAGAGGTGGAGGGAGAACTGTGCAGGCATTTAACCTGAAGATACAGCCTGCAGCAATGGATTTGCAGAGAGAGCTGAGCTGAGGACAGAAGGCAGTCATCTTGATGTGCAAGAACGAGAGAGGAGGGAAAACAACCAGAAGGAAGAAGCCTGATGAACAATCCCTGTAACCTGCATTCAGAGCTCCTCAGGATGGGGATGCCCAAGACAGCCCTGGTCCATGGGGAAGCAGCTCCCTAGGCACAGCAGGCTTGTCCCAGAGCAATCCAGAGATGCCCATGAGCAAACCTCAGAACCCATGTGGATAGCCAACAGGCAGCACTAAGCAGCAGCTTTTCCTAAATTGACACAGCACGATTCACACAGCTCGGTGTAGCCACAGGGCTTCCTGTATGACCAGACTTCAGGGCTGATCTGAAACACCACTGTGCACTGACAAGGAAACACAACACGTATTCTCCCTCATTGCCTTTGTGATAAATGAACAATGGTTATGTGGATTTATCAGGAAAATTACCCCTAAGGCCACCACGTACAGTAAGGTCCCAAGATGCCCGGTGACCCCAGCTTGGCACAGTGTTTTGCAGAGTGCTGAACTGAGCTCTGCAGCAGCAGTCTGTTAACAAGAAAACAATATATGGTGCAAAACGAAAGGTTTACTCAATGAGAATGATCTCTTCTCCCCCAGCTAAGCGAGCCCACCTGCAGCCCAACTTGTGCAGGTTAGCTCCGAAATGTAACCGCTGTTAATCCATGCATGAAAACACAGTTCATGCAGAAATTGACGGTGGTACAGATTACTTTGGCAGCTGGGTACAGCAACCTGGAGTAAGCAGCACAGCAGTGAGGATAAAACACACATGAACATGTTCCCAGCTGTGGATGCAAGACATCAGCCAAACGTTGTGCTTAAATCCACACAACTCAGCCAGCATCCCTGTGACCACCTCATGCAGAAGCCATGCAGGTAAGGAAAGGGCTGAGCTGAGAGCTGCTGGTCTGCAGCTGCCAGGGGTGAGCAGCACGGTGCTGAGCCCCAGCAGCCCAGAGGAGATTTCTTTGGGGTCCAGTGCCACCTAAGCCCAGGAGCAGTTCCTTCCCTCTGGCTGTACAGCTTCACTTAGAGCAAGGGGAGAACAAAACCCTTCAGTGACAAAACTCTTACACCTGCAGTACCGGGTCTGTAGGGAGCACCTTCAGCAGCAGAAATCTGGGAGATGCAAACAATTCACAGCTCCTGCCACACTGCAAGGCTTCCTGCTGTTCTGAAGGATGCACATTGCTCCTGGTGACACTGCATTCGGCCAGTGGGAAGACTCAGACAAAATAAAAAAAAAAAAANAACAAAAAAAAAAAAAAAAAAAAAAAAGACAGGCGGCATGGTGAGCCAGAAGCATTTTGGACTCCCTGGAAGGAGTGCTTCTTTGAATCAAGTGATAATTACTCCTTGGAGACCTGTCTGTCTGTTGCAAACTCTTTTCCAGGAACTAAACCAGACACTGATATCTGACCTTCTGTACAGATCTCAGCCTGAATGTCTCCTTCAGGCATCAGCCCCAGCCACTTCCATCTGAAACCGCCCCACGCAGGCATCAGCCTGCTGAGATGCCCAGGAAAGCACCTGTGCTTGGGGCTGAGCAATTCAACATCCACACAGACTGAGCAGGTGTTCACGCTAGGAGCACAGCCAGGCTGCCACAAGCTGTCAATGACTGCAACTTGTCCTGGTCCTTTCCCTTGTCCAGTTATGTAGCAGCAGAGATTATTTTTTTTTAGATGTCGGCTGCCCTCTAGCGAGGGCTCGCCACCCTGACACCTTGCTGTCACCGAACCTCTCCTGGCCAGGAGCAGGGAGCTCAGGCCAGCTGTCCCTTGACTTTGTCACCCAATCCCCTGCACTATTGCTCTACACAAGAGTCACACAGAGCACTGTTTATAAATGGTCCCTCATAGCTTAGTGACAGCTCCAGCTTTTAAGGAAAATCCGTATTGAAGACAGCAAATCACAAATGGCCACATCCCACTGGGCTGCACATCCCTGCAGCTGGAGCTGACCCAAGCTGATGGCCAGAGCATCTACTTGCACACTCGGGCACAGACCAAGAATGGCACAAGCAGGACAGGATCACAACAGAAGGGAATCTCACTGCTTGGATTTGTTAGGGAATCCCTGAAGTCTCTCTATCCCCAGCAGAGATCGGGCTGCACAAACCATAGCACACAGCTACCCTGGATGCTGTATTGGAGAAGGCAGAGTGGTTTGAGCACATGGAGGTGACACAGCTGAAACTTCAGCTGTTGGGAAGGTACAGAAACCAGCTGGAAATCGTGGAGTCTGGGTACAAGTAGGGCTGCTGGCTTTGGAAAGTGATTCATCTGAGGATTGGTGACTGTATTCATCAAGTGGAGAAACTACATATTGAGAGCGGGCTGAGAGTTTCATGTATTCTTCCTCTCTCAGTCCTTGACAATTAACTTCATCTTTGTTCAAACCCTGATATCCAATACTGGAACTGAATGCATTTATTTATCTTCTCTGCTGAGCAAGCAGGAGTGCAGCAGGAACTGTTGACACAATGTGTTATTGAGGTCTGACTTATCTGCCAGTGCATTAACTCTCAAAATATTATCTTGGGTACTGTTCTGCAGATCTGGCTTTATAATCAAGACTTGCTGGTTTTTGATTTGAAATCCAAACATTGTTAGGGAGCACAGTTACATATTGGTTAGAAATAATCTCCTATTACAGAGCAAACAGGTAAATCCAATGGTGACTGACTACCCCAAAAACAAGCACAGCATGGGCAGCTCCTAGAAGAAATACCAGAAGCAGGGGAACCAGCTACAGCAGACCATTGCCTCACCCAAGGCGTGCATTCACTAGGAACGCAATCAGCACTTAATCCCCTGGTGCTAGCAACACCCTGCAGAACAGGGGAGGCCCTCCCCTAATATACATACACACCTGAACTCAATATGGCCCCACACACCTGAGAACAGAGTAGGAAACAAGGATCCAAAGTCATTGGTTTTGTTCCTTGATCTACAGTGCCTGGGGTCACACATTTCCTGGGGTGAGGAGTCTGGATCTGCAGTATTACTCTGAAATCCTGCTCTGCATTGCTTTTTCTTCTGCAGTATGTGGCACTTGGCAGCAGTGCTTACCTGCTCAGTGCAGGACCTCTGCAAATGCATTTGCTACCGAGCAGAGAGGAGAGCAGCATGACTTCAGGCTCCCTGGGTTCCTGGCACAGCCCCAGGGCCACCTTTCCTTTCCCTCCTCCCATGTACCAGTGCACCCAGTGCTGTGCATCACACTGCAGATCTTGCACATTTTCAGTAAATCATAATCATGGCATACTCCCAGTAGCCAAATATTTGGGTTTTTTTCCTCTCAAAGGAAAACAAAATGAAGTACTTAATGACTTCTTTCAAAAAGTTTTCAGCGACATCACTCTGTAAATACTTGGGAAATTGCTCAACTTGCCAGCAGTGCCGTTATGAATAAGGCACGAAGAACGGCAATGCTTTATTTAAAAACGAGCTCACAGCATGTCCCGTGCATCTGGAAAGCGATATGCCAATCCCAAGGGCCTGAAGCCAAAGGGAAGTTCAGGAGAAACAAGTTTGGTCTTGTTGAAGTTCGTTACTAGACAGCAGGAGCAACGACAGTGCTGTTAGCTTGCAGTTACCCACGGCTTCCCTCCTTCCCACCCCGCGTTATTGGTGCTGTGGAGTGCGGGTTGGCTGAGCTCAGCTATCAGCTCCCTTCAAATCCAGCCAACCACGCTGCCTGGCTGCTTGGCCACGCACGGGACGCATGAAAGGCAACAAGAACCTGACACCTGTCGCACTGCCAGCACAGCCCGAGTGTTTCCACAGCTCCGTTTCCCAGGCTGCAGCGGGGATTGGCGGGTGGCTTTGGAGCCAAGGACTTTGAATCACAGCGGGCGGGCTCAGCGGGACGACTGAGCGGGATGACAGCGTGACATCACCGCAGCTCCCACCGGGGGGACACAGGACACCCACTCAGTGCAGCCCATGGGTGACAAGACAGAAGGACACAAGCACTTGGGCAACCGCATGCCTGCGCTCTTGGCAATGCAACCACAGCTCACACCGCAGCATCCTGTCTGCCGCCTGCACGCCTGTCACCTCGCGCGTCACCGCTGCCACTGTCACACCCCGCGCTCCGCTGGACAGCGCAGGGCATCCCCTGCAGCCTCTCGCCCCCTGCCCACAGCCACCCCCACCCCGAGCAGCGCGGGGTCCAGGGGAGGCCGTCTCGCACTTACCGATGCCGGCGGCGGCGGCGCGCAGGACGGACTCAGCGTTCCCCATGGGCGGACGGAGCGGAGCGGAGCGGAGCAGACCCAGACGGGACGGAGCGCAGCGGGCAGGCGAGCAGCCCTGCGTTCCTCCCGCGCCGCCGGTTCGAAGCTGCCGCCCGCCCCGCCCCGCGCCGCCACCGCCAACAGCAGCCGGAGGGCGGGACTCGGGGCGGCTCGGAGCGGGGAGGTGGCCGCCCCTGTGTCCCCACGTCAGCCTCTGGAGGCAGCTGTTGGCGCAGCGGTACTCTCAGCAGTACCTAAGGGCTGCTTCTCCAGCCCGACAGCACCACGCGCGTGATGCTGTGGATGCCCTGGCTGTGAGCATGAGACAGCACGAGGGCTTCTCTGCACTCCCTGTATGCTGCTGGTGCTCAGAAGTGCAGGAATAGCTTCCTTTTCGGAAAAGACTTTAAAAAAAGTAGAGCAGCACCTCACCCCCAGCAGCCAGCACCATGCAGCCGTGCTCTGAGACACAGCAGCTTCCAGCACAGGCACTGCACAGGGCAGGGTGAGGATTTCTTCCCATCTCAGACAGTATGGTACACTTGTGCCAGAAAGCTGGAAGGGTTACGACAGAGATGAGTCCCACTGCCCCCAGGATGCTCTGTTCCCCATTATTTCATTTGCTCTTACATCTTGCATGGGAACAAGGTGGGGTTTGGAGGGAGCAAAAAAATCAAAGCAGAAAGTGTGAGTGTTTCCACTGTCACAGCTGCCTGGCCACCCCCGGGAATAACAGAGAGAATGAAGGAAAATGACAGCAGGAGGCCACCACTTAGCCCTGTGCCATTTTCCTTCTACAGCCGCATCCAGAACATCATGACTGGACGCCAGCAGCTTTGAGTTGCTTAGATGCGGGTAGAGACATCCTGCCCTGAAGATCAAAGACAGTAATGAGAACATAACGTGCCAGGAAAAGGACCGAGACCCAGAGAATGGGAACAGCAATGTACCCAGCGTACCCAATGGGTACAGCAATGTGTCCGCAGGAGTGCTGCTGCCATCAACCCCCCCGCATCCCAGTGTCCCATATCAGACAGCACAGCTCTGTGATGGGAGCCCCCTGGGACAGGGATGTTCCACTTGAGCGTGAGCAGGAGAGTGGCTCTGGGACACACAGATGCTCCTTATCTGCTAATGCACTTCTTATCTTCACCATTAGGTGGGAGCAACGCAGCAGGGCCTGCAAGGCTTCAGCAGACTCCAGAGCTGCTGGTGCTGTCCTCGCACGCAGCAGTCACAGCCATCTCACCGCCGGGTCTGGGGTCACTCGTGTGGTTTGGGTTTCTAATAACAGCGCTTGGAACAACACTAACAACAGCAGCACGGTGCAGAACTGCTGATCCTGTGGCACTGCAGCAAGTCAGGGCCAGCAGCAGTGAGCCCGAGCCCTGAGTAACAGCAGCAGGGATAACAGAAGGGTGCTTGGTTCTCAGACTTTCTCAAAGCGAAAGGGAGGAGACGCCTTGCTCTCTTTGTTCCCAGGAGACACTTAGACACGCTCTCATTCCTGAGGAGGGTGAGTAGCACCCCGAGAAGCTTTCCCAGCCCTCTAATAGCAGGGAAGTTGCAGCTACCTAAGCAGGTGCAGTGGGAACCTGAATTCAGAAGCAGTGAATCCAGGGTTGCCTACTGCGAGCTGATCACCCCAAGCCACGGAAATGGGCCCCGGAGCCATGTGGTTGGCATGTTCGACAGGCTATGTTACTCAGCCATCTCGTTTCCTGCAGGTTAGCCAGGATCTCAGCCCTGCAGTGCCTGCGAGAATTTCCAGGTGGATCAGAACAGCCTCCTTTTATCTCCATCTCCATTGCTGCTGGAGCAGCCAGCGGGCTGTCCCCAGGAGGAGGAGGAACCCGGGCAAGCCACACTGTGTCCCTCACCAGGCACTCAGGTAGGCTGAATGGAGCCTGGCAGCTCTGCTCTGAGGGCAGAAACAGAAACCATCAGGGGAGGACACAGGAGGGCAAGGCTCACGACCACTTTGCTCCACTGCTGCTGGAATGGGGCTGCCAGGAGCTCTGGCCACACCTGCTGGTCCTGGCAGAGCTGCAGTGGGGAAGGTGAAGTCGTGGCTCTGACAACAGCTGTCCAGCACCAAGCTGCCCAGAATAGCCCCCGTGCCATTCCATGCTGTTCCTGTGTCAGTGTCGTGCTCTGGAAGAAGGCCCGATTAGGGGAAATTTTCATAATGTTTTCCCACAGTTACGATATCACAAAGGATGCAGATTTGCCAAACAGATTTGGAGCCAACATGCATTGATCCTGACCTTTTTTTATAATTTTTTTCTGTGCTTATTCAAGTTCCGAACTTCCTACCGTTGCCAAGAAGCAGTCTGGCTAGCAATGACTGCAGTAACGATTTTCAAAAACATGAACATCTGTCTCCATTGGGACCCAAGCTGAGGCTCACCAGCTCATTGCATACCGAGACCACCGAGCAGCTGTCAGGCTGTGCTAACCCTCATTATGTGTTACTGGACTGGAACCAAAAGCCTCCAGAAAGGAAAGCTTTAGCTCCCACAGGCCATCACATCTCAGCTCTAGGGACGCAGCATCTGCACCCCGAGTCAGCCAGCTGCTCCTGCTGCACGGCACAGCCCACAGCTTTCCCAGCAAGAAGCGAGGAGGCTTTGGAGCTCACTCACACACTGAGCCACTTCTGCAGGGGAGGTCCAGTCGGGACAGGGCCAGCCCTGTCTTCACTGCTGCAGAAGCAGGAGGATGTGATCTTTAACAGGAGCTACGGGTTATGTGAGGCCAGATCCCCTGAGCGACAGGACAATGAATTACCTCAACAAGTAACAAAACATGCCCTTTGCATTCCCCTTCCCCTTAGCCCTTGCTCTGGAAGCACTGAAAGAATAACACGATATGCCAAAAGAACAGAAAAGAGATCAGAGCTTACATAAGCAGAGCACTGAAGCTACTGCCCAGTGTTCTCTGTGCTGTCCCTGCAGCTGTGTATGGCTGCACACAAAGTCATTGTGTTGCCCACCCTTGGGCGCTGTGAACTGGGAGGTGGTTGTGGAGAAGCCCTCATGATTCCATGTCCCATTGCCCTGAGAGGAGAAATTTTTGATTCTGTCACAATATAAACCTGGAAAAATGCATATATTCCTTTCTGAAACTTTAAAAGTTGCAGTAGCAACAATATGAATGCTTAGCTTCTTACATAAATAACAATTTTATTAGCTCTCTAATCTCAAAGCTCTCCACAAATCTTGATCCCTGAACTGCAGAGAGAGGAACCCATACCCAGGGGATGGGAGGATAACGTTTCCATGAAGGTCTCTCAGAGGCAGGCCTGGTGCAAAACCCACATCTCCCAGTGCTCAGGCTGGGTTTGCATCCCGCAGTGGGAGGACAGGCTGTTGCTTAAATTTTGGACACTTCTGTGTCACTCCCCCATGCTCTCAGCAAGGTGCTGCTGAAGAGCAGAGAACACATTAAGTCGCCTTTCATTTTTCAGTGTAAAACTCTGTTAAGGGCCACTTGCAGAATGACAAAAAATTGTTCTTTCTGTGAAAACCAACTGAGTGATGTGACAGATCAGACCCCCTCCAGCATCTCTTGAATCCTAACCTCAGATGACTTCACCAAGCAAAGTCCTTCCCCATCTTTCCAGCATTTTCTTTCTCTGAAAGCATAGAGTAACAACAATGATGAATTCTGCACTCGTATTTACAAACTTAAATGGAGGATTAAAAATGCTCTGAAAGCATCGCTATAACTGGAAAGCTCAATTACACCATCATCATCCTCCTCATTACAGAATATAATCGGTTGTGCACCCTCTGAAGGTGCCCAGTGGTGCAGTACGGTCCTGAGCCCCCGGGAAGGGCAGAGCTCCGCGCTGCGCTGTGCCGGGATCGCCCGCTAGAGGGGAGCTTTTCCCTACGAACCCGCAGCAAAGTTGTCCAAGCATGAACGTAGTCGGATTGACATGGGTGAGTTCGCACTGACAGCGGTCCCAGCCAGCTCTCCTGGCAAGTGTAAGAGTTTCTCTCTCAGCATGGCTTAGGTCACCTGGGAATGGGCTCCCTACACCTCCTGCTCGGCACATGCACGCCCACAGCTCCACGGGTGTATTCAGGGTTCACCTCTGGACTTCAACATTCATCGCACTGGCAATGTACGGGCAGCCAGCAGCAGCAGCAGGATGGCATCCTTCCAGTCAGTGAGCCCGGCGTCCTCCCTCCCCAAAAGCCTAATGCTTTCATATTGTTGCAGCATTTTGTAAGACAGCAAAAACAGGGAAGATTTCAGCCTGGGGCAGCTTCTGGAGTAACCGCAGACCCCAGTAGGAGGAGGAAAGAGAGATGATGTCAGGCAGACGTCCCTCCGCCTTGCACTGCTGCCTCCTGCAAGCAGTCTGCTCGAGGAGGGGAGAGGGCAGGAGGAAGGAGATGTCCCTGCTGAGGCCACAGCAAACTTTTCAGACATTTCTGACAGGTCACGCATCAGCACAGCCCTAAATGTCATCTGATAAGAGCATGGAAAAACAACCAAAAAAGGACCAAATAAAAACCCCACACGGCTGCAGGCCACATGGAATGAAGTCACTGGCAGTTCCCTACTGTGGGTCCCAGGGCTTTGTCCCCCAGACACCAACCAAGCCAGCCTCTGCCAGCCGCACGGAGCCATCCTATTTTGTGCCTCAATTCCAGCAGATGGCAGAAAGACATACAGGGATGGAAAAGAACACACTGCTAATTACAAACATGGTTATTATCTGATAGAGCAGCACCCAATACCTCCCGATCACAGTTCCAAGTTTTATTGGGCTGAGCATAACAGGATGATATTTCTATGGTACTTTTCACCCTAGAGATATTTCAAGGCTGGACATGCATATTCCTGGCCTGGGGCATGTGCACTGTGAAATAAATGCTTTTTGAGTTCCGTAGCACAAGGGAATATGTGCTGCACTGAGGACTAACATGCGCCCTGAGCAGAATGCCCTTAGTGAGAGCTGCCCCCTGGACCCATTCATCCTGCTCCCTGGTTCCCAGCTGCCCACAGCCCCCTCAGTTACTTTGTTCTGGCCTAATGACATCCAGGAATTGCAAACGAGGGTCCTTAAATTCAGCCTGGAAAAAGGTCTCTGTGTCGGAAAGAACCTACTTCTAGAAAACACCATGAGCAAGGCAGCAGTATTTAAACTCTTGGCAGCTATTTATTTATTCATTCTGCGGTAGCTATTTTAGAGGGTGTCGTGTGAGAAGGAAACTAAAAAAAAACCCTCCCAGCTAATGTGACAGCAAAGTCGGACAAGACAAACCTCTCTGAAGGCGGGATTGTGTCCTCTGTGGGTGTGCTGGCTTCCACCCACCACTTTGGGGTGAAGAGGAACAGCGGTTTGGCACTGACAGCAGTACTCTACAAGAGTCTATGACAAGAGATGAAAAACCCCAAGTCAAATCACAAGCATTAGGGCTCTCACATGCCTTCTTACTCGACTGAAAACTAGGGTATGACATTTTCCTCCTTGCACCTTCAAGACACAACGTTTACTACTGCTCCTCTATCTCTTAATGCCATGAAACAGTGGGGTAATGTTACAGGTTTCAGAGCAACCCCTGAGAAGTATCAGAAGTTTGACATGGGGCTGGAAGTCCAGATGTGTAAGGTATCTGACAGCAACTTCTGCCTTGGCTTAGCATGAGTCACTCCTGTAAGTCATATGACTTAATGGCCTCTCTTTTAGAATGGAAAAAAAATAGTGGAAAATGTGCTGGAGAACATTTCAAAACATGTGGAAGCTGATAAAAGCACTGACAGCTGGTGCCTGGACCCAGTAGGTGTACTCGAGAGACACAAGCCCCATTTCTCTCTCCCCCCCAACATCATCGACTGTCAGGATGATTTTTCACAAGTTACCTCATGACTCAGTCACCTCTTTCCTCCGTGTAAAGCTGATGGAGACTCACCTCCTTGGTAAAGCACGTCAAGATCTATACTGATGTGACTACTGTCTGAATAAGAGCTTGAGATCACGGTAACCTGCTGTATCTCTGCGGTGGTCACTGTGCTGACGCAATGTCTAACAGAGTGGCTGCATGTTTGCTGGCAAATCAGGTACGTGCACATCAGGTGCAGTCACTCAGCAGGGTCGTTCTGTGGTGTCACTGTTTGGCTGGGGACCTGTAGATGAGCAGAGCCAAGGTTTCCTCCTCAGGCTGCTGAATTTGGGCTGAAGAGAGTCACCTGCCTTGTTTTTTCATTCATTAGCAGGCTAAGGCTAATTGCCATTGTCTCAAAATGGCTTCTGAGGTGAAGGGCAATGAGCCATAACCTGCTTTTCCCTTCCAAGCTCTTTCTGCAGTCTGTATTTCCTCCTAGATTTCCACCATAAAAGCCTTGAGTTGTCCAAGCACGTGTCTCCCAGAGTCCTGGGACCAGGCAGCTATGAGACCACACAGAGCAGAGCTCTTTGGTGACACAGCTGACATGGACAACGGCACAGTAGGGACCTTGCCCCAAGCTGTGCGCTGCTCCCAGGCGGGGGGAGCACACGCAGGAAGGGGCCCTGCCTTGCAACAGGCGCCTGTAAAGTCCAAAAAAAAGATCAAGCAGCAAGTAAAATTAGCACCGTGGGCTGCACTTGCTGCACCACGAGAGCTTATTTTGTGTGGGAAGGGGAAGTGCTGGAGGTTCTGTGACCAAGGCGCGTGGGAGGAGGCAGAGAAGGAAAGCTAAGCCTCCCTGCTCTGTGGTGCTGCTTCAAAATACGAGACCCCTATGGCTGAGGTGGAGGTTATAAATGGCTGGTCAACTGAGGAGCAATGAAAGGAAACACTGTGTCCCGCAGCATTCAGTGAGCCAGAGAATATATGGCCAGAAGGGTCAAGAGAGCCAAATTGTGCAAGTGCATTTTTAAAGGACAGCCTGTTTTGCTAACTACTAATAGCATTGGAAGTTACGATCACATTCATCTTGGCTCTTGCATCAGCTGATCCATGTGCCTCCCGCTGCCCAGCGCTGTTAGGAGGTGGGCTGGAGCCGAGTCTGTTCATGGTTTCCTTCTGTCTTGTGCCAGGGGCAGGACAGTAAACAGAGGGCAGGACAGTGCTGATGGGTGCCTGGGACCCACAGCATGTGCCCCATCAGGACAGCTGTGGGTTGGGGCTGGGGAAAGCCATTCAGTGGCACAAGGACACATCTGTCTGCCCCACGTGTGGGTTTGGATTCCCCTCAGGATCTCCCTCAGCTCGGGGTGGTCAAACACAGCAGGCCCACTGGGCCCATGGTGGAGGCGAGCAGCAGGGGCCACACAGGGCCTTCTTCTGAGGCAGTACTGAAGGCCCTTCCTGCACCCCTGGATCCTCTGACAGGTTGAGGAGGACAGAGCTGCCTTGAACACGGAGCAGTGCTCTGTTGGAGGCTCCAGTGTGTGCTGGGAGCATGGGGTCAGCACTGGGCGGGTGACGCAATGGCTGCCACCAGGACCCTGCACTGCCTCAGCCCCTCTGCTGACAGGGCCGGGAGCGTCCAGAGCACCCAGCCCAGTCCACCCGTGGCCCAGCAGCAATTCCCTGGGAACTTTGTCTTCTTCCATGCTGCAAGGCCCAGGCAGGCCTGAAGAACCGGTCTGGGTTTGCTCCGTGCTGGTTTTGCTGGCACGGGTGCCGGCGTGCTGTTGCTGTTGCTATGTTTTGCGGTGGTTAAGCACGGCGTGGTTCCTGCTCCAGGCGCTGACGTGAGCCCTGCGAATCTGGAAGGAGTTAAAGCGGCCCTGCCAAGAAGGACAGCACAGAGCAGCTTCCCCATGCAGCGTCACACTGGCCCAAAAGAGACAGGACTGGGCTCAAAACCTTCCCAAAGACACTGAATCTGGGGACGATGGGTTGTATGCAGCTCCAGTCTGAGGCTGTGAGCCTGTCCCTGGGTCTGACACCACACAGAAACCACCAGAAGCTTTCAGACTGTTTGCTGTCACAGCATGGCAGACGCTGGGGGAGTAACTCCTGTGTGGAGACCCCTGAGCACAGGCTGTGTTGCTCACAGTCTGTAAGTGATAGACACCCATCAGCCCAAGCAGACAGCAACAGAGAGAAAGCCTTGCAGTATTTCACAGTCCTTGAGATTCAGGGGGAGAAGGGGCGACAGCAGAGGTGTGGACATGCTACTCCAGTGCATTTGTGCTGGAGAGACTTGGGCCCCCCCTCCTCTAACAGGAAGGCAGAGGATGCTGCGTCCCTGCCAGCCCCTCTGTGAGAGTGGGAGTGGGGTGGCTGCTGGGATTGCAAAACCTTCGGCTGTGCCGTGTTTGAGGCTGGTTTTCGCCAACGTTACCAGGGCACCAGCAGTGACTCATTCTCTCCGAACTTTCAGTTTCAGCCTCAAGCGCTGACTTCCAGAGGGACCTGGTGTCTGTTGTGTGAGTAAAAACTCTGAGACATTTCAGCATCTCAGCTATCTGGGGCAGAAATGTCCATATACAGAAAAGGGCCTAATAATTGCTGGTGCTGCCTTGACCTGGCAGAAGCAAGCCTGGCCCCAGGAGGGAGATGTGCATGGGGCAAGCACACGCTTCAATCACTGAAATCTCTCTGCAGCTGCCAAAGCACTGTTGGCCAAAAAATCATTAGTGTTCTCATAAGGCAAACACAGGAATGAAACAAAAATTCTGCAAAAAGGAGAATGTTCGCAAACACTGAAGTGAGCAAAACGCGGTGAGGAACAAACCTTTTATGCAAGGTTTTCTATTTTCAAAGCTATCTCTGGACATTACTTTGACCACAATCAGTAAATTAGAGGCCAGCCCATAGATAAAGGGGTGAAGTGTATGAGGACATGAGTGCTTTTCCTCTCAGGGACCCAGAATTCAAGCCCAACCCCACGCATTCCCTTGTCTGCTTCCCTGAGCCCTCCTCAGAGCTGCAGGGTTCCCTCCCACCTCGTTCTGGAAAAGTACAGCCCATGCTAGAAAGCTCTGGACGAACACTTCGGGGGGGAGCTCCTTCCACCCTCCTGTGTGAGAAGAAATACAGGTCTGGAAGCGTGCCACAGCAACGGGCTTCAATAATAGCCCGAGCGCCCTGTGGGACGCGAGGGGCCCCGCGCAACTATGGGAGGAATGTCCCCAGCTCCCTCAGGAACCCGCTGTTCCTTCCTGCCGAGCCAACGTCACTGCTGGCCAGGCAGGAAGGCTCCCCCGCCCCGGGGCCTGCGCAAGCAGCCCCCCTCCAGGGGCTGCAGGGGGAGAGGGACACACGTGGGACTGGGCTGGCTGTGCCCCTGGGCTGGGCAGTGGGGGAGGAGGTTAAAGCTGCCCAGCCCTGTCCCAGCTGCACCAGGCACCCGTGGGATTCAGATGGCTCCAAGTGGCATGGAGGAAGCTGGTGGTCTCACACGGCCATCTCAGATGTGAAACTTGTCCCTTTGAGGGTCACGGAGGGGTTCCTGGCACAGTCAGCACCTCTCAGGGAGCACATGGACCTTGGTGAGCGACTTCTTATCCACCGCATCCAACCACCCCCACTTTCTCATACATATGTTGGGCTCTCAGAGAAGGGCTGGGTGGGATGGGGTCACAGCAGTGGGGTGGTCACTGGCCTAGCTTAGCCTCCCCTGCTCCATGGCCAGCCCCTCACATGGGGCTGGGGTCACCACGCGCCCCACACATCACCTGTGTGAAGGGACAGCTCAGTGAGGAGAGCAGCAATGACGCTTCCGTGCAGGCAGTGACACTGGCGTGGTCACCACACGGGAGGAGCTGGCTGCTCGGCTGGCAGGCCGAACCTGCAGCAGCCCGGGCATCCTCCGCTCCTTGCATGGGCTCTGCACCCGCATTGCATAAGCAGCTTGGGCAGAGCGGTTGGCACACTGGTCAGGCCATCACTTTTTATAGCCTGTGAGCTATGGGACCTCATGTGAACTTTTCAGCACTAGGGAACAGCCATTCAGGCAGCTCAGGAAGGGGATAAACACATCACAGCAGCTACAAGGCAACGGGGCAAACAGCACAGTGTATCCACAGCCATGGCCCAGCCCCATCACCATGACAAGCAGCAGCTCAGCCATGGCCACCATGCTCCTGCAGGCTGCCACCAAACTGCCCACACTGCTCCTCCTGCAAAGTGGAGTCTTAGTTCTTTCGCTGCCTCTCAGAGACCCAGCACTGGCTTGAAGGGGAAGGGAAAGAAAAAAAAATTAAAAAACACAACACAGAAGGAGGGTGTAGAACTGGTCCCAGATGAAGCAGCCATCCAACTGGTCCATCTTTTCATGCCTTGTCCTGGAACAGTTGTTTCCCTGTGAAAAGGAGATACAAGAAGAGACTTCTGACATGGTGATATCTTGTATTTGCTTTTGTCATGGTGGGAAGGGCAAAACAAGGAAGAACCAGCGCCCAGGTCCCCAGGGGTTAAACTGTCCCTCAGAAGGGGCAGTGGCTTATGCAGTGCCAGGGGAAATGGAGCAACAACCCAACCAGAGATCAACAACAGGGAGAGGCTTGGGCAAACACTGACAAATGTCCAGGCTCTCCAGGCTCTCAAGAGCTATCAATAGGATCCTTGAACCACCAACATAAGAAGGCACACAGCTCTGCAACTTCGCCTGAACTCAGCCTCACCTTCTGTCTTTATTTCTGTGCCTCCCACTTGCATAAGGAACAAATATCTGGAAACCTGGAAATGCTGCAAGACCGCATACAGCACCTGCCCATGGGAGAGAAATGCCAGAGCTCATTGCCAAGGGGGAGAAATCCTGTTGCAGCAGTGCATGGCTCAGCAGAGGGCAGTTTGATGTGAATGGAGACATTCTGGTGAAAGAGCCCTTCCCAGGGATGTACCAGTGCTGGCAGCCCTTGGACCCAACACATTGCCAAACCACTCATGCTCAAGGAGCAGGGAAACTTCCCACAACTTAAACTGGAAGCAGCAGGCAGAGATTTGGTGCTCAGGAAAGGCATCTTTGCTCACAGACCTGTTAGTGGAAGGGGATGTCCTAGAAAGGCAGCGCACTTTCTAGGACCCTGCCAGCATCCGCAGGGCTTTGACATTGTGACATTGGCTTTGACAGGGCTTTGCAACAGAGAGTTTGGTGAACCTCCTGAAATAGAAGAACAACCTGAAAAGAACAGTGCTGCTCAGAAATGCAGAACTCACTCCCTGAGGGACCCAAGCGGTCAGCTTCGAGAGAAAACTCATGTTCCCCACCTCTCACTTTGTTACAACACTTTCTGACCTGATTCAGATAAGCTGCAATCCCCCTTGCAAATTAGAGGCAAGCTTTTTCCCCTTCTGCACAAAGGGGATATTTCTTTAAAACACGGGAAAGAAAGCCTTAGTTTCTCCTGTCCCTGAGTCCCCCCTCCAACCTGGCCCCAGCACAGTGGAGGGAGCCCCCTCCATCACACGATTCCTCAGTGCCTTCCCAGCTATCTGCCTGCTCTCAGCCCCATCCTTCCTGCCTCACTTTCCTTGTCTATATCACAAATGTCTGTGATTCATTCATACCACCCTCCCCCTCACATTTCTGCCCTTTCTCCCACCATGGGACTCTGCCCAATAGTCTCCCAATTTAGCTGACTGTCAGCATCTATTTCCATTGTGGAGTGTCTCAGCATCCAGAGACTACTTCTCCCTACAAATAGGAAGCGACCTCCCTGCAAGCCATCCTCCCCAGCTCCCCTTAAAATGCCCAACTGGAAAAAGCCCGGTGAGTGCGTGCTGTCACCGGCGAGCTGCTCTGTCACCAGCTGGTGATCTGCCTAATTAAAGCTGACAGCACCAAGGCTTAGCAGCTCAGTCTTCATTTCAGAGAAAAGTAAACTGATGTAGAAAAGCGAGAGGTGACTTGGTGAAAGGAAACCAGAACTGCGTTGAGAATCGATGATTTATGGCAGTCACCAACTCTTTCCACTAAAGCACCATCCAAAAATTCTTCTACAAAAATCGTGTCTCCATCATTTGTAATCTCACTTCAGAAGCACCCTTCTAAAAAGTACACATCTTTCAACCTGAAGTTTGCCTTGCATTATGCAGGCCTTACATTGCATGATCAAAACAGTCTGTTCTGGCCTTAGAAATCAGTTTGTATCTTTACATCTGCTACCATTGGTAACCACAAAAAGTTGATGGGAAACATCAGCTCCAACCCAGCCTTTGAATCTGGTTGTCTCTACCTACAAACAACAGACACAGTTCTCTTTCCAAATGTTATTATTCCCTTCTTCCTTCTGTTTCTTGGTAGTAGCTGGAAGGGAAGCATTGTGTGTCCCTCCCTGTAGGAGCCAAGTTACACACACTGTATTAAATCAGCCCTGACTGGAAATCAGAAAATGGAAAATTTGCATCCAGCCTCAAAAAACTAAACATTCCTCCAGAACGTCTCAAAGGAAAAGCTGCCATTGATCTTTCACTAAGCTTTGGAAATACCAAACATTTCCACCTCGGATTTATGATTTCAGAAAAGATCTTCCTGGTGCACAGGTGAGTGGAGGTAAGAGCAGGTTTCAGAGAACGGGACTTCGGTCAGCATTAGTGCTGCAGTCACAGCACTGCTGTGCCACCTCCAGCTGGGGACTGGGCTTGAAGGGTATCAGCCTTTACAAGTTAGCAGAAAAAATTAATGGAAAGTTCCCGAAAGTCTTAAGTTTACATCCTTCTCTGTTTTCTCAGAAGTCTTTGTGCAATCAGCATCCCACCTGTTCTGTAAGAACATGAAAAATGTCAGCCCTCCAGTTTCCAGTGTAGGTGCAGAGCGTGCACTGGCAAAACCCATAGCCATGGGGAGTAGGTCCATGGCCATGCATGGAAACTTTCACTGTAAAATAGGTTCCTGCACTGAGCAGGCTGTGGGTTATGATCTGCTCTATCTGCTCAAGCACCTGGAGGCAGGAGCAGAGCATTCCCTTCCCTACACCCTGTCCATGTGACATCCCTGCTGTAAAGAAGTCTGCAACACTATTCAGGGCCTCTTTGTATTACCACAAGCCATGTAGTAAACAAACAACTCCTTTCGATTAATTCATTTTAGGAATTTCTTTAAGCTGAAGCAAAAAAACTGTGTTCTGTTGCCCTTGGGATTCAGTCGATCTGGAATGAAATTTGGGTCCTAAATTGGTGAAAGCAAACAGCAAGCTTATGCTCTGCATTTAGCATCCTCGTTCATCCTTTCAGCCTTGTTAAATGTTTTGGAATCTGAAGCTCACCCAGCAGCCTATTTCAAACAAACACAAAGCCCTCCGGTGTCCTCACTACACCCCAGCTGTAAACCAAACCCAGCGCCTTTCAATTCCTGATCCATGAGCAAATCACTGGCACTGAGCACCCAATGGTGGCAGTGAGGGCTGAGCTCTGGGTAAGCCCTCCACGGCCACCAGCCCTCCTTGCTTCTTTCGCCCCTCTCTTCCAGTTGCATCCAGTTGTTTCTCTCACTGAATGCAAGCCAAAATCCACACATTTCACACGAAAAAATTCCCTGCGTCCCCCACCCAGGAAGATCATTTTGCACCAGAAATAGAGCACGCTATACTTGGGATGCAGCCCAGGCTTCTTAAAAATAGCTCGGCGCGTAGCTCGCGGTGCCACGCGCGGCTCTGCCAGCTGCCCGGACAGACGGACAGGGTGCCAGGGGCAGCTCCTGCCTGCACAAGGCCATAAATGACCATGGTGCTCTCCAGCAAACCAATTGGTGCCCGGCAGGGAGAGGCAGTGGGAAGTGTCATGTCCCAGCACCACGCCTGCCTCCTTCCTACCCCCCCATCCGCGTTCCTGCCACTCCTGGAAGGCATCAACACCCGCTAGCAGCCGCCGAGCCCAAATGGAGAGCCCTGACGTCAGCCAGCCCCGGCGCTGGGAGGGGAAGCTGTGAACAGGGGAACAAAAGGCACTCATAAAAGACAAATCTCCTTTGGGGCTTGTGGGCAAGAAAAGAGGTGCGAGGGAAGGTGCCGAGATCTGGGGTGCGCTCAGTGCTGTCTGCTGGCAGACATCCTGGAGGGAGGGAGCTCCCCAAAGGGACACAGAAGAGCAAAAGCCTGGGACCAACAGGGCTTTTTTTTCCTCCTTGCAAACGGTTTTGTTCCTTCTGTCCCTCCCAGTCAGTACGAAAGGGTGGGAGCTATTGTTCGGGGCTGTGCAATCTGCTGCCCAGCTGGCTCCTTGCGAGGCTCCAGCAAGAGGTCCCACGGCTCCCAGCCCTCGGCTGACGCAGCAGCAGCCAGCCATGCTCCCGTGCCTGGCCCCCAGCACCCCACTCCACCTGCACAGAGCTGCAGCTTGTTGGGCAGCTGGGCTTCTTGTACTCGGCTGCCAGCAACGCCTAAAGGTCTTTTCAGAGGTTATCTGGCATCCTCTGAGTGCTCCACCTGGAGCAGGCAGTGGTCCAGAAGCAGCAGTCACATAGACATGGCTGCATGACCCCACGTAGGCTGAGAAAAAGCCAGGTTGGCCCCTTGCTCTGTGAGCACCAGCTGAAAGCTCTGATCTCTTGCAACACCAAAGCGGAGCCTGGCGGCGCACAGGGAAATTCCGTCTGTGCTCAGACACAGCCTGAGCTCACAACTGCTGCTGTCACAGCCGACACGCGTGTGGGACTGCTGACTTCTTGCTTTGCCAGCAAGCAAGCAGAAAACATCCTCTAACGAAACATTTAAACCAGTACTCACCCAATAAGAAAAGTGACCCGCCAGACACAGTCACTCAGTTCATGCCACTTGTTTATAGTGGCAGCATCCCCATTGCATGGGCAGTGGAAGTAAAGCTGGGCCCTTCAAACCATGAGCAGCAGCAAAGCTCTCACCTCACTGTTGGGTACTCTGCGTGTATAGATTGCATACAGGATTGAAAACAATCCATATGATAAACAGCACGTGCAATTTCTAAAACATTCATCATCCAAGAGCCCCTGAAACATGCCTGCAATCATCAAGGTTTCACTGCAGAAAGCAATAAAGAAGTCACTACTCCACCTGCAAGTTGATCTTACTGGTTAATGAACATCTGCAGTTTATATCCTCCATCAATTAGAAAAACCTGCCCTCAGAACCACACAGAGCTTGGCTGCATTGCCAATTAACAAAACCATAACAAGATTTAAACGAACAAGATACTGATGTGGAAACAAATTTACCACAGGTGTTGTTTCACCAAGAGTTTAAGGAAGACACTGAAAAGAAATTACCTCTTTCCAGAATACCAGCGACCTGAAAAAGCTATTTTTAGATGTGTCCACAATCACTGGTGGAAGAAAAAAACAGGCTTTCAAACAAAAGTAATTAATATCAGAAGTTAGAGGCCTAAATCACACTGTAGTTGATTTTTTTTTTTTTTAGTACAAGTGGGACTTACATTTGGCTCTAGCAAAGACCTTTTTTTTAATTTTTCTTTTTAAGTGTTACATAGTGAGTACTCATAGACAAGTGGTTACCAAGTTAGACAGTGACTACATCATATCAGAGCCCTCTGGGACTTTATTTTTAAGTACGTCCTACGGTTTGGGAACCAAGAGGTACTGAAATGAGAGAGACTGGTGTCATACCCAGCCCATTTTTGAGAAATGAAGCAATTTCTGTGGCACTTGGGATAGCCCCTACAAGGATTTTGGAATGACCCACAGACCTCACTCATCGACCCTGAGCACAGAGCAAGCCCTAGGTAAGGGAAAGGCAGCGGGGATGCTGACATCTGTAGTGAGTAGCTGTGCTTCACCCCCATTTCCACACACTGAGCGTGTTCATGAGCATCCCCTCCTCTGGCGCTCTCCGCTGAATGCCCTCAGCCCTCCAGACTCCAGCATTGCCCAGAGGACAGGGCCACCCCCAGCAGGGTGACAGCAGTGGGAGCTGGAAGTCACCTGCGGGCTGTGCCGGGTGCCTCATCGCACCCACTCATCTGCCTCCCCGCAGCGCCGGGAGGGGAAGCCCAGAGCGAGTCATTTCTGCATCTCGCAGGAAACGCACGCAAACGCGGGACCTTGAGCGCACCAAGCAGGAAAGCCCCGGCTCGGCGGTGTCCTGGGGCTGGGCCGTGTCCCATGGGCTCCATCCTGGCCATGCCATGGGTGTCCATGAGGCTGAGGGCACGCACAGCCCTGCAGGAGGGATGCTCAGCCCCAGAGCAGCTGGAAATCCTGGGAATGGAAACAACGTGGGGAAATAAAGATCAGCTGGAGAACATGGGGTGTGCCACACCTCGTAAGGACAAAGAGCAGACCTGCCTTTCCCTGGCTTTGGACGTTGGTTCTAAGGTGAGGGAGGCAGTCTGAGTTCATGTCGGATATTAGGAAAAACTTCTCCAAAGGAGTGGTCAGGCATTGGAATGGGCTGCCCAGGGAGTCACTGTCCCTGGAGGTGTTCAAGAACCGTGGAGATGTGGTACTAAGGGACGTGGTTTAGTGGGCAATATTGGTGGTAGGTGGACGGTTGGACTGGCTGACCTTAGAGGTTGTTTCCAACCTTGATGATTCTCTGTGCAGGACCCTGGCGCTGCCCTCCTGGCAACCACACTCCCAACACAGGGAATAGCTCCCAAAACAGGAATCCTTTACCCAGCCCCGTGGCAGTGACTGTGCTGCTTCCTCCTGGGCACCAGGGCTGTCCCACAGGTGCTGCCCTCAGCATCACAAGGCCACAGCCTGAGCAAGAACAGGACACGGAGCTGTGCCAGGTACCCCCAGAGCTCCCTGGCCAGATGACATCCTCACAGTGGTGCCGAGCAGCTCAGCAGAGCACCAGGCCCTGCTCCCCCCCAGGCTCTCTCCCCCCAGGCACACCTCCCCTCCTTCAGCACCTTGGTCCCACTCAGCCCTGCTGGGTGCTACCCGTGCCCACCTGGCCTTGGCTGTGCTCTGCACAGAGCAAAGGGCACGGAGAGGGGAGGCCACACGTGGCAGCACAAAGCTGGGATAATTTGTTCCTTCAGCCTGAGTGAGCTTTCGCTTGGGTTTAACTGTTTCCCTGACCTCTCTCCAGCCTTGGATTGGAGCAGATTTGGGGAAGCCAGGATTGCACTGAAAAGCAATTTCCAAATGACTCGCAGTGCCCTTTCTGCTGCCCTGGAGATAGACAGTGAAAAAAACCAGGTGCTAACTGGGCCAACCAGATCTGCCTGTGTGGATCGGGATGTCATGTTCTTTTTCAACCTGAACGCACAACGCAGCCTTGTGCCCCGCTCCCTGCTGCCGGGGTGACTCACGCAGGACAGTCCCTGAGCTCCAGCGCACCCCGCGCCTCTCGCAGCGCTGATTGCAAAAGAAAGGCAAAAGCTCTGAGAGAGGGGATTACCCCTCCAGCTAATCTGGAGCTCTGTGTCTGTTTGTCATGCGATAAGCGGGCACGCCGCGTCCCCCACCACTGCCTTTTGCTGGGGCTGTTACGTGCTGCATCCCCACAGAGCCCTGTGCTGCCCCTGGGTCATGGGGACCATCCATGGGTGATGGGAGATGGCGTGCGTGCTGCCAGCCCTGCTCTACGTCCTGCACTGACACAGGGGGCTGCTTGCACCCCATCCTGCTGCCCCAGTGCCCATGGGCTGCTGTTTGCCTTCAGGGAGGGTGAGCAGCTCCGAGCCTGGGAGGAACAAAGCCCGGAGCCAGTTTCTGCAAACACACAGCGTGCCTTTTTATCACTTTGTGACAAATTGGTTTGTCAGCAGCAGGAAGTGATGTTAGTGCCGTCCTCAGCAAAGGGAAACTCCTCGTGGTTTCCATGGGGACATAAGCAACTGTATAATTACAGGTTTATGTAAGCTGAATCCCTACGCACGCTGCCGGGCGCCCGCTCTCTGGGGGTCTGGGGCCGGACGGGAGGGCAGGAGCTGGGCTGAGCCCTGCTGGCACATATGGGAGCCAGGGAGATGGGAGTCCAGGGCTGTGACAGCCAAGCAGGGTGAATACAAGAGGGGTGAAGATGGAAAATGCTTCCCCAGCACATTCACAGGGAGCGAGCTCAGCTCAGCCACATCCATCCATCTCCCCCAGCACCGTGGCACTGCTGCAGCATTCGATGTTCCCATCCCTCCTGCTTCCGACTGCCATTCTCTCCCCTTATCCTTCACTGTCCTGGGAGCAGCCCGGGCTCTGGGCACAGTCCTGCCTGCAGGCACTCTGCAGGAGCCCAGGGGCCCTGCAGGACTCAGGTGGCAGTGGGAGGTCGCAGCGAGGTGGCTGTGCCCCCGGGCTGGCACGGGGCCGTGCTTTGTGCTGCCGCAGCCCTGCACCCATCAGGTGCCCGCTTAGGCTGTAAGCTGAGCAGCTGCCAGGTAATGAGTTTTATTGTTCCAAGAAACACATAAACAAGCTCCCCCCGCTGACGGGGAGCGGATTTCTGTTTGAACTGTGATTAACAGGCAGGATTTTTTTTTTTTTTTATCAGTTGCACAGCCAGGGCTGCCAAGGTTGTATTTTTCCACTGAACAAGTTCTGCTTTGCTTTGAAGGTGAAAGTTTGTTCCACAGGTGTAAAAAGGCTCTTGGTGTCAGAAACAGCCCCGTGCGTCCTACAGGGAACGCAGCAGCGGGCACAGTCCCACGGAGCAGCACAGGGAGGAAAGAAAGGGGCTTTCAGGCTTTGCAGGATGGGAGAGACTTCTGAGGACAATGCACTTAGAGGCTCTTCACACTGTAGAAAATGACTTTCTGAACTTCAGCCCCCGGAGCTGTGCTCGCTCCCCCCATGGCTGCTCCATGCTGGATCCCTCGGGGTCAGGCTGCAGCACGCTGCTGACGCAGAGCTGCACACGCAGCCTTCAAGGGCACCTTCTCCCCGGAGAAGGCTCTGGGATTTAGCACCATCAGTGCTGCAGGTACCGTGCAGGGCTTCAGCAGGAGCTGCGGTGCTCAGCCTGACTTCAGTGACGTGGTCGGACTGCAGCTGCTTTGTGCTTAACCTTCGTCTAGGAGCTGGGGCTTTGGATTGTAGCTGTTAAGCTGCCTCGGTTTTACACGAAGAATCACAGCCTGCTGTTACCTGCCTCAGCAAATCCATTTTGGTGGGACAAACACAGCACCTGACTCCTTGGATTTCAGAGGCACAAGGACTGGTGGCTTCCTTCTGGAGCAGATGCAGAGCCTGAGCATCCCAAGCCCCAGTGCTCTCCCCACACCCGGGGAGCTGGCACCACCATGGCCAACCTGCCTAAGAAAGCCTCTGGCTGCATCAGCTGCCCCTGGTAAGGACACATCAGCAGCACTGCTCCCCCTACACATCCCCTAGAAATGTCACACCCCATGCCCAGCAGCAGCCCCACACCCTTTGCTGTCACCCCACAGCTCCTGCCCACAGGCTGCAGCACTGCCCTGCTGGGGCTCACCTGGCTGCTGTGACACTGGAGAGAACTTTGCAGTGCCTCCACTTAAACGCTGGACAGAAGTCACTCCAGTGGGAAACCACAGCACAAGAGAATTCATTCCAGGCTAGGTGAGAAATCAGGTGACTGCTGGTTACCTGATCTGTTGTTGGGCCCTGGTTTATTTACAGATAGTACAGTAAGCCAAATATTTCACTGTGGGCATCAGAGGGAGTTGGAGTTGCAAAAAGGAATTAAGGAGGCAAGACAAAAAAAGAAAACACCTTGGCACAGACTCACAACACTGGAGATCAGTTAGCAACAGGTTAATTTTTAGACTTAACCTTTGAAGCATTCCAAGTAAACAAGCAATAAGGAAGCTTCTTCCTTCCTGGGATAGGACTATTTTAAATCCACTGTAGTCTGACCCAGGCCCCAGCTGGGTCCAACTCTTACAGCTCCGTGGCCATCACCACGGCTGAAACCACCCTGCAGCTGAGAATCTGGCCTTGGCTGCTTGCCACAGCCTGTCAGCATGTGGGGGACAAAGAGCTGAGGTTGGGAAGAACCAGAAGTTTCTAGTCAAGTACCATGCTTCAAACCCCTTTTTCTATCTAGTTCAGTCCAGACCCTCTCAACTGCACTGCCTGAGGCCAAACTCCATCAGAAATTCATTCTTCTTTTGCTTGTTGTCCAGGAGCTTCTGAGTAAGTTCTGGGATAGCAAAAGGCACAAAGTTCTAAACAAGGTATCCAGCTTTCAATAGAAATACCATAATTTATTCTGTTTGTATAAAAAGTCATAATCATGTAACAAAACTATGTCTTCATAAGAAGAAATATATTATTTCACATCATAAATAAATCAAACATACAACCCTTGGCAACTCAAAAAAGCACTCGCCTGGTGCTTTCATGTCAGTGCTTGGGAAACAAGGGGAGCTGACAGATATACACACAGGGTTACAGTACCAAAAAATACTGAGGTATTTGGTTTCTCTAGAAATGAAACTGTAGGTTCATGAAGGCAAAACAACACACTAACGTAAAAATAAATAAATAGAACTGCCATGGAAGGGGACAGCAGTGTTGCTTAGAGTGTCCAGGAATGGGAATACTGTGAGCACACTACGAGAAGTGCAGCAGGCTTCAGACAAACAGAAGACAAAGGGAACAGCTCAGGAAGAGACAGCGTCCTCTAGGCTCTGTGTGCATCCAGACATCGGCTTCATGGGTCAGAGCCTGCAGCACTTGGACCTCTGGCATCGGTGAGCTCCTCTGTGTACAACAGTGTTCTGGGACACATGGATGGATCCCCACAAGACAAGAGGCTGATGACACCATCCCCATAGTTATTGCACTTCTTAGTAATTCTGAGTTCTGCCCACGTTTTCACCTGCCTTTCAGCAGCTCGGGGAGGTGGTGATGGGGCTCTGAAGGTAGCTTAAAGCACTGGAGGAGGTGTGAACAGGGATGGAGACCGGGAAGTTGAAGACTGTGGTGGTGGATGCTCCTCTGTCCAACACTGACAGAGCAGGGCTCCCCGCTTCTGCCGAGCAGTTGGGGGCAAGGACCTGCGACTCAAACTGCAGCAGCTGCCCCATGAAGCTGAAGTTTGGGGAGATGATGCTTCTTCTCTGCTTCACAAACTCAAAGGCTTCATCCAGCTTGACTCTGTTGGTCCTCATGAGATAAGCGAGGCAGATGGTCGCTGAGCGGGAGATGCCAGCCTGGCAGTGCACAAACACCCTTCCTCCATCGTTTTTAACAGAGTCTGGAAGGATTAAAGCACACCATTAACAACCAAGTCCCACTGCTTCCAGAGGTGGGAAAGCACAGGCTGCTGTTCTGCACTGCTTTGTTCCAGCCCTTCCTCAGCCCCATAGGTGAGCCCAGTGCTTTGGAGACAAAGAGCCTTTGTCTCTAGGGAGGCAGCAGCCTCACTGCGTGCATCCTGGGCTCCAATTCCAAATCACACTAAGAGCTCCTCCAGGTCACTTTAGCAAGATGACTTTAATACTGATCCACTTAAATTCACTGCTCTTTTCTAGGAGACCAACTCCTTTCGATTCAAGATTTCTAACAGTTTTGTAAAGCTAAGGTTATCCCTCTCTCCACCGAGAGAAATTAATGGTAACACCCCCAGCGCATCTCCCCTGCGACAAAGGACCCCCAGTCTCCAACCCTGACTGCACTGGGGAGAACAATGCCTCCAAGTCACTCCCCAGGGACATTACCCGAGACAAAAGGACAGCAGGGAGAGCCCATTTACCTATGAAATCGATCGCCTCGTTGAACCAGGAGCTGATATCCGCTTTGTGGTTGTCCTCCACCGGGATGCTCTTGTACTGGTAGTGCCCCTCGAAGTGGTTGGGGCAGTTGGCAGACACGTTGATGAGCGCCGTGATGCCCAGCGCATCCAGCATGTCCTTTCGAGACGCGTGGTACGCGCTGCCCAGGTAGAGGAAGGGCAAGATTTCCACAGGACCCCCCTGGAACAAGATGAACAGACCCCGGTTAACCACACTGGGTGATTTCCAGCGGGCTCCCTCCCGGCCCATCGCCCCGGGGCAGCTCAGCCCGGCACTCACCTGGTCGTACAGCGGGGTGCCGCAGGAGCTGCAGCCCGAGTCCGCGCTGCCGGGCGCGCTGCTGGCGCTCAGGGGGAGGCTGAGGCCGGCGGGGGCGGCGGCTTTGGTGCACAGCTCGGAACAGGCGGCCGAGAACGCTTCGTAACCTCCTGCGGGGCAGAGGGGAGAGAGGCGCGGGGTGAGCGCGGCGCGTCCGGGACCGGGCGGAGCGGGGTGAGGGGAAAGGACGGCTCCGTCCCGCGGCCCCGGGGCCGCGCACTCACCTTTGAGGAAGCAGATGCGGGCGCCGCGGGCCTCCCTGCACAGCGTGCCGAGGGCCAGCAGCAGCGTGCTGTCCCGCTTGGGCAGCTCCAGGTCGGCGCTGCGCTCGTCCAGCAGCACCACGGTGTGCACCAGCCCCTGGCGCAGCCGCGAGCGCAGCTCCTCGTTGGGGACGACGTGCTCCAGGGCCAGCGCGCCCTTAGCGCGGCGGCGGACGATGGTGCTGAGGCGCACGTTGCAGGAGCCGCGGATGTGCGCCGCGTTGAAGGAGAAGAAGGAGCGGCAGTCGAGGACGAGGCACTGCCCGGCGCGCTCCTGCAGCAGCCCCCGCAGCGCCTCACACTCCAGCGCGCACACCCGCAGGTTCACCATGGCCGTGCCGCTCGGCTCCGTTGTGCTCAGCCCGGGGGGAAGCAAGGTGCTGTGGGTCGCGGGGCTCAGGAGCGGCTGCGCACGGCTCGGCACCGCGCCGCACGCCCGCGCCCGCCTTATATCGGAGCGCGCCGCTCCGCCGCCGTTTTCTCAATGGGGCGGTGTCACGTGGTCCTGGGGGCAGACGTCACCTTGGCGGCGCGCCAGGCAGGGCGCGCCCAGCCCGGCCGGCATGACGTCATCTGCCGCGGGGCGCCGGAGCGCGCCGGCGCGAACAGGAGGCGCTGGGACAGCTGTGCGTACACACGCACACACACACACACACACACACACACACACACACACACACACACACACAGGCTTGCACGTTACATGCACACACACACACACACGCACACACAAACACCTCTGCACATACACACACATAAACACATCTAGGTAACACCTTTGCCTACAGACATGCACATACATACACACACCATACTCATATACTTACACAACTATATAAACATATACATATACATGTGCACACACATGAATGTGTACAAGCAGCAGCACAAAGGGGCACGGGCATGGGCATGCTGGTTCTCCTAAAGCACAGGCACAAAGAGAGGCATACACAGATGTGTGTTGGTGTTCATGCATACACATGTATACATGTACAGACATCTACACATCAACATATGCACATGTATACCTATATTTGTGTACAAATTAATAATGTAAATGTATTTCAGAGCTGTTGTCATCATGTTTCTTGTGTAAGGAAAATACTGCAGTGGAGCTGCGGAGGTTCATTTTCCACACAGCAAACTCCCCCGCCAGCCAGGGCGACCCAGTAACCGGCAGTGAAGCAGTTGGAGCTCTGTCTTTCCCCCCTGGTAGCGTACCAGCACTTCCCAAAAGTTCTCTTTTCCCCGTGGGCGACCAGCTGCCACCAAACACTCGGCTGTTTCTTGCTCACAGCTTCCCGTCAGCGCCGCGCTCACTTCCCCTGCCTCCCCGCCACTTCTGCCTGGCCCCCGCCTGCCCCCAGCGCCATCCCCGGCTTCGACCCATTTCCCACAGCGCCTTCTCAGCAATTCCTCTTCCCCTGCACCACCCACATCGCTCCTTCCCCGCACCATTCAGCATCTCCCTGCTCAGCTCTCATCACTCCCCTTTGTCAGCTGCTCCTTTCAGAGGACCCCACCGTCACCCTCCTGTCCCACCAGCACGGTGCCTTCCCCAGCCCCCAGCCCCGCAGCCTCGTGGCCTGCCAGCTCTCAGCCTTCTCAAAATTTCCAGTTGCTTCTCCACCGGTTTCTACCACTCTTCAGCCACCTCTGACCTAACCCCAGCCCAGCTCCTGATCGGATCGAGTGCTCCAGGGCTTTCCAGGCTCCTGGGGCTGCTGGGAGGAGGGACACAGGGAAGGACACGGATGACCGAGCACCAGCTCCGGACACCCACGTACTGCAGAGATGGCTCTGCTCTGCTCTGCTCTGCTGAGCGACGTTGGGGTGTTATTTGCCAGAACTGCAGTCTCAAAGCAAATGTTTTTTCAACACATTCTTCAAAAATAAACACTGGATTGCACTTTTCGTTCTATTTATTTATTATTGTTCTTTTAACAGTGGGTCGGGAACAGATTGTGGGAGAAACATTCATAAGCTCCAGTGCTGGGAAATGGCTTTGCTTGGCCACATGGTCACCCGCTCTGTCCCTGGGACACTGCAGCGGTCTGCAGTGCACTGCTGGGTGGGAGTGGTGGGACCCCGGCAGGCGGATGGTGACACACATCCCTCCATGCCGCAGGGACAGGGGACAACCTGCCTGTCCCCCTGTGATGTGCTCCGAGCCATCCCCTTGCAAGATGTGGTATCGCTGTGACAGCCCCGTGCCATGCCCAACTCTGGTGACCTCCAACACCCATCCCGGAGCTCTCCAGCAGAAGGAATTCCCACTGATCGGCTCCTTGCCAGCTCTTTGCAGCAGAACATGGTACAGCAGATGGCCACAAGACGGACCTTTATTCATCATCTCCTGCACAAAATTTCCTCTTTTGACACGGGTCTCAGGCCGTGACCTGTCTGTGAGCTCGCACCAGACCCACGTCACCGTGCCCCGGTGCTGTGACGCAGGTGGGATGCTGGGTGTCACCCGCGGGAGCGCGGGGCAGCAGGGACAGCTCAGCTGTGGGTCGGGAGCTGGCAGCATCCTTCTGCCAGGTGACTCTGCCAGGATGCTGAGCTCCTCCCGCAGACCCAAAGCTTTGTGTCCTAGGGCTGGAAGAGGGCATGCCATGCCTTAATGGAAGGTGGTGTTTTTAATGGTGCTGTGCCACCAGTGCTACTGCAAACAGCCATGGCTCATAGGTGCAGCTGTCCCTATGCTGCTGA
The DNA here is from genome assembly GCA_013396635.1 of Penelope pileata. Classification (NCBI taxonomy): domain Eukaryota; kingdom Metazoa; phylum Chordata; class Aves; order Galliformes; family Cracidae; genus Penelope; species Penelope pileata. The sequence goes on from WBMW01004170.1 coordinate 649,966, forward strand.
CCTTGCTATCTCTTGTTGTCCCAAGCTCTTCTCAGTATCCTGTCTAGAAAGGTAAAAGACCAAGACTTTTTTTCCATTTGGCAACCTCAGTTTTTCCCAAGGTCAAAGAAAATGCCATATCTGACACCTGCACAGCAACGGTGCAGAGGGAATCTGCCTCCACCGGAGTGCACAGCAGTGATCGACGCTCTTCGATGGATTATTTAATGATTGCACTTCTGAATCTGCTCTTGTTTACACCCTGTGCTAATCAGGAAGAAAAAAATTAATCACATGTGGCAGTGTGTACTTGATCACTTATAATCCTGGACTAGCTATTTCCTTGCTTTACTCTATTTTTGTTTTCTTTTCTTAAATAAACCTGCCATAAGAATGAAAGGAAAATACAAACCAGGACTGAAGTGACTTTTAGGAGCTCTGCCTGACCTGAATGACTTTCTTAAGGGTTCGATTTCCTGTCTTAACAAAAGCCAGGAAACACAGAATTAACCCCTTCCTCCAAAACAATCTGTTTGCTCTCTGCAACAATGCCATTGTGAGGGTAAGAATAGAAGCAGCAGCACGAGGCGGTGCTGGGGGTGTGAGCGGTGCTTTTCTCTCAGCCCCGCACCCACAGCTGCTGTTACTCTGGGCCCCCGCTGTTCCCTGGGCTCCGGCAGTTCCTGTGTTGCTCTGCCAAAATATTTACAAGTCCGTAACGACACGAGAGCCCCACGAGTGTGATCCTTTGCTCATGGGATGATGGCCTTCTTGGGAAAACCACTCAATGACAATTTCATAGCACTGCAGCTGAGCGCATCGTCATCATCTCAGCAGGACCGGGGCCTCGCTGGCTCTGTTCAGAGGCTGTGGGTCTCCCAGTGCAGCCCCACTGGTGTTTGTATGTGAGGGTACCCAGGGCTGCCCACAGCCTCTGCACTGAGCGACAGCGGAGCCGATTTGTTAGCGACTTGGTGACAAGCATAGATAACTCCAGCCTGGAACTGGCCCATTGCACAAGGGGTTGCCCGGTGAAACCGGCTGCTCAGGCTTTTCAACCAGTCCTCTGTGGCCAAAATCAGCCCCGAACCGTTCCAGCAAACCCACGGTTACGGCACTGCTGGAGGCAACCCGAGCCTGCGCCTCGCTGCTCGCTGTGCTCTGCCTTGGTAACGATGCAGAGCATCGAGCCCCGGCACTTGAGACACAGCACAAAAATGCATGTGGGAACATTTGGAGAGCGTGCTGGATGCATTTCTTCTGCATGTGTAACATTTTCTCCGAATTCAGTTTCACAACCCAGCATTTCCTTTTGTAAATATTTGGACAGATTTTACAGAGGCTCAGATTCATAAGAAACAGAAGGAAAAAAGAGAGGAAAGATAGGGCGAGAGGGACAGAAAGAACAGAAAGCAAGGAGGAGACAAAGAGAAGGAAGCGGCGATGGCAGGTCACAACAAACTGTATATGAGCAGTATAGAATTACCGATGAGTCACCCCACAATGAAAGCAGTATTTTTAATGCATTTAAATCCTGAAATAGAACCCTTTTCCCAGGGTTTGTTGAGCTCAGAGTGCCTCAGGTTCTGCATGCTGAGTATTGGGCTGGATATTTTCACCGAGGAGAAGTCCTGGGAATAGATGTACAACTGAGGAACGAGAAAATATGGCACCACTTGGCCTGAAACCCAAAGCATCTGAGAATCTGTGTCCAATGGTCCCCAACTGCCTGGGGAAGAAATGCGAGGCAGGAGCTCTGCTTTCCCTTCTCCCAGTGACTCACCGGAGCACCGTGGGCAAGTTGCTTAGTGCTGCGTTTTAACATGATTACAGGCATTAGGCAGCCAGTCTGGGATACCGGGGATTTGATATTCAAAGTCATTAAAGACCTGCCTCCAAAGGAAAATCTCTGGGAATTAGTGGCGCTGATACAGTTCTCAGCACCAGGACCAACTTAGTAGGGCAAACAGTTTAAGCAATTTAATCTTACATTTAATTGCCTCTATTAATCTGCTATGAATCATGGCACGCAGAAGGGTATTTATTCAATAAAATCGCTGTATTTGTGAGGTTCTCATATTTCTAGATGAAAGGTGTTCGATATGTAATGAAATACACTTATGGGAAATTATTCTTCCCACTGCCCAAGCGCGTGTTTTCTCAACAGCATTGTCTGATGGCTTGTACCGCGAGGCAGGGCTTCGGGGGAGGAGGCGGATTTGAATAGAAAACAAGTGACTTGCCCTGCTCCGAGAGGAGGGAGAGGCGTGCTCTGCTCTCCGAGCCGAGAGCCGCGGGTGGATGCTGGTCATGTGACGGCAGTGTGTTGTGGGCACAGTGACTATGTATGAGCTTCCAATTCCCAGAACCATCAGCTCTCATAAAGATTGCGATAAGAGGCCCTGCGAATCGCAGGTTGTTCTTCTGGTCTTATCTACAGCATCTTTATGGGGAGATGAGAGCTTCATAAGCACACATAGCACGCAGCAACCAGCAGAAAGGCGGAGGGGATTGCTGGGTGGTGCCCATTAGGACAGGGATACAGCCGGAGCCTGGCATCTTGCTGTCCTGGAGGCAGCGCAAAGCTGCTCCCCATCAGCCACAGCTGCCCTCTTCCCACCTTGCTGCAAAGCCAGCACGACCGGCTGCCGTGGGTCTGCATGCAGACCCCACATGGGAACAGCTTCGTGCTCAGCATCCCCACACACAGGAATCCCAACACAGGAATGGGTGGATGGAGGCAGCTTGGAGGAACTCAGGACCGTCAGGGCTAAGCTGTAGGTTTAGCTGTAGGCTCACAGTGTGCTCACAGCACAGACCTGCACCATTTTCCTCCCACCAGCCCCATCTTTGCCTCACTCTCTTCCAACCTTAATGATTCTGTGATAGAATGGGCATGGTGGGGATGGGTGGGTGGTTGGACTTGATGATCTTGGAGATCTTTTCCAAACTTAATGACTCTATGATTCTATGAGAGAGAATAGGTTGGTGGTTGGAGTTCGGGAGGTTGGACATCTTGGAGGTCTTCTGCAACCTTAATAATTGTATGATTGAGTGGGGATGGTAGGGATGGGTTGACGGTTGGACTCAACGATCTTGGAGGTCTTTTCCAACCTCAATGATTCTATGACTCTGTGACTAATGGCGTTGAAAGGGGTTTGTTGAGAGGACAGAAGGGATGGATAGAACAGCAAAGGTACCCAGCAGGAAGGTAGAACTGTATGGGATGAGGATTCTGTTATCAAAACCCACAGTTCCCATGTTCTTGGACTGTGGAGTAACCCTACGTGGAGACTGAAGAGTACACTTTGTAAAAGGATGTTAAAAAATACAGAAACATATGAAGGAAACGGAGCACGAAGAAATGGGAGTGTACATTGCATTACACACGCTTCATCTCAGTCTCTCAGCATTCATCTAATTTTTTTTTTTTTTGCTTTCTTAGAATGAGCTTCCAAGGTGTTTATAGCCAATCTTTGTGTTTAATTTGTAACTGTTAAAAAATATCCCCGTATCAGTAAATACAGAACTGCTTATTCATTTTCTGCTGTGCAGTTTATTAAAATGTTTGCAATATGACATGATTCTCTCATGTGATAGAGTGAGGTGATGTTTGTGTGTAATAGCAGTTAGTGAAAACACAGTATTAGTCATAGGAGAGAATAACACTTGACTGTTTTGAATATGAAAACCTTTAGGCTGTGGAAAAAGCCAAGCTTTGGCCCACTGTGATGTTTTCAGAAGTATGTGAGAACCTATGGGGCAGAGTGAGTCACGGAGCAGCGTACCCTGAGCGTCCCTTTGAGTGGGACAGGCTGCGAGGCACACAGTGACCCATGTCCTTGTCCATGCCTTGTCACGGCCACCTGCCCACACTGCTTATGCCCCATTTGGCTCATCGAACTCCATGTGTTATCAGAACCCCACACTCACTGCATTGCCTTGCTGCCAACCCCCTCCCCTCAGGTGAGCTCAGCTCTCTGCGAAGCACTGGACAAAATGTTTCTTGGCGGGGATGGATGAGGAGTGAAGTCATCGGCAGAGCCGAGATGGATTTGCCCAAAGATGGGGAGGTGCTGCGGGGGGGCTGTGGCTCTTGGAGCCCACATGTGGGACTCCACTGGGACAGAGGCCCGGCCAAGGGGACTCACACGAACACACTTCTTAGAGAGCAGCTTCAGCAGCTGCCACAGTGTAAAGCAAAAAACAAATAAGTAGGGAAGCCCCTGGGTTATAAAGCTGCTTTGTGAGCCTGCGCTGAGATGCGTGTTATTGCCGTGTCCCAAAGTGGGGCTGAAAATTCAGGTGTTTTCCAGAGCCCTGCCATAAAGATTTCCTTGTGCACGCTGGCTGAGTGCAGCCAGCCCTCTCTGGGAACCAGAGAAATCCATACGCCTCGGGTCGGGCTAAGCCAGCCTCACCATCACTGGGCTTCATGGGAAACAGACGAGGGATGAAAAACTGAATAAAATAAGGGACTTGTTTTACACACGCAAAAATGAGGCCGCTGTACTGGAGTTGTATCTGGACACAACCCCTCACTTGAACATGCAGAATTTTGAAAACACACACAATGTGGGCCAGGGGATGAATTTCACAGTTTGGGCTCTGATGAATTTAATAGTTCAAAGTATTTTCCTGCTGTTTTTGCTCTCTGTTCAGCCGGGTTCGGTTCACACACCAGCGGGATGGGTCACATCGATCAGCAATCGCTTTGCTTTCCTCCACAACCATTTTTTTCGAAAAAGAAAAAGGGGAACAAGAAGTGAAAATAGCTAGAGGAATCCGGCTCATTCTCAGATGGCAAATACAAGAGGAGCATGAATCATCTTCTTATAGAAATGACGAGAAAGGATGGAAAAGGTAGCGGTTTGGGAGAAGAAAGTTATGTTCAACACGGCTGATTCAGCTCGCTGGACTGAAAATGAATCATCAGAATATTTAAATCATATTACCAGTATTAACACACACAAAACCCCCAAGCTCAGGAACCCTTTGTTATGAAACAAAGTCGATAACGGGGAATGAAACAGGGGCGGCTTCCTACCAGCCCCACAGTCGGGTCCGAGGAGAAGTGGGAAGGTCGCTGCCATCGCAGCCGTGGTGGCCACTGCGGAGCCTCACAGCCCCCAGGCTCTTCCTCAGCCTTTGCACTTTGGTAGTGACAAAGTTTTTTGAAATGAATGAGATTTCTTGCAGACTTCTGGCAGAGATGACAGCCAGATTATGACGGTTTAAAACCCCATTATTTTCCGTCCACTCCTCTGGCCCAGCTTAGCTCAGCTGGGACAGAAAAGTGGCCCTGGCGTGGGGATGCTCTCAGCTGCAGAGGACAGGCCGTCACCTCCAGGACATGGCAAGCCCCAGGATGCTTTTACACGAGTCGCAAAGGTTTTGTAGGAAGTGTCTGGTTGCTATAAAGTACATCTGTGTATTCCATAACAGTTTGTCATATTAAAAACTCCCAGTACAAAAATAAATGAATCTGTTCAACAGCTGGAATCCTCAGAGGGATCAAAACGAGGTAGAAATCCATTTCCAAATATTATTTGTGTGTTTTCTTGTCTAAATCTTCCTTCTCGAGTCTCCAATTTAGCCTTCAAGCATTAACAGTAAGGAACTAAAGCTTTCAATCTCAGCTAGCAAGCAAGAATCACAACAAAGATTAGCCAAAATTCTGACAAGCTATTTTTACCAAAAACTGTTTTAATAAAAGAACGTATATTACTGAAGTAAACGTGGACAGGAAAGGCAGAAAGTGAGAGTGACGGGCTGAGAGACAAACACTGCTCTGCAGAGAAGCCTTTGAAACATCTGGAATGTTGCAGAGAGATGTTATTTACCAGGGACGTCAGCCAGTCCCAGCGCAGATGGTTCCCATTAGTGTAAGATCAAGAGACCAGCAAGGCTAAAAATATGTGTTTGCTTTTTTAGAAACTGGTATTCGTTTTCTGCGCTTTAAAAATAATAATCAGGGTTACACAACTTCTGCAACTCAGAAATATTTTCTTGGAATATTGTTTGGCACAGTGGCTGGGCTCAGGCCTGGTGCCATTTCTATTACTCACAGCCTTTCTCCCTGAGGACTTCATGATCTGTCTTTTACTTAGAAATAGGAGGATGGCACATTGAGCTGAAGCGATGACTTTTGGTTAGAACGTGTCATTGACAAAATACCTGAATTTCACGGAGGCTGGGCTCCTGCCTGGTGTTAGCTCCCCAGGAGCCCATCCGAGCACCACACAAAGCCATCAGGGGACAATGGGGACCATGGGGCCACGTCCCCATCACCAGTGCCAAGCAGTGCACCCTGGGGAGATGGAGGTGGAGAGCTTCTCGTCTCTCTGGTCAACATGTTTTGGAATAGTGGGTTAAAGTCAATGGGAAAATGTTGAGTCACACCGGGCAGGAGTTGGGCTCCATGGGAAGGAGAGCAGGCAGCTGCGTGAAGGTCTCACTCCAGGCGGAGATGAGAGGTTCTGATTCCTGCAGGCACTGCTTGCGGGCACATGGTCAGCTACCAGCAACACCCCAGCCTGGAGGCATTTGTGACTTAAGAAAAGCGGATCTCGCGTGGCCCATCACAGCTCATGGTGCTGAAACCCTGTGCTCAGCCAGAGCCCTCTGCTCTGTCTGGAGCACAGGGAGAGAAAAATGTAATTCCCTAGGAAAAAGTTCTGTGTTTCTTATCGGCACGTGGGGAGAATTCTGGTATGTATGAGCCAGTCGGTGATTTCACAAAAATGACACAACTGAAACAGACAGACTTTCGGGATTGTTGAGAAAATGCTTCAAGCTTTTCACATTTAATGTTTCAAAGCACTTTACGCACAGCAGCTGCCTCTGTGAAACAAATATTTCTTTATTAGGAAATAAAGAGCTGAAACGTGAATGTGGTCTAATAAACAATTGTTAACTGAGCTCTCAGTGGAAATGATAAAGAAACTTGTTCCAATCTTTCCTATGGGCCCCAAAAGAAAGCCGGGTTTTGGAAGAATGCCTTTGATAAAGCAATTCCCACTACCACTGGGGCGTCCAGCAGTCACCAGTCCCAAGTTGAGGAAAGCAGCAGGAATGCATTCAGCCGATGGGAGCTTGTTGCCGAGGGCAGTGGTGTTGGCTGGGAAGGAGCTTGCAAGGTTGGGAAGGAGCTCAGGAGGTTGGGAAGGAGGTCGGGAGGGAGTGAGAGCCAGGGCACAGAGCCCCAGCAGCCCAGGACAGTGCAAACACAGGAACCAGTGGAACACAGCCTTGGCCCCAGCCATGGTGCAGCACAGCAGCGTGACCCTCAGCAGGAGCTGCTCCCATGGCTAGCTGAGTGACCCTGTCCGTCGGTTTTGCATCACATTCACTTATTGATTTAATTTTACTGGCAGCGCTGACGAGAATAAAACCTGTTTTGATGTGGTCAGCACTCCTTTTGTTAAAGCGTGAATGTACCCAACGCGATTTCTCAGAGAGGCCAGCTGCTGTGGGAGAGCAGGGGATCACATCTGCCCTGAGCACCCTTCCTGCTGGACAGGGGATCTGTGAACACCAGTCTGTGGGCATTCCGCAGCCTATCTCTGAGCAGAGGAGTGCATAAACCCCTGCTGTCCCCTCGGCTCAGAGAAACCCAGTCCAGCTGGCTGCAGTGACGGCAGGGAAACCTCTGTCTGCTGTGAGGAAGCAGAGGCACCTCAGCAGGCACAGGAGAGCACTTGAGAGCATCGGGATGATGCATGGCCCTCATCGATAGCATCAAATTCACCACAGGATGGGAACAGAAGCAGATACAAAAAAGCTGAAAGTCAGAGCTAGCAGGAGGGCGGTGCAGAATGAGCAAACGAACCCCAAAGGCATTCAGCAACAAATTCCAAGTCCTCTCATGGATGGAGCTGTTTCTTTCTGAACCAATGCCAACCACTTCTGGAAACAGCAGCAGCCCTCCTGCCTCAGCCCCATCCCGGGCTGCGCTCTGCTCGGCAGGGCTCTCAGCCCAGCAAGTGGGCGACCTTCTGTGTAATGTATAATTCAAGTATCCAATACACAAATGATTGCAGCAGTCAGAGAACATGCAAATTATGTCCCACATCCTGCTGTTAGTCATCCTCTTGGGGGAACTCACCCCTACAAAGCCAATATCCCAGAACGCACTGTGTGTTTGCTACGCTTCACTTTCTAAATGTTTCGACAGCAGCCGAAATCTCACAGCTCTCCTCTTGAAAATGACAGTAACTTAAAACTGCCAGAGCGAAATACTCCAGTGTTTTTTCCCTAAAAATAGCAAATGAATTATCTGTGTTTCGTTTTACTGCTGCATAACAGTTAGAGGCACTGGTTTAAAATATGATAGCAAAATACATAGAATCTCTCATCAAAAGGGATTAAAGCACTTTGCATATTAATTAAATCTCAAAATAAGACCGAGTTAAGCTTTATTATGGGAGATAGTGAGTTCTAGGGATTCATATGGGTGAGAGGAAATCAGGACACCTGGTGATTTGGAGCACGCAGGGTTTGTGCAGGCCCCACGGACTCTGTGCCCCGGCGTGTCAGCCTGCAGAAGGATAGCTGTCCCTAGCTTTGTTTGCAAAGTATGAAAAAAAAATTCCTCTGGCAAAAGTGATGCTGATTGTTTATGTGGCAATTACAGTGCCTGGGCGTTGTGCGTGGGCAGAGATGAGCTGACAGACGCATCCAGGAGTACTGAAGCTGCTGTCTCCCATCCAATTTCCCAGGCGTGACGGGCTGCCAGCACCCTTCCCCAGGCTCTTCTAAATGCTGCTGAGGGCAGAGCAGAGGGCTCTGCTGGCTCAGTGCTCACCATTGCAGCCCTGACATCTCGCACCCTTGGGAAGCACACAGCGTATCCCAGGTATCATCTGCTGTTCCATCTGACAGTTCGGTGCAGTCAAGGTGTACAGGAGCTGTCAGTAGGAATTAGGTAGCAAAGCTCCTTTACAATTTCAGTTAAGAGGGATCTACAGTGCCAAACTTCATCCATGCTGTCCTGGCAGTGCCATACAAGAAACCTTCTTCCCTTCCCAGGAGAGACTGGAAGGGAAAGCCCACCCAGCTCCTGGTGCAGCTGGGACACCGCTCTCCGTGGAGAGCTAACCCAGCGTTAATTTCATGAAGCTGTCCCTTTTAATAACAATGACTAATGGCAGCTTATGAAAACAAGGATCAATACCAAACGCCTTGAACAAAGGTCATTTTCAGTTGTACATTGTTTAAGCAAGATGTGTAGAATCATAAAAGTACCTATGACTAAACCTGAGCAGCTCAACGTCACGAGATCAATGATAAAACTATGAGAATCAGCAACAGAAAATCACCCCCAGAGTGAAGTCAGAGTGGATGGGCCAGCAGCATTCGCTTCTTCATTGCCAAACCCACGAGGAACAAACCCAAACACTCAGTCCAACCTTGGGGGACAGAACGAGACAGGACAGCGCTCCACATAAACATAATTTGTAATGTCACTGCTAAAATTTGCCAATTTCTTTTTGCTTTTTAGCAGATGAAGTGATATTTTGGAGTGAGACCCGAGTGCGCTAAGATGTGCTGAATTTTGTTGGTTCTCGTACACCAGTGTTACAGGTCCTCGTGGCGGGGGAACCTGTGTTGGCCAACGCCTACTCACCTTGTTTAATGACTCACTGGTAGTAAACTCAATTTCCCCTAAAACAGTGAAGAAGGGGTTCCCACAGATGTGCCAGCACCCCAAAATGCTCTTGTTCTTCTCTTAGAAACTAGGACTGATCGGAATGGGCCAGCACCTGGGGAAGGGCAACACCGCTGGTCCCAGTGCACTGGGGCAGAAATGGAGCCCGAGCAGGCTGGGTGGCTGTGGGGCAGAGCAGCACTTTGGGGTGAAAACACCCCTCTGAAGACAAAGCAGTGCTCCCCATGGGCTGCCCTTTCTCCTTCCCCCCTGAAGAAGTGGGCCATTGCCAGCGATGCGGCCAACAGAAAAGCCACAAACGTCGCTGCGGCCTTGCTCAGTCACGTTTGACAACCGGCGGAAAGCCACTTCCCCAGACAACGGTTGTGCAGTTTGGGGCAACGTCCACAAACAAGCCCTTGGTAACATGCTCGTACGGTCCCAGCACCTACCAGAAGCAGCGAGATGCACCCAGTGCCACCACAATTCCTCGTGGGATGTGGCAGGGCCCTCTCCCCCTCTTGTCTCATCCTCATGCAAACGAGGCACAGCGTGATGAGCAAAAGCGAAAGCCTGCAAGGCTCCGGGCTGCCACTGCCACCCCTGTCAGCACTTGATGGAGCTGTTCTGAGATTTGGCTTGCTAATGTCTGAGAAGTTGAGATGAGAGCGATTATGGAAATCAGAGACAGAAGTCTGGGACAAATGTTCCTGGATTGCTTCTTATGGTGCATGTTCTCATCCCCAGTCCTTTGTAATTGCAAAAAATGGTGCCTTGCAGATACCTTGAAGAGACTGGAGACAGACATATGCATCTCATCATCAGGAAGTCTGTCTTGATAGGCAGCCAAGATCCCAGGGGAGTGTGCATTATTTATTATTATTATCATCATCGCTGCCACTAACCTCATTTCCCTAGAGATTTGACTCCAGAATAAATGCATGAGACCGTATCCTGGGGTTCTTACTCTATTTTTGTTAACCATATGGTCATACAAGCCCCCTCTGTCGTCTCTGGAAACTTCGTCTACATGAAGAATGGGCTACACACTGACTGAAGTCCTCTGGATGCTGCTCTATCTTTTCTATTGCAAGCTTCACTTGAGAGCCGTATGATAGGAAAGCAAAAACCTGGATGTACTGCAAACGTCTGCAGAGACTGACTGCCTGGCTCCCTGCAGACATCAGCTTCATTGGAAAAAGGAACAGCAAAAAATCAATAGCAACAAGCAAAACTGTTTATTGTGCCAACACTGAGTTACGAGTCCCAAGCTTTTTGCATACTGCATGTGCAGGAACATGATGTCAACACCACTGTGCTGCAACAGGAAGCAAAAAATAAGACTTTGTGAACCATCAGCTTCCTGAGCACCAATCTGTCACTATGTGTTTCTTTATGTTTTACAAAGAACAGGTTGGCATTACAAATGATCTTGGCAACTTCAGTCTTTTTTTTTTTTTTTTTAATTTTCAGAAACTGTTGAAGCTATTGCAAATACATCTTTTATTCCAAAATTCTTGCTTATAATATCTGTGATTTGTGATGTATGGCCACAATGTAGAACTTCTGACCCTTGACTGGACAACAAAGAGAAATAAATCTGAAAATGAAAAGTGATGTGCTAGTGATAATTAGTATGCATTTCAGAATACATTTCTAGAGATGTTATTTGTCCTAGAGATTCATAGGCCCTCTTTGTAATCGTCAGTTGTCTATGCAAATATTGGCAGTGACATGACAAATTATATTACCTCATGTATGGAAATGAAGCAAAATCTAAATTTACAATCTCTTTGTTTTCATTATTCACCTAGGCTTAATCACGAGCATCGGAAATATCACTGTAAAATCCAGAGAGCACTTGTTTTTTTCTTTTTTTCTAAACTGAAAATAAGGGGGCTGCTTCCTTATTCTGGCAGCAAACTGAATTTTTGCACATGCTGCTCGTGGTATTCTCTCATCCATCACAGCTGAACTGAAATATTCCAGTTTCTGGGGCACTGATGCTTGGCAGCGCAGGAGTGGCTCCCCATTACAAGCACGGCGAGGTGCTCCGCGCTGCTCATGGAGAGGAACAGCAGCCGGCACAATGGAGCCACTGATTAATGAGAACAATCGTGGAGGATTTCCTATTATGCCAAGCTTCAGAGGAAAACAGTAAGCAACGCAAAGGAAATGAGTGCATTTGCTCAAAATGAAAAGGTCATCCAGCCACAAATTTTCAGCTTTGATATACATGTAACATTTTAACTCCCATTTTTATCACAAATTATAGCTTCCCAAGGTCTTCAGGAAGTTGACAGAGAGATTGGAAGGTTATTGGGTGGTGTGAGAACGGAACTATGATTTACAAACTTGTCATTGCAGCATATCCACTTCTGTGTGACGAAGAACAAAGCAACCACTCTAACAGCAATCCCTTTGCATCTTCATCAGGCAGTTTTAAATACCAGCTTCTGTTGTTGTCAGAAAGACTCAAGACCTCTCTCCCCAAAATACCCTGCAAAGCCAGTTCAACAGAGTACAACAGGGATATGCAAAAACTGGTACCCTCCTGTGAATTGCAGACTATGTTGCAACTTCACAGAGGTTCTGCCAGATGCTCGTTCACACTGACGTCACGCAGAGTTAAATACTAGTGACAGCAGATGCAGAAAAACTTTTTAAACAGAATATTGTTCCATTGAAAAAAGTGTACAGGGCTCCTGCATTTCATCCACGATATTTCCATTGCCTCCCTATCACAACCTAAACTGCCCCAACTTCAATTCCCTTGTTTATAAAATAGAAATAACAGCATTTATCTTTCTGTCATGGGACAATGAACCTTCACCGAGTGTTTGAAAGATCACTAAATTAGTGTTGCTAGAGCAAAAGGACTATTTCTCCTATTTCAACAGTACCAACGGGATTCATATTAACTTAGGTATGTCCCAGTTCCCTCAGCTTTCACATAGCCCAGAAAAACAAATGTAAACTCTTTATGTTGGGTGAAAACATGCTGAATATATCAAGATGCAGGTGTAAAGGGAGTTCTGTGCTGTATTAGATAGGGAAGCACGCAGCACACAGAGAGTGAAACCATGGAACTACTGCAGTTGGTAAGGATACTCATGGTATATAATAAAATACAGCTACTTGTACAGCATCTATAGAATCTCACAGAGCCTTACTGAGACAGAACTAAAGTACCAAATTGAAAACTCTATCTCAGGACTAGACTGATAGGACAAAATTTCAGTCTATGGTCCTTGAATTTATAATGAAAATCCATTAGTGACTCACTTTTTCTAAGGATAGAAGGCAGCATACCTTATGAGTCAGCCTTCTGCTGAGAAAAAAATCCTAGCTTCAATGGACAGGGAGATAAACCACTGAAAAGAGCATAATTATCTGCCATTACATTGGGGAACAGAGTGGAGAACAGGCAATGGAAAGAGCAAAAATATATGAAGGACTTAGCTCATGGGGAACTCTTAGTATCGTAAGACTGACCTTTAAAGGACCAGTGAGAAATATGAGCTCCCTCAGTCCATCACCTGTCTGAGAGGTTTACTGGAGACCTCTCCGGAAGTCAAAGCACACAGATTAGTTCTGCAGCTGCAATGATAGCAAGAGGAGGGTTAAAATAGGTAGGACTGGTTGCCACATATAGAGGCTTGAATTGATTAGAAAAGGAAAAAACAGACAAAGGTAAATGAACTAAATATATTCAGCATTGTCAAATTAGGATGACTGTAAAGTATGATCCATAATTTTAGTGTATGCAATGGATAAGAAAAAAAACCACCATCGTGTTTCAGTCAGACAGAGTCTACAAGTAAGGAGTAGAATCACATGTAAGAATAAATACACTGAACATTGAGAAAAGCACAGAAATGATTTGAGGGAAGCTACCTGTATCTCTCTGAACAGAATGGCATGCAGTAGATAGAAGGAGTCACTGCGAATTCCAGGCTAGTGAGAGATTTTTTTCATCTCTCATTTCAGCTACTAAGTCCTTACTCAAGCAAAACTCCCACTGGAGTCAATTAAATCTTCCTTCTAATTTTAAATGATGTATATAATGCAAGACAAACCCTATCTGGTTTGTCATTTTTTCCCTATCTTTTGGCTTTCTGCAGTCATCTGGGTTTGTTTATATCTCTGCGAGCAATACACATGCACATGAGTCATTGCACCCTAGAAATCTGAGGAGGTCAACATTTTGGAGTTTGACATTGTCCTCCCTCGTATTATTTTCACACTACATTAATTCCATTGTCTTCGGTAAACTTCAGCATGACTTTTTTTTTTATGAGTGAGTCAGAGAATTTGGCCCTCCACCTGGACCAATACTATCTGTGCCTTTGGATAGACACAATTCGTCAGCACTGCTTTTTAGGGCTTTCACTCCTTCCCATCGCTCCTGCCTAGGACAAGCTGCCTACATGAGGCTGTTACGAGAGGGCATGCAGTATTGTTCCACTTAGCAGCACAGGCTTTTTTCATGCTTTGGATAAGCGAAATGAGATTATTAGCCATGTCATAGATGACCCATACATCTTACTGAAAATGATTAAGTCCCAAGGAGAGAACAATTTGCTGAAATTCGCAACTTCCCCCTGATCTGGCTCCCCCTCAAAGTTTACGGTCAGCGGTAAGAGGCTCCATCGCTTTTGCAATTGACAGCAAAAGGCAACAGCGAACTTTCTCTAGGCATCGCTGCTGGGAAGGAATCTTCAGCCTGATGTTCCAGGGGTTTCACATTCACATTCACTGTTGGTGTTGACCTATTGCCCTCTCTGGGGGCACCACACCTATCTTACCCCACATCCCTGCCCCAGCTCAACAGCGGAGGGGACACGGGAACGCAATGTCACTGACGTGAACTTTACGTGGCCCTGTTGGTACAACAGGAAGCAACAGAAGATGTTCCTCATTTACATAAAGCTCCAGTCATGAGTCATCTCTATCTTCTACAGCTCCAGCGTGTTGCTCTGACGAGCCTGGGGCTGGTAAGCAAACGCACCACACCACTCGTCAGTCAGATGCCCACAGACGTCGGCCTGGCTGTTTCAGCACCTGCACTGAGGAAACAGAAAAATGTAAAACGGGCACATAAAATTTCCCTGCAGTGTGGGAAAGCGGTCTAGCTTCCCTTACACTGGAAGGGAGCTATTCATTAATTGATAACCCACGCTATCACAAGCCAATGTCTCAACTTTAAGCCTTTGGTACCTACAGTTGAATGACCATCAGTTGTCCATCTCTGTCCTTCTGGAGAAAAGTCATGTATTAGCCAATATAATCATGTAAATGATTTCCCTTGCAGAAAACTAAGGCCAGAATGCTGCCCACTCAGAACTGCTTAGAAAATCAGCTGCAGAGCTGGGAACAGAATGGAGGGATGTTGTCCTGTACAACAAACCAGCCACTACCCCGCTGAGAACATCTTTTGCCATGTCAGCACACAGGCCAAAACATCTACAACAGCATGAGTAGGTGTTTGTCTGCTGTAACTCCTCTGCAGACATGAATGGATTTCAATCTTTTTGAGATACTAAGTTTTAAGGCTAAGGAGTGAATCTCTGATTACTCTACGATCCCCATGGAATGAGATCCCTGCTCTGAACTGCCTATGGAGGAACCTTTCCCTGCACATAGGCTAAGAGAGAGAATCTAGGAAAATTAGCTTTATTAGACTAATGTTAACCTTAATGAATACCCTTGTGATGAGGTTTTACATCTTCCTGATGCTGTTCGCATTACTGTCCCTAGCAAAAAACATCTACCGATATGGAAAAAGGGCAGCAGGGAAATTCCATTTAAATAAGTAGAATTGGAAACTTCTCTCTTTTTTTGCATAGGGTTGTTCCCATGATGATTTCAGGGAAGAGAGTGTGTGAGTAAGCAGAAGACGAGGAAGAGGAGGCAGGGAAACAACAAATAGTCTCATGTACACCCTCAGCGGATGGATAAAATCTGAAAATAGTTACCATAGAATGGAAAGACTTGGGAGACAGAACAGAAGAAAGTGAAACATGAATGCTGAGAGACTCACACTTTAGTGCTGGAAACATTGTGATGAATAGGACGGTCATTTTTGCTTGTGTGTTTGTTACATCCACACTATGAATCCAACCAAAAGGCAAAATATTGTATCACTGAACCCAACCAAATACACCAAGGTTTATTACTTTTGGTTTCATACTGTGATAACCAAAACCTATATATTGATTTCAGAGTCAGCACAGGCCAAACAGTTGCCCTGGACATTATCAGCAGCAAACATTGTAGGCTGATAAAACATGAATTTCAGGAGAAGAGAAGATAGATCTTTTCTAGGACATGTGTTACTTACAGAACTTCATCAAATATCAGTAGATTGTACATCAAGTGATCCCAATCTGCCCTTATTTCAGACATATTTCCTCTGACACCAGAGTTGAAAGGGTACAGGCATCTTATTTCACACCATAGGATGCCACAGAGCCAAACTACATTAACATATGGCAGCTAAGATTAATGGTTGGAAGTGGCCCAGTCTCTGAGTCAGACTGATCCTTTCCGTTCATAAACTTTAAAGTGCCAGGAAAAAAGTTTAAAAGTCCAATTAAAATAAAACCCGGATAACTCCACTGCAAGCTTATCATCAGTGTGTGAGGAGGGCAGCATTTTGCTCTTCTTCTTTGAGATGCTTGAGAAAGAAACTTGAAGTGGCCTCATAGCAGACAGGCTGAAAGGGCTCCTCTTTGTCAAGGGTGAGTATGAAGACTGAGGGGCCTGGCCTCCTTTAAAGGAAGGGAGATTTTTCTGTTTTTGTCTGTTGCTTTGTTCAATTTGCTTTACTGATTTCTCCTTATGCACACTCATTTGAAAGGGACCTATCAATGGAGCTTGGTTTCTGATGAATCAGCTCCCCATATACATCTCTTGGCTTCTGCTGTAGCATGAAACTTCTTATGCTCCCCTCGAAGTTCCTGCACAAGCCTGCCTACGTATCTGCTCTCACTTCTTCCCAATTCCCTTTTGATGGGTATTCACATCTCAAGCAGTTTCTCTCTTCATCCTTTCATGTTGTTCCGCACTTTTTTGTGTGCCCCATGTAATTACAGCACTTCTCACTGTCTCCTTTGACAATAAAAGCCAACCCTTGGAGATTGCCACCAGTTTGGAGTCTCTGGCCAAACAGCAGATGGCTGCAGTCAGCAAGGGGGATAGACGCTAGATCAGATCCCTTGACATCTGAAGTTGGTGACCCAAAACTAACCCCACTCCTAATCAGAGGCCAGATACTGAAAAGCCATGCCCTAACAATGGTATTTCAGAGCTGCCGAGTCCACAGGTTCCAGGTGCAATCAGGGTAAGGTCAGAGACAGTCACCTCTGGCTTCATTCTTTAGAGGTTACAAAAACCTCTTTTTGGAAGATTTTCTCTGGCCACACCCTGACTTCTGCAAGAGATTGTTTAGCACTGAGAAAGCCTTCCCAATCCGCTGACCGTCATAGCGCTGGCAAGCACCCAACCAAGAGTGATGAAAACACAAGTGTTAGTTGCAGAAGAGGCAGCCTGCTAGCAAATGACAGAAGAAGCAATTAAAAATCCATATCCTCATTATGACAAAAATGAAAAAGAGTATGCATCTCTTGTCTGAAAAGTCCCACTGGGCTTATTCAGTTCCCCAAACACTACACAATATCTGAAGGAAACCGCTGAGAAAGCTGATAAGGCAGCACAGGCTTGCATGCCAAAAGTAAGTCAGTGAAGTGCTATTCAACATCTCATGCACATGGCCAGTTCCAATGGATCCAGTGACGGGTGAGAATGCTAAACTGCAATACCATGACTGCGTGCCCACAGGTTGCTGCAGAAGGATTTGGCAAGTCTTCCAACAAAGCTTCCAGAGCCTTCTTTGAAAAATTCCTCCTTGCCAAGGTTTCAGCTTGTTTGACTTGTTCACTGGCTGGGGGGGCCATTGTGATGACCCAGTGCTGTTGAATCCTCACATACTCATTCTGTTGAAAAATGCCATTTTCCACGTATTGCTGAGCACAGAATAGCATTCCTCTTGCTCAGGATGCTCAGGCCGCTCTTCCACAGCCCATGCTGAGGCAGAAGCCACCCACTCTGAGGTCACTCAACGCAGCAAGCCAGGCATTCAGCATCACCAGCCCCCGTCGAGCTCTCACACTGACTCCCCACTGACAGTATGCTGGTACGAGGTCTCTGGGAGAGATCCAAAATAGCACTCAGGCACCAAAGTGCAACTTGTGCAGACTGCTGGCGCCGGTGCTCCTGAGAGCAGCCCAGGAAAGCCCTGCCTCCCCTCCTGCAGCTATGTCAGATGCTCTAAGTGCCTAAAACTTCTGGTGAGAGCTTCCTCAGGCGCCTAAGGGTCTGGTGCCTTTTTGTGCCCAGAAGCCCCGCTGCTCTGTCCAGCCTGGGTTGGACAGAGCAACCCAGCTCCTGCCTGCTTCTCGCCTATGTCCATCCAGAAATCAGGTGGGCTTTTTTGTCGGTAGGGCCTTAAGGACCCGATTTCCTAGATATGTTTTGACTGAATGGGACTCCAAGGACAGAGCAGAAGGGAAGGAACTCTCAGAAATGCTTATGTGCTTATACGTATTTAACATCAGTAAGTGATGGACCCCCCAGCCAGTATCCCAGTCCCAGCATCACCACTGTTTCCCAGATAAGGGCCCTAACCAGGCACCCTATTCTGACACAGGACGGTTTGCACTCCTGGTTACACAGTGGCTCAGCTTTAAGACGCTGGACAAAGAGCTCTCTCCTTTCCTCCCTCAAATGCTCGAAGTTTCTCGCAGCGCTCCCTGTCCCCTTAAGTTCAAAGGTCCAGAACTGGACTTGGGAGTATGTAAAGCAGAGGCAGTGGCTCACCTCTCTGGAAAATTTTCACTGAGAAGTCTGATTCGGGTGTCTGTGCTAAATGTGCCACTTACTTAAACCCACAAACAATCACTTTTTGGTCCCGTATCAGGGTTTCACAGGGAGATACTCAGACAACCCCTTCTCCTAGGTATTTCCTGCTGCTGATGCAGGCATCTCACCTCTCAGCATACGAGCTATGGGCATGACAAGTCCTTATGTGCCTAACTATTCCTTTCCAATGTATAGGGAATTGAGGCATTTAACTCACTACACACATTCCTCCTTTGAAAATTACGTGCTAATCCTCAACTCTTCTTTGTTACTAATCCAAATCTCTGAGATTTAGCCCTCTGTTTTAGCGTTCAAAGTCCTCGATTACGTTACTTAGCTTTAGTTAATGGTTAACATTCATCCGGTTAACTCACATCTCCCTTTGGCCATGACCCCTTGCACGTTTTCAGTCTCCCAAACTACACTAATCACTGATCAATACAGGGGTGCTGGGAGCGCGAGGCAAGGCTGACAGCAGCTGAAACGTGTCTGTGGAGTTCATTTCCACAGTGGAAAAAAACACGAAAATGTTCTGTTTGCTGTGACTTTGCCATAGTAAATTCCTGACATGCCAAAAAGTAAAGCAAACAAGAAAAAAAAAAAAAGTAAACTAAAGCAAGCAAGAGAAACCATATTAAAAACAGGGTAAATTTTCTGGGGACTTTAAGAGCTGAAGACTGCCATTGGATTTGCCCAGTTCAGTGCTTGCCCGCTGCCATGGGGCAGGGAAGAGGCACAGGCGCCCTCCCACATACACAAACACACACACGTGGCAGCTGTGGCCAGCCCTGGGATCTACAAAATAATCAGGTTATCACTTCTGTGTATTGAGCAGGAAGAAGAGAGGTTGTTTCTGTCTTAAGGGAAAAGCTCAGATACTCAGTGCAGAAGGACCTCTGTAAGCAGCAAGCTGAACAGATATTTATTCCACTGCCCGTTCAAAATCCAGTATCAACAGATTGGTAGCTATACCACATACGATAGCAACAAACACATACTACACTGCACGAAGATTTAAAGCTTGCTGTTTTGTTCCCTGGTACTTGGAAAGTACTATCAACAAGCAGCTTACTAAAATCCTAAAAGGAAGGGCTGAGCTTTCATTACTGATTATACTTAGCACAGCACTTGTACTTGAATTCCTTACCGACATGCGCATCCTGTTCCTTCAGAAAGACTTCCTCACATGCTGTTATTTATATTTTTAAATGTTTTATAACATTTTCTGTTCATTCTCTGAAATGTTTTTTCCTTTTCCTGAACGGCAGTTCTGTTTAATGCTTCATGCAGAGACACACCCTGCAGAATACAACACATAATCAAGTAAACACGCCCTGCAAAGCAATGTGCTCACTTAAATCCCAAACCCACCCTCACACAAGTGCTGCAAGCATATCCTGTGAATAAATGCACAATGGCAAAATGTCGCGGAGTGCATACCCTGTCACACTGCCCCAAACAAAAAGCTCCAGTTCAGCTGTGAGCAAACACCTCGGTGGCACAAGGGGCTCTGTGAATAAGCTCTGCACCTTCCTTAACAGTCACTGCACATTCCCAATTGATGAACGAAACAAGGGTGACCTAAACGATGACTGTGTGTACCCTGCTTTACCTTTAGCAAACAATGCTGCTCATGACCCTGTCACAGCGCTGACAATACGTTCCCTGTGCAAGCCAGAGGCTAACATAAAACTCAGCCATGTGTAAGGAGTCACAAACAAAACAAAAACCATACAAGAGCATTACAGGATGTTTTATGATACAAAATTATGCTGGATGGGTAGGGACCTACGTTACACTCTTTTAGGAATGTGGAAATTTTAAGATGAGAAAATAGAGATACATAAAATTACCGCCAATTATGATAAACTGTATTAACATGACGTTAAAAGTAAATGTCACCTAGAAATTAGGAAGATTTAGGAAATCTGGACACAAAATTTTACCCGTAAGAACAAGTTTATGGATTATCAAGGAAGATGATTCAAATAAAGCATGTGTGGGTCACTTTTTCTAGGAAGGAGGCAGCAGATTTGTTTCTATGAGGCATTAGTTAGGAATCCAGATAGAGTCATCCATGATCTGATATACCTATAAGGAAAGTGAACTGAAATCAGGAAAATACTCCTTTTTGTGAGCAGAACAATGAGCACAGTTAGGAATGAGGGGATGTATTTGCTAATTTTAGAGGTGGATCTGACCCTATTCTTAGGTCGGCCAATTCATCCCTCTGTTTCAGCTTCTTCACTGGTGAAACAGTTCTGAAAAATTTTACTCACTGATTTCTGAGTTTGGTTCAATTTATATTTCTATTGCTACTTGAAGAGAAACAATTCATAGTTTTAGGGCTACTATTATCAGGGAAATTTTTGTTTATTGTTTACATGAAAAAAAGATGGTTTACTTTTAAATCAGTTGTCAGTATCAGTTTACTTACTCCAGTTCTAACGATGTGACAAGCACCTCGAATAAACCCAGGCTTCAGTTCCCATTCTAATACACAACATGATCTAAGCAGCCGCACCCAGCTGGACCGAGGACAAATTCCTGCGCTTATCTCAGGCTCACTAGAAGCCTTATGTAATTAAACAATATTGTGACGAGGGTCTTATCTCAGGGCATTAACTTCTTCTTCCCTTGGCAAGGATGTAAGCGAACCGGATCAAATTGGAAAGCTGTCCTGGCACTGCGCTGGGCCCATTAGTTTCTTCAGTTTGACCTTTTAGTTGGAAAGAAAACTTCCCGATGGGAGAGCTCTTACTGCGTTGTCTTCCTGCACGAGGAACAACTGCTCAAGACAGCCTCCAGATTTGTCTACCGTACAGGTTAAATACTTTTGTCATCACTTTAACACTACCTTGGCTCCTAAGAGAGTTTGTCTTTGCACAAGATGGTTGGTTAATAATAGCTAATGACACAGGGGCCTTGCCAGGAGCCCACAACAGCACTTGGTTGTGTAACTATAACTCGATAGGCACTGTTTTGTTTTCTTTTTTTTTTTTTTCCACTACAGATAGTGCCCGCTGGCTATGCCTACGTAATTGCTTTGACCTCGTGAGAGATGAGAACTGTCTCATTAATTTCAGCGTGTTGTTCAATTTTGGAGCACAATGCACAGTGCAGCAGGATTTTGTGGCTGATCAGTTTGCAATCTGCTGAATACACTTGCACAATGCAGTTTGGGTAATTTAGATGTCTGAGATCAAAAAACCAATTAGGCTTTTTTTATCTGTTCCCTGGGGGCTCTTGAGGGATTGTGCCTTGTTATCTCACCCCTGGATTCCTCCACTTTAAATATTCCAGAAAGAATTATTATCTCTTCCTTTGAAGGACTATGGCATTGATTAACAGCTCTCCTCTAGTTAGGTACTTCTCCTCTACTTATTTCAACCTGAAATTATTATTTTTTTCCAAGCATAGCTCTGGTTTGAAAGAAACAGAAAGATGTGGACCTCTAAGCACAGAGATGATGACAGCACGAGGAAGAGGAAGAAAGCTGCAGAACCAATGAGAAAAGCAGTATGCTTTTCTAAATATGCACACAGTGTATTCCGACGGCTGCCATTTCCCTTTCTTTTGCCCTTCTTTTAGACTGAGAGGACAAAAGGAGCTGTGTTCTATCCCTGTGCTGCAAGCTAACACACACAGGATGACGGCATTACTTCTCTCCCTAATGCTGCATCAGTCACAGTTTATCTGCAGCAAGAAGTCCCTGCCTGGTGCTGTTAGCTGGAGCCATTGAGGGAGCAACCTGTGGTGCAGGATGATGGATGCAGCTGGATGGGATTAGCAATGTGGATCGCATTAAATCTGGCAGGGATCAAGTCATACAAAGGCATTAATGCTTCAGGCAAAACGGCAAGACAGCAGATCGGAGGGACTCAGGTGATGGGGAAACATCTCACCTGCAGAATAGGGAGCTTTTCCTTAATTGTTGGCCGTCAACAAAAATTCAGAAAGATTTTCAAGTGAAAGCTGAGGAGCTGTGCTGGCAGCAAAGCAGCTCGCCCAGCATCACACAGCGCGTGGCATCATGTGGGCAGTGCTTCGGGGTGCTCCTCCATCACTCGGAATCCTGACCTTTTCCCAGCATGTCCCTGCGGCTTTACTGTCCCCAAACACAAGCTGTCATCGCTGCAATGCTCAGTGTGAGAGACGCCCGACTGCACCTGCAGCACCGCACCCATAATGCATGCCCGGGCATTCCCCCATGGGCTGGGGCAGCCCGGGGCTGCAGGGAGCCGGCAGGCGCTCAGACACGGGCAGTGGCTCTGGAAAGGACCCGGGCAGGACCACCTGGCTGGGGCTGTGGCACAGCGGGCGCTGCAGGCACGGAGCGTGGTGCTGAGGGGCCGGGTGCTGACAGGGCCCTCAGGGGAACAGCGGGCACTAAGGGGTCCCCCCACGGGTGCCACGGAGAGGCTCTGGGGACACTGA